>OZ014506.1:43167718-43772718 GCA_963966075.1 Aphodius sticticus | reverse complement strand
TTTGATTTGATTTGATTTGATTTGATTTGATTTGATTTGATTTGATTTGATTTGATTTGATTTGATTTGATTTGATTTGATTTGATTTGATTTGATTTGATATCTATGTTGCGTGGGATACTGACCCAATCTTCACTGATGATTGTTAATAATTGTGATAATTGCCTCATAGATAAGCCTGATAATATCAAAAGCCAAAATGAACGGATTTGCTTCTTAAAATAAAATACTCCACAACTACTTTTTCGTTAATTGTTGATCTTAATAATAATATCTATATACTTATAGTACTTTTATGTATTCTTTTTTGAATTAACAAAACTTTTGCGGTGATGCTAGATTGTCAAAACTAGCTTTTACCAATACTGGCAAATTCTAAAGTATCGTTTACATCCACTTAACTTAACTTAACGTACGGAAACCTAAAAATTAGTGAAAGTTGAACGCCATTGAATTGTGTGTTCGTTTTTATTCACTTAACGTGACGAACGGAATTGATCACCCAACATCAGTATCGTTTACATCCACTTAACTTAACTTAACGTACGAAAAATTATACTTAACGTACGAAATTTGGATCCGTTCCATTTACATTCGCTTACGTTGGGGTGCTTGACATGCGCATTTGACAGTGACACAATATGAAATCCATATTAAAGCTATCGCTTTTATTATACAAATATGTTTATGTACATGCAAGTTGGATCAAGGTTCCATCATCCGTGTTAATAATCCGTTAATCGAGCTACAAATATTGCAAAGCAACACAAAGATAACAAAGTTCACGTCGCACGAGTTAATTTTTAGGTTATGTTACTGTCACCCGCTGTCACCATCATCCAAATTGTCAAAATCGAGAGCTTGTGATTGGTGCACTTAGTGCACGAATGCTGTTAAGGTGAAGTTGAGTGAACAAATCCGTACGTTACGTTAAGTTTTTCTACGTTAAGTGAATGTAAACGAACACATATAATTCAATGGAGTTCAACTAGCTCTAATGTTTAAGTTTTCGTACGTTAAGTTAGGTTAAGTGGATGTAAACGATACTTAAAACTTAGCAGAATCCGTGCGCTAAGTGCACCAATCACAGGCTCTTGATTTTGACAATTCGGATGACGGTGACATTAACATAACCTAAAAATTAACTCATGTGTCTTTAACTTTGTTGTCCTTCTGTAGTTTTGCAATATTTTTAGCACGATACACGGATTTTTATCATGCTTGATGGAACCTTGATCCAATTTGTGTGTATATAAACATATTTGTATAATAAGAGCGACAGATTTCATATTGTGTCAATATCAGTCATTGTCAAATACGTATGTCAAGCACTCTACCGTAAGTGAATGTAAATGGAACTGATCTTAAATTTCGTACGTTAATTATAATTTTTCGTACGTTACGTTAAGTTACGTGGATGTAAACGATACTTTAGATTGACCAATATGAACTTAGTAAAAGCCCGAAATTATAGTGATGATACATTTTTCCGGACATTTTCCACATCAAATAGTTCTTACCAAAATGAGTAAAAGTGAAACAAAACTAAAACAAAGGGGAAGGTTCTAAATAACCCTGGAACTCCTCCCCCTATACCAACTCTTTCATCATTCTCGTAATCTGCGACAATACATCAGTGACGAAGGCGACAAAAAGCGGCGTTAATTTCGCCATTATACCACCAGACATTTAAATTCTGGGGCTTTACGCGCCACGCTACCACCGTCTCTGCCTGTGAATAATGACCGAAGACGATGCCAGGAAACGGCAGAAGTAAAATTTTTGACAGGACCGGCTATACACACCAAATAAACTGCTCTGCCCGTCTCCGTCATACCTCTTGATGAATAGTCTGTAGTAAGCCTAAAGCGGAGGCTGTATTGTTATTCGATCATTGTTGCGAGCGGACAGAGGAGCGGAAAGCGATTTTCGACGACAAGAAATTGAAAGGGACGGAAAGGGACTTAACTCCTGCTTCCCTATTATGACTGAAATTGTTGGTATGCTTGGTATAGCTATATATAGTTGGGTTTTGGGATGAGTTGACACCTTTTCTTGCCGTCCGTCGTGTCCTCCCGTTTTTGGGTGAATTTGTCGTCAGTTGAATGCGACAAAATTAATAGAGTCGTAATTGTGAATGGTGCCTGGTTAAATTTTGTCTTTAGGATTTTGGACGTTTGAGGATAAAAGGGTAAATGGTATGTAAACCGTAATTAATTAAGGTGAAGTAAGTAATTAATAAGTTGCTAAATTAACTGAAACGGGAACTTTTACATTCTTGGAGTACATCGTGCGGATAATTTGACCCAATTTTAACTAAACATTCTCAAGAATGCATAATTAGTCATGCAGGAAAATGATTCTGTCTGTTAAAATGGTCATTTCACAAACAAATACCAAAAATACGCTCTGTGATCAACCTTCAATCAGAATAAGAAAATCAAAAGAGTTACACTAAAGAAACGGCACTGGGAACGTCGTCTGGGCATGTCTGCCAACCATACTTTAGTGGAAATACCGATAGCTAGTGTTTTATCTAGGAGAATCCAATATCGTCGAGACAGGACTTCCAGGATAACGGCCATCTAAAAACCAACCCGTTCAAAGAAAGATAAATAAGATGAATAGACAAACCAGAAGAAAATCACAGTATTGCTGCTAAAGAATCAACCTATAAATGAATGAAACAAATGATCACGATTTTTTAGTTAAGGTACTAAGCTTTCATTACACTGATATAACATAACTAACAAAGCACGCACCATTTTCCGAACATGCTCATATATCACATCATGTTCATCTACATTCGTCTATTCGTATCGTGGGTTTAACGCTCAATGTTCTGGCGTTCATTTGAACCTCACAAAATTGTACAACGTCACATTTTAACAAAGATTGTTTGTTGTCTTTGGTACCATCCAAAAATAACACATGACAGAATGAACACGAGAGAAGTAGGATAAAATGCAAGACTGAACCTTGAGCAAAAAAACAAGAAATCGAAAAAAAAATTAGCCCATTCTGTGAAGTAGTGTCTGTGTAGCACTAGTTTTCTTTAATAAAATTCCTTAAACAATCCCATTATAGAAATTGGCAAAAGAAGATAAATAAACATAAATGTCACATCCGATATAGTTAGCAATTTCTTGAGTGTTTTCCTTTAACTTTTTGTTCTTTCGCCCCACATTAAAGCGCATTGGAACGAAATATATTTATCAGTTTTCATATTGTACACCTATGGCCTTATTTAGCTAGCCTTTGTTAGAGGCTGTTAAGCTTAACATTCTGTTAGGCCGCAGGTACGCTCTAAAACTATAGACTGGACTGTTAAGAAATTGGCATTCTGTAAGCCAATGTTAATAACAAACAATACGTCTAGAAAACGCACTATACGATAACTCCGACAAAAGTGTGGCCTTTATCTAACATTATGACGTTCACCTTATACACATATATTCCATTTTCAGTTGCCCGGTACCCCGAACACCTGCAAGGAGGCGCTGCACGCCGATAATAGTGAAAACAAATTAGCGTGTTTTACGTATAAATATATAGTTAGGTAGCATAATAGTTAAGGCTAAGACTGCCTAAGACGGGCTATGGTAAATACTTCAACATGTAAAAGAAATCATTGAAACAATAAAAAATGTAGTTTTTTTGTATGTAGACACGGCGTTTTTCCGTCGGGTGGCAGAATAAGCATTCATTACACTGATTAGACAGTCCGAAAATTAAAGTAGGCAATTTTATACGTTTTGAGGTGGGTTATTTTATTGTTAGTATAATGAAAATGCCATAATAGATTTATGCATTATCTCATGAGATGCAGTGCTCGGATTGCAGGTTTGCGCAACCGCCAAAAATAACAAGGAAACAAAAAGAGTTTAATTGTATGCAAATAGTAGTGTTAATAGTCAATACGCAACGATCTATAACATATAATTTAATAAAATATCGAGCATTCTCTCGAGAATTTCAAGCGCAAGTCGGCTATACGGCCCAGGGCCGCAGCAACCACGCAACCGTCTGCTACCACTACACTGCGTATCGACGGACGCCTGAATCATACCACGCGAGCGAGCGAATTGGGCAGCGTCGATTGGTTAGTTTACTCTGAAATGGTGGCAAGTATCCAGTACACCAGAACTACTGGACCACGCCCCCAGTGGTGTCTAGAAGCGAAGCAACGTCATGCTTACGCGACTGGCGACGTGCATTATTGCATTCTGGTTGTAGACAGTTGAATCTTGACACTCGTACGCTGTGTAGTTTGGTTTCCCGTGAAGCGCTTATTACACAAAAATAAAAACAAATAATGAATTCAGTGCAGAGTTTCTTAGCTCAACCATTTAGCATTTTAATTGCATCGATAAGAGCGAAATAAAAAGGCTTGGGAGGCCTACCCCTAATTTTGTGATAAAGCAATGCGTGTCGACCAAATCTCGGTCATTTACAAGGACATTTAATACTGATGTTTACAGCAAAAATGAGTGGATTTGTGGGTGTGACGTCAAAAATGTCTTTTTTTGTTTTTCTTCTCTATTGTTTGGAGCCTATGACCGGTGGACAAAAACGTATTACAGATTTAAATCAATTAACCGACCGAATTAAGAAGTTAGTTTAAAATATCGATTTGTTAATATTTCAAACGGTAGTAACTTTTTAAAGAATTGAAAAAACTTAAAGTCCATGTGAGTCTTTTTACTCAGTATGAGCATTTACTATCTGAAAATATGTTCTGCGGGGGAAAAGTGGGACACCGTAGATAGTACTAAACAATAACAGTGATTTAAGACACATGGGACGTAGCAGCGCAAAGATAATTAAAAAGTATTTCAGAATAAGAATGAGTAATTTTTAGTGCACAAATAAAGATATTTTTCTATTAAACATATATGTCATATAAAACTGGTAGGTACCTAAAAGTTGCAACCCCCATTTTTCTAGATCACGAGCCGCCACTGATGAGATGTGTGAATTTGTTAATAGCGGAACCTTCCGATGATGTTTAATTACGGGTGTTAAGACGTGCTCCTGCAATAAATACGTTTGAAAAATTCTTTTAATTAAAAAATTTAATTCAAGGGAAGATGATGAAACGTGATCTCGTCAGTAAAGTGGAAATAACTAAAAAAGCTAGCAACTAAAGCAACTGAAAATGTAATGTTTACACATTAACAAACATCTTATAAACCGTATACATCACAATATTCTAAATTATTACTATAATTTCTTGTTAAGGCTTAGTATTGCATTACTCGTATTCATTTATTGTAATTTTAAACAATCGCTTCCTTTTCTATAGAACGAAGGATACGTTATTATTAAATACTGATGGTAGTTTTTTTGGGAAAGCAGGCAAGTGTTCGGTTATTAATAAAACATGTTTCCTTTGATGAAGTGAGTTTTCGACAATTTTATTGGCACCATCGGAGAGTTAGCTACAAAAGAAACAGTTGTAGCCAAAATAATTTAGACAGTCGACGTTCACATATTAGACAAAGCTTTGATAGTAATAAAACATGTTGTTTCCTTCCATAGCTTCAAGAGGCTTAAAATCCCTTAAATCACATCGCATTAAAGAAAACGGTAAAATAGGCAAATAAAAACTCTTTGATACATTATTGAAAAACCTATTGTAATGATATGTCCTTATTTGGCACAACAACATGCAAATGTGCACTAGTGATGAGCGGTAACAGCGGTTGAGGATATATAAGCGGTGGAAGCGTATGAAGCTTGTCGCTGAAACCTACGTGGTAGATCCTGTTGTTTGATAAATAAGTCATCTTGTAAATATTCAAGATGCTGATCCCTCCGGCGCACCTGGTACTTACAATTTGTATATTGCGACCTACCGAAATCCACTGTGTTATTGTACGATGGGAGCCCACAGCCATTACCGAGGATGTACCTACACATACGTTCGTAAAATAGATGTAGTATCGACTACTTCTCGGGTAATCGCCGGTACTATTAAATATTCGGGGTCAGTTTTGGATAATTTAATGCAAACTAGCCGACCCGGCTCGTTGAATAAGTGAATATTCAATGTTTAATATGAAATTTAATACCGGTAGCCGGTGTTAATAGTCTGTTTTGGATAATAAATTAAAGAGTTTATTAGCAATACATTACGAAACTCTCCATTGCTGTTGGAGTCAACTGAAAAAGGAAGTTTTAAAGCAATCTAATACAATTAGAAAGATGCTGTTTTGCATGATAAACCTACAAATCGGAAACGATAGTAGGTATTCCCTTACTATGGCTGACCTTGAAAACCAAACGGCCGAGGCTATACTCGGAGTGGTGTTGCTAACTTCAGACAGGTTGTCAACTCGGCTAACTTCGGAGTGCGCCCCCTTGCCGCTCTAACTAGCACTCCGCCCCGCTGTGGCCCCCTCGAATCTAGGGCTCCGTTGCTGCCTGTGGCCCCCTCCGGACTCCGCCCCCCAACGCTAGACCGGTGGGTTAAATATTATGACTCAGGACTATAATTTATGTCATTCTAATCTATTGGATGTTTAACCTTGATGTTAATTAAATAGTAGCTCCATGTTCAGCGGTAAAGAAATACTGTGAGTGAGTGTGTGTATACAAACCAATTTTTCATCTATTTCTATAGCATTTTTTTTGTATATGTAATTAGGCGGAGGGAATATATTAATTAAAGCGCTTAGATATCGATAATAATTTTTATATGAATTAATAATTACCTAGACAAATTTATAATGCTACAAATTGTTAAATTAATTTTTCTGGGTTATAACTGTGTAATGTAGGTATATTGGGGTGGAACGCACCACAGGGCCGTCGATTATTGGTATATTGCCCGCATCGGCATTTAGAAGAGAATAAATTATAAATATGGCCATTTCTCTCTTACATCAATGCGCGATTTAGTTATCCCAGTCTTTCTGTTGTGTATTGGGGTCTATCTCCCGATAATAGTGTATACGGACAGATACAAAAACGTTCCACACGCGTTTGACCCCCTAATAAAACTAACAAGAGGGCAGTAAAGACCCCATGTCTCTCTCACCCACACAGGTCTACCGTAGTTATTTAAATGAGCATAAATACATAAGGTCGATTGTCGATTAACGGTGTTTCGGAAATCAATCTCAAAACATGTTGGAACTTGTCCGTGCGTTGGGTCCACAAACGATAATTAGTGATGAATTCTTATTGACGCATGACTAAATTTAAAGAATCCGATAGGGTTTTTTTTTGTTTTAAATAGATACATTTATATATTAGGTATACTCGTGTCCCTAGGAAAGTATAAATTAAGGGGAGTATCAGGGATGTTTTTAGTTATTTTTTTTATTTAAAATATATACGTAATATATAGATCTTTTACAATGTAATATGGATGTTAGCACAGTCTCCTTTAGCGATTTGCTACACATTTTACATTACAAAAGCATTACTATTATTAACATTTATATTCTTCAATAAATATATTAATTAATTGCGGTATTTATTGATTTATTAATTTTACAAAATTTAAGATTTAGATCTTTTACAGTAAATTCAGATAATAGGCATTTTACAATGTAATTCGGGTATTAGGACGACCCCTTCAGTGATTTTGCCATACATTTTATGTGACAACGCGTTACTTTTATCAACATTGTAATATTTTCCTATAAATATATGAATTAATTAGGGTATTTATTGATTTATTAATTTTACAAAATTAAAGATTTAGATCTTTTACAGTATAGGTAAATTCAGATAATAGGTATTTTACAATGTAATTCGGATATTAGCACGGCCCCTTCAGTGATTTTGTCATACAGTTTATGTTACAACGCGTTAATATTATTAAAATTGTAATATTTTCTTATAAATAATATGAATTAATTAGTTAATTAGGTCGGGAATATATTAACTAAAGCGCACAGATATCGATAATAATTTCATATGAATTAATGAATTAATTACCTAGTCAAATTTATAATGCTACAAATTGTTAAATTTATTTTCATGGATCCGACCATAAATACCCACTGTCAAGAGAATCAAAATATCTCTCAAATCCCGGCTAACTAGAATTATATTAAGGTAGACACGACCGTATCGATCAAATAGAATCTCATGCAGACTATTAAGACTATTTCTAGGTTATGTTGTTTTATAGTCACGAAAAGCGAGTGGGCGTTATCATTATCATATATATCGGCCATATTTTTTTTAGCATGCTTGTCAAAGGCATATAGCTAGTAAAATCTATGCGGCCAACTGATTCTCGGAATAGGTCTGATAAATTTGATAAATCAGTCACTACTTTTAAAAATATGCACTATGTCTCTAGTGGTAGCAATACGTTCTACTTTTACCTAGTAGAGATGTCAATATGACCTTTATCAATAGCTGGTAGACGACTTACTCATAACCTCGCCATTATATTTTATGGATATAGATAGATGAATCTTAATCTATGTTAACACCAATAAAAACTGTATTGAGCATCGAATATGTTTTCATTTGCAAATCCCAACCATATCTATCTAATTTTGAATGAGTCAATAATGACTTCATAATACCTACTTGGGAAACTCAACATACTCGTTGAGCAAAATTGTCCCTAATTCATTTACCAATTACATTAAGGATTAAAACATAGACAACGTACATAAAAGTGTCATTTATTATCATATTATTAACATTACATAAATATAAAGTATCTTGGAGCTGTTCATGTCACTATTTGGTATACATGTGACACAACAAAATGGTTTAGCACACACTATCAACAAATTAGTTTTCTATTTAATATTATTCTCGCTGCTATCATCCATCAATATTTTCATGAAATAACTTTACAGCACTCCCTAAGGCGTCTGCGCAGGACGTGCACTTATTTATGAGTTTTCATAAAACATTCACGACAAAATGGTTTACCACAATCACTACAAATTAGCTTTGTATTTAAACTCCTTCTCTGCGCCTTCTTCCATCCATATTTTTGTGAAATAACTTTATAACACTCCGTGCAGCGTCTGCGCACTGCTCCATTCTCTAATGTGTGCCCTGCTAAACTATTGGATGTCGCTCTATTGTAAGGTTCCACATCTACATCATCTAAATGAATAGATTGATTCTACCCGTAGATTTTGCACTTGTAAACCTATGGGATCGTCAATGGAACTTCTATCTTGAACAATATTTTTCTCTGATTTATCGATATTTTCTCGTAAATCATATGGGAATGAATCTTCATCTTCTAAATGAATAGATTGATTCTCAAGTAGACTTTGAGGATGTAAACCTTTGGCATTGTCAGTAGCGCTTCTAGCTTGAGTAATAGTTTTCTCTGATTTATCGACATTTCGTCGAAAACCATACAGGGGATGACAAGTAACCCCGATGATTATTAAAAATTAGCCCCATGGTTAGCTCTTCAACGGTAGAGGTATACTGAGTGAGTGTGTGCAACTTTACAAACCATTTTATTCTAGATTTTTCTATAGTATTTTGGTAATTAGGTGGGTGGGGATAATGCGCATAGCAACAATGGACTACATAGATATTTGATTTGACTCAAGTGACGCAGTTCTCGATGTGACAGTTGGCTTACTCTATAGTTCATACTAACACTTTGGGACTAACACAAATATTCTTGTGTCATCAGTTTGGGGCGACACAAATATTCTTGAGTCATATTTGAGGCACTCCTGAACCACATTTGAGTCACATTTGGGTTTCGGTTAACACAATTATATTTGAGTCACATTTGAGTCACGCTTGAGCAACGTTTGAGTCACTCTTGAGTCACATTTGAGTCATTTTGAGTCAGGCTTGAGTCATGTGGTATAATATGTTGACATTATCCCGTACTAGCTCATACTATACAGTTTGGGTTAACACAAATATATTTGAGTCATTTTTGAATCACATTTGAGTCACTCTTGAGTCACATTTGAGTCACTCTTGAGTCCCATTTGAGTCAGGCTTGAGTCACGTGTTATATTATGTGGTTATTATCCTATACTACACCATACTATACAGTTTAGTTTAACACAAATATATTTGAGTCATTTTTGAGTCACATTTGAGTCACTCTTGAGTCACATTTGAGTCACTCTTGAGTCACTCTTGAGTCAGGCTTGAGTCACGTGCTCTATTATGTTGATATTATCCTATACTACATCATACTCTACAGATTGGGTTAACACAAATAATCTTCAGTCACATTTGAGTCACTCTTGAGTCACATTTGAGTCACATTTGAGTCACTCTTGAGTCACATTTGAGTCAGGCTTGAGTCACGTGCTCTATTATGTTGATATTATCCTATACTACATCATACTCTACAGATTGGGTTAACACAAATAATCTTCAGTCACATTTGAGTCACTCTTGAGTCACATTTGAGTCACTCTTGAGTCACATTTGAGTCACTCTTGAGTCATGTGGTATAATATGTTGACATTATCCCGTACTAGCTCATACTATACAGTTTGGGTTAACACAAATATATTTGGTGTGTACAGCTATACGTGATAGCAGGTGTGATGCAGCTGTGATGCAGGTGTGTTGCAGGTGTGATGTAGGTGTGTTGCAGGTGTGATGTAGGTGTGATGCTGGTGTGATGCAGGTGTGATGCAGGTGTGATGCAGGTGTGATGCAGGTGTATGTTATTTATATGTATATTGTGATGCAGGTGTGATGCAGGTGTGATACAGGTGTGATACAGGTGTGTTGAAGGTGTGATGAAGGTGTGTTGCAGGTGTGATGAAGGTGTGATGCAGGTGTGATGATTGTATGCAGGTGTATGTAGGCGTATAATATGATGTAGTATAGGATAATATCAACATAATATAGCACGTGACTCAAAAATGACTCAAATATATTTGTGTTAAACTAAACTGTATAGTATGGTGTAGTATAGGATAATAACCACATAATATAACACGTGACTCAAGCCTGACTCAAATGGGACTCAAGAGTGACTCAAATGTGACTCAAGAGTGACTCAAATGTGATTCAAAAATGACTCAAATATATTTGTGTTAACCCAAACTGTATAGTATGAGCTAGTACGGGATAATGTCAACATATTATACCACATGACTCAAGCCTGACTCAAAATGACTCAAATGTGACTCAAGAGTGACTCAAATGTTGCTCAAGCGTGACTCAAATGTGACTCAAATATAATTGTGTTAACCGAAACCCAAATGTGACTCAAATGTGGTTCAGGAGTGCCTCAAATATGACTCAAGAATATTTGTGTCGCCCCAAACTGATGACACAAGAATATTTGTGTTAGTCCCAAAGTATGAACTATAGAGTAAGCCAACTGTTACATCGAGAACTGCGTCACTTGAGTCAAATCAAATATCTATGTAGTCCATTGTTGCTATGCGCATTATCCCCACCCACCTAATTACCAAAATACTATAGAAAATCTAGAATAATGTGACTGAAGATTATTTGTGTTAACCCAATCTGTAGAGTATGATGTAGTATAGGATAATATCAACATAATAGAGCACGTGACTCAAGCCTGACTCAAGAGTGACTCAAGAGTGACTCAAATGTGACTCAAGAGTGACTCAAATGTGACTCAAAAATGACTCAAATATATTTGTGTTAAACTAAACTGTATAGTATGGTGTAGTATAGGATAATAACCACATAATATAACACGTGACTCAAGCCTGACTCAAATGGGACTCAAGAGTGAGTCAAATGTGACTCAAGAGTGACTCAAATGTGATTCAAAAATGACTCAAATATATTTGTGTTAACCCAAACTGTATAGTATGAGCTAGTACGGGATAATGTCAACATATTATACCACATGACTCAAGCCTGACTCAAAATGACTCAAATGTCACAAATCACCTCAAATGTGACTCAAGAGTGACTCAAACGTTGCTCAAGAGTGACTCAAATGTTACTCAAATGTGACTCAAATATAATTGTGTTAACCGAAACCCAAATGTGACTCAAATGTGGTTCAGGAGTGCCTCAAATATGACTCAAGAATATTTGTGTCGCCCCAAACTGATGACACAAGAATATTTGTGTTAGTCCCAAAGTGTTAGTATGAACTATAGAGTAAGCCAACTGTCACATCGAGAACTGCGTCACTTGAGTCAAATCAAATATCTATGTAGTCCATTGTTGCTATGCGCATTATCCCCACCCACCTAATTACCAAAATACTATAGAAAAATCTAGAATAAAATGGTTTGTAAAGTTGCACACACTCACTCAGTATACCTCTACCGTTGAAGAGCTAACCATGGGGCTAATTTTTAATAATCATCGGGGTTACTTGTCATCCCCGTATGGTTTTCGACGAAATGTCGATAAATCAGAGAAAACTATTACTCAAGCTAGAAGCGCTACTGACAATGCCAAAGGTTTACATCCTCAAAGTCTACTTGAGAATCAATCTATTCATTTAGAAGATGAAGATTCATTCCCATATGATTTACGAGAAAATATCGATAAATCAGAGAAAAATATTGTTCAAGATAGAAGTTCTATTGACGATCCCATAGGTTTACAAGTGCAAAATCTACGGGTAGAATCAATCTATTCATTTAGATGATGTAGATGTGGAACCTTACAATAGAGCGACATCCAATAGTTTAGCAGGGCACACATTAGAGAATGGAGCAGTGCGCAGACGCTGCACGGAGTGTTATAAAGTTATTTCACAAAAATATGGATGGAAGAAGGCGCAGAGAAGGAGTTTAAATACAAAGCTAATTTGTAGTGATTGTGGTAAACCATTTTGTCGTGAATGTTTTATGAAAACTCATAAATAAGTGCACGTCCTGCGCAGACGCCTTAGGGAGTGCTGTAAAGTTATTTCATGAAAATATTGATGGATGATAGCAGCGAGAATAATATTAAATAGAAAACTAATTTGTTGATAGTGTGTGCTAAACCATTTTGTTGTGTCACATGTATACCAAATAGTGACATGAACAGCTCCAAGATACTTTATATTTATGTAATGTTAATAATATGATAATAAATGACACTTTTATGTACGTTGTCTATGTTTTAATCCTTAATGTAATTGGTAAATGAATTAGGGACAATTTTGCTCAACGAGTATGTTGTGTTTCCCAAGTAGGTATTATGAAGTCATTATTGACTCATTCAAAATTAGATAGATATGGTTGGGATTTGCAAATGAAAACATATTCGATGCTCAATACAGTTTTTATTGGTGTTAACATAGATTAAGATTCATCTATCTATATCCATAAAATATAATGGCGAGGTTATGAGTAAGTCGTCTACCAGCTATTGATAAAGGTCATATTGACATCTCTACTAGGTAAAAGTAGAACGTATTGCTACCACTAGAGACATAGTGCATATTTTTAAAAGTAGTGACTGATTTATCAAATTTATCAGACCTATTCCGAGAATCAGTTGGCCGCATAGATTTTACTAGCTATATGCCTTTGACAAGCATGCTAAAAAAAATATGGCCGATATATATATGATAATGATAACGCCCACTCGCTTTTCGTGACTATAAAACAACATAACCTAGAAATAGTCTTAATAGTCTGCATGAGATTCTATTTGATCGATACGGTCGTGTCTACCTTAATATAATTCTAGTTAGCCGGGATTTGAGAGATATTTTGATTCTCTTGACAGTGGGTATTTATGGTCGGATCCATGAAAATAAATTTAACAATTTGTAGCATTATAAATTTGACTAGGTAATTAATTCATTAATTCATATGAAATTATTATCGATATCTGTGCGCTTTAGTTAATATATTCCCGACCTAATTAACTAATTAATTCATATTATTTATAAGAAAATATTACAATTTTAATAATATTAACGCGTTGTAACATAAACTGTATGACAAAATCACTGAAGGGGCCGTGCTAATATCCGAATTACATTGTAAAATACCTATTATCTGAATTTACCTATACTGTAAAAGATCTAAATCTTTAATTTTGTAAAATTAATAAATCAATAAATACCCTAATTAATTCATATATTTATAGGAAAATATTACAATGTTGATAAAAGTAACGCGTTGTCACATAAAATGTATGGCAAAATCACTGAAGGGGTCGTCCTAATACCCGAATTACATTGTAAAATGCCTATTATCTGAATTTACTGTAAAAGATCTAAATCTTAAATTTTGTAAAATTAATAAATCAATAAATACCGCAATTAATTAATATATTTATTGAAGAATATAAATGTTAATAATAGTAATGCTTTTGTAATGTAAAATGTGTAGCAAATCGCTAAAGGAGACTGTGCTAACATCCATATTACATTGTAAAAGATCTATATATTACGTATATATTTTAAATAAAAAAAATAACTAAAAACATCCCTGATACTCCCCTTAATTTATACTTTCCTAGGGACACGAGTATACCTAATATATAAATGTATCTATTTAAAACAAAAAAAAACCCTATCGGATTCTTTAAATTTAGTCATGCGTCAATAAGAATTCAACACTAATTATCGTTTGTGGACCCAACGCACGGACAAGTTCCAACATGTTTTGAGATTGATTTCCGAAACACCGCTAATCGACAATCGACCTTATGTATTTATGCTCATTTAAATAACTACGGTAGACCTGTGTGGGTGAGAGAGACATGGGGTCTTTACTGCCCTCTTGTTAGTTTTATTAGGGGGTCAAACGCGTGTGGAACGTTTTTGTATCTGTCCGTATACACTATTATCGGGAGATAGACCCCAATACACAACAGAAAGACTGGGATAACTAAATCGCGCATTGATGTAAGAGAGAAATGGCCATATTTATAATTTATTCTCTTCTAAATGCCGATGCGGGCAATATACCAATAATCGACGGCCCTGTGGTGCGTTCCACCCCAATATACCTACATTACACAGTTATAACCCAGAAAAATTAATTTAACAATTTGTAGCATTATAAATTTGTCTAGGTAATTATTAATTCATATAAAAATTATTATCGATATCTAAGCGCTTTAATTAATATATTCCCTCCGCCTAATTACATATACAAAAAAAAATGCTATAGAAATAGATGAAAAATTGGTTTGTATACACACACTCACTCACAGTATTTCTTTACCGCTGAACATGGAGCTACTATTTAATTAACATCAAGGTTAAACATCCAATAGATTAGAATGACATAAATTATAGTCCTGAGTCATAATATTTAACCCACCGGTCTAGCGTTGGGGGGCGGAGTCCGGAGGGGGCCACAGGCAGCAACGGAGCCCTAGATTCGAGGGGGGCACAGCGGGGCGGAGTGCTAGTTAGAGCGGCAAGGGGGCGCACTCCGAAGTTAGCCGAGTTGACAACCTGTCTGAAGTTAGCAACACCACTCCGAGTATAGCCTCGGCCGTTTGGTTTTCAAGGTCAGCCATAGTAAGGGAATACCTACTAACGATAAATTTATAAATTCAATATAATATTTAAGTCAATTGAATACTTTTACGGACAATCAATGAATGATCACACAGATTTTGAGATTCCTGGATGTACTTTTGTTAGTAGTTTTTTTTTATTTAGTTTCTTTACGATGACTTCGACTCCACAGTTCACAGTCCTATCACGTAAGGTTTTCGAAAAAAAAACTCAAAAAGATCATAACGTAAAAACGTAATGTCCTAAAGAGTCCTAAACCGACAGCTATTATTTAGCTGACATAAATCAATCACACAATTGAACGACGGGATTTTATAATGTTTTTATAAACTACCTCTAATTTATACCAACACAAACTACAAACGGATAACAATTTGTTTGAAGTAAATTTCTAATTTTACTGGGCTAGTGGTTCATAAATTGATATTTTTCTTTCCAAATTGTAATATATTTTCAATGCATTGCTAGAAAAATATTGTATTATACTCGTGTTAAAAGAGAAGTATTATTTTGGAAGAAGGGGGCACCACCCTTCAGGAAGTACCTTACATTCTCACAAAATAATCATTTATTTTTAAAACACAAATCATAAATAAAAAATAATCATAAAGCTATATTTTTCTAAAACATATCTTTCTTCAGTTGGAGTTGTTGCGTTCAAAATTGTACATAAGTCCCCATAAAGGTAAATATATCGCGCCCTGGTTGTACTATTCAAATGTCACACTTAAAAATCAATAAATAAGATGAAATTCTTTATACTAAACTGGCTAAAATACAGTCGTAGTATATTATAAGACAAAGGAATTGTACGGATTTCAGGAAACGGAAATATTCATATTTCCTTTTCTCCTTCGGTTTGCCGCAAAAGAATCCCATGCGATCAACAAATTCCAATTGCTTGTTGTGGTCGTGTGCAATGACCTCGTGGTCTCGGAAGGCTGTAGTTACCATGGCTACCGTATGGATCTTCACAGCAGGACGACCGTTCCGAATTAACCTATTAGTGGGAGCTTTCTTATCTCACCTCGATCCATTAATGCGAACCCTCCCCCAACCCCAATCTCCTGCTCACCGTATCCCTCTATCGCCTTTTCTCTAGTGTCAGCGTCCCCTTGCGACCGCGAAGCGTAATATTGATGATCGCGTACCTGCGAGAAAATCTTTCTTATTCGGCCGGAATCCGTACCATGGGTGTTGGAAGGGGTTGAGGGGGATGTTTTTCTTTTGTGTGTTGCTCCCCCCTTCCGGCTCTTTCTCTGCCACCAGGAATGTGTTTTCTTTTTCTATTAGCGCGTAACGGATGTGCCCGAGGGGTGGTAGACTGCTGTGCGAGCTGGGCTCCTCCGGTATTAGCCTTAATTGCTTTATCGTTACAATGGATCGCTTGTCCGAGGCACGGGGTTTATTAAATCAGTCGAATGGAATCGCTGAAAGAGGGGAAAGATTTATCATCGGATTCTTCTGCGGGTGCGGAAAGAGAAAGATCGGATATGCGAGAGCGGCCCGCTTGATGAAATTCTAGTAGAAATGTTAGTACGATTGAATTATCATCTGTTTTGTGCTGAAGGAAGTGGTCGTTGTTTTTGAAGATTGCATGGGGTTTTAAAGATTGCGTAGGGTTACCAGAGGTATTAGAGTTTATTTAATTGGGGAAAACGCAGTTTTAAGTAAGTATCAAAACAGAAAATTCTCATAACTTGGCAGTTTAAGATTCAAAAGAACTTGTTTTTAATTCAGTAGTAAAATGTGTGTAATAAAATTTCCTACATGCAATTTACAAATCCTGAAATCCTCTGACAGTTTTCAATTATGTTTCATTATAATATATTATAATACGTATATATTTCTTTTACTCAAAATCGAAGAATTTAATTTAAAGGACTAAATATACATATTTTTTTAACTTTATCATATATAAAAGTATTGTAATCGCGTCGAAAAAAGGTATTGAGATTTTAGCGGAAACGTGTCCTTTTGGGTCCCCTGAACATTTTTCACCAATGTAAAAAAATTGTTCATTCACTGGTTCATGACTAAACTTAAACCTGAAAGAAGTTTAGTCATGAACCAGTGAATGAAAATTTTTTTTACATTGGTCAAAAATGTTTAGGGAACCCAAAAGGACACGTTTCCCACGTTTCCTAAGAGTAAACCTCCAGTTCCTTTAGACTCTAAAGGAACTGGAGGTTTACTCTTAGCTTTTCAACGATTTTGCAAATGAGCCGCCATTTCTAAAATGTCGTCAAAATAGTGAATGAGTGAGTGAGAGTGTGAGTGTGTGAGAGTGTGAGTGTGTGAGAGTGTGAGTGTGGGTGTGTGAGCGTGTGAGCTGGTGAGCGTGTGAGCGTGTGGGCGTGTGACCGTGTGAGCGTGTGAGCGTGTGTGCGTGTGCGTGTGCGTGTGCGTGTGCGTGTGCGTGTGCGTGTGCGTGTGCGTGTGCGTGTGCGTGTGCGTGTGCGTGTGCGTGTGCGTGTGCGTGTGCGTGTGCGGCCCGCATTTTTTAACGATTTCGCAAATGAACCGCCATTTCTGAAATGTTATATTCAGTATTTCCTCTACTTTAATTTATTATTTACATAACTATTTTGACGAAATTACAGAAATTGCGGCTAATTTGCAAAATCCGGACGCACACACATCCGCATCTGCATGCGCACCTGCACGCACACGCACACACACACATTTCTTGTACCTTGGCCAAAAGTGTACAGGGCACAGAAATTCAGCAATTCGGTTTTTAAAGACATTTGAATTGACTAAATATTATTGAAAATACGAGCAATTGAAAATACGTTTCTTTTTGCCCACAGTCGATAACCGATAGATAAAACTGTTAATGTGTTAATGTGAAATAATGTCTAAATGGCGATTTGAATTTTAGCCTAAACCGGCTGACAATACCAGCCATAAGATACACAGAGAAGTACAGTGAGAAGCTAAAAGCTCCAAAAAACGCACTCATGATTCTACCATTAAGTTTTTGTCCGCCTATGGGAGTTGTACGGTGAAAGGTGAGTTTTTTTTAGAGTTTTATTGTATTTAACAATGAAATAGGGCATAAGGATATTTTCAAATAAAAGAGATTTAGGATACGTAATTTTATTGTTAAAAAATAAACAATTCTGCAACTTTACTAAGCATTTAAAGCCATTAAAGTAGCTAAGTGTTTGAACTGGTTCATTACAAATAATTCTGGTACTATTTTCTTATAACTTGATTAGGTAAGTACATTCATCGCGCCGTTTTTTCAAAAATGCGATCATATACGTCTTGCACCAAGGACCGCCAAATATTTTATCGACTATTGTACGCAATATACTGTGCTACAAATATACTTTTATTTTTTAGTTCATAAAAAATTTATAAATCATCACTGCACAGCGATGGGAACTTTTTCCCACTCATAGGATTCTTACAAAAATGTTCACAAATTTAGTATTTACCTGGGAATATTCACCACACAGATATGACATTTGTTACATCTACTCTCCCAGTAATTCATGCGGGAACACAGGAATTCGTCAAATTGGCTGGTTGCCGAGTGGGCTGTAAGCGGCGGCGGTCGGTAATTTGTGCCGAATAAAGCCCTCAGGAGCGTTGTCATTTCAGTTCGCATTCACTAAGCTGTCGTTCCACGCGTCTGGTAATTTGTTAATGCGCATTATTTAGTTGTGGATCCAAGTTAGCGCGCGCGAAAGTTGTTAAATGGATTAGCGAATCGGGCGGGCTGAGCGGGCGAGCGTTCACTGACTGAGCGGCCGCCTAGGATTTCAACGCAATATTTCACTGACAGCAACAATTTGTTGCGATTCTGCGGCCGTCATAGCCGAATCCGACATACCCTTACCTCACTATACCTCACGTTTCGTCACTTATCTCTATTCGTTATTCGAAAATTCACTCTGTCATAAGCACTTGACAAGTTAATACCGTTGATTTGCATAATTCAATGGAATTGGTTAATACCTACTATGATGTAAAGCATTTTGTTTTATAATTAGTAACATGCTTTATTGATGAGCTGACGGGATTACCGGTATATTTATGGCTATTGAATTAAAGTGCCAGATACCTACTTTACAACAATTTTTCCAGTGATTTCCAATGTATTTATTACTTTTATGGCGTCGCATCACTATCACCCAACACTCACTCAAATCCCCATTTTAGTTTCAAAACTAACATTTCATTGCGGGACGAAGATGTATGTCCAATATCTGTACTACTTATCTGCAGCCTTTTTAGGTTATAATAAGTTTGTCGATGGCGTATCGTATAGGATAGAGCGGCTGCTATCTATGCTGGACGCCAGGGTTCGAATCCCGCCTCGGGCTAAAATCGACTGTCCTGGTATTTTAGGCAGGGAAAAAATACCTTCGCATGCCGTCTTACATCGGATGAGGAAGAGAAGCCGGTGGTCCCGTGTGCTGTCATGATGCGACGTGCACATTAAAGAACTCTTACTGGAGGTTGGAATTCCTTCAGTTCGACAAAATTCCTGGGTGTGTACCCTGCCCTCAGCGTCGGTGATTAGGCTAAGTTGCGGAAATAGACCGACGTAAAATAAACAAGTTAAAAAAAAACTTTGTCGTTCGTAGGTAGTTCTCAACATATTTGGTAGTGCCAAATACGGGACATATAACTTCGTCCCGCAGCGAAAACTCCGATGCACATTGAGAAAAATGTCGATGTGAATTTACGGTAGGAATTGGAGGTATTTTTCTGTGCTGCGATAATCAGTATAATTTTACGCTCCAATAGTGTTTTCACAGAACTTACTTTGTTTTTGTCGAGTTTTCAATTAAATGGTAAAGCAACAGCAGTAGAACTTTGAAATCTTCCCTTATATATCTTTAATAATATTGTAAGCGTAATTTCAGTGCTTAGCATTTTTCCGGCAACACGTCATGTTTTTCTTTCCCCCGGCAAACTTTTTCGAAAATTAAAAGTAATTTGACCCATTTATCTTTTTGCTGTATTAGTTCGTTCTCATCCACTTCATCACATTTTTTCATTACAAAATAACCACAGTACCTACCCTAGTAAATTAAAAAGAACTACTCAAAAAAGAGAGGACCAATCCCGGTGTTTACCCACCTTCGCAGCGCTCTAACTTCCCAAAAGTTACCACAGCTCCGTGGCCCACTACGCTACGTGATTATCTCGCAGAGCCGAACCTCCCTCCCTTGGCACGGATGCCAAAATAATAACGCAATTTTAACTTTCCACTCATAGTGCGGCCAAAGTCGACGGGGGAAAATTGAGGCACCAGTAATTCAATCACGGCAACACGGGGGCATAGAAAATGTCGACGGCTCAGGACGACGTTGCTGTTGTACGAACGCAACCGTTCCAAGCTTGTAGAGTGTAGACGACGATGACGGGGGTGATAAGGGTGGGGGCATGTTGGAGGGTGGTTCGCGCGCGGCCCCAGAAGCAGTAATTGAGGCAGGGTTACTTTAAATTCGAGCGCTCTCGTGTTAATCTAATACCGTGCGAGTATTGTGAAAGTTGTGGCAGGGTTTTAAGGCCGAGTTCGCTGCCTTTAACTGCTCTTGGCATCCCGAAAACTATTCGCCATGTTCTAATGGTAATTATACGAGGCGTTGCGCGTATTTGTTATTTTTGTCCGATTTATATTTGTCTTTACCACTCAAATTAAATGACGCAATAGCATTGAGGGTAAGTGTAGAAATTGCGAGTTATAGGTAGAAATTGCGAGTTATAGCAGCTTCAATAACGGGGGGTCCGCGGACCCCTAAGAGCGGAGCGCCCCTATGAGGCTGCCCTGAGCGGGAGAAGGACAGCGGGAGCAGGTTGGCAACCGCTGTTCCAGAAGACCAAAGAAGGTATTTAGTAAAAGAAAACTAGGAGAATGTGCAGGCCTAATAGGCCTGCTGGTCGACCTAGGTAGATCGCCGAAGCGTTAAGAGGGAAACAAAAAGCCCGGATGCTGCTACACGCGCGACGTGATTATCTCGTACGTTCGAAGCGGTTACGGGGCGCCATCTATTGCTTCGTAGCGTAATGCCAACCGCGACATGATGATGTGCCGCCGTCTGGTGGCCGCGTCGCGAAGCGCGCGGCCGTTGCCTAGCAACCACAATCGGTTGCCATGGCGACGCGCTGACCTGTACACTCCTAAAGCATAATCCATAAATTTAGCCTAATCGAGTTAAAAAATAACGAGAACTGGCCGGAAATTGGACGAAATCGAAAGCCTAAGCGCTGTACAATTCAATTTTAGGCGGAAAATCGGCGCCTGCGGCGCCGATTTTCGCTTCTCCGAGGAGCAGACCCTTCCCCCGATTCGCCGATTTTCGTAAACTTCTTGCGCGGACTGTGTTAGACTTTTAGTATATAGTAGGGATAGGGATAGGGATAGTATATAGTAGGGATAGGGATAGGGATAGGGATAGTTCCGAGTTGGATATAAGTATTATCATATAACATACACTACATGCATTACTACGCGACTATTATATATTAGCATTTCCAGGACTTCACAGGACACTTAAGCGATATAGATTTAAAAGTAGATATAATGTTTATTTTAGTCAAACAAGTTATGTTTTAAGGTAAAATTTACAATTTGAATATTTTAAGGAACAATATTATTTATATAGTTCACAGAATTATCGTCATTAATATTTAAATTAACGAAATTGTTGTTTGAGTTCAATTACAATATTTTAAGGTAGCAAAAAAATGCATTTTGATTAAAGAATGCGATGTGGATCTTTGCAGACAGCAATTTTACCTGACGCCAATTCGGACGACGTCAACTAAACGCTGGGCTTTTACGAGTCTATATTATGTAGGGATGACTAGGCCGTTATGTGAGAAGGGAGGTACAGCTCCATCCTACAATACAGCTTGATGAAGTACTTACACCAACAATACTTTTATTTTAAAGTTTTGATTACTTTGCCGAAAGTAAAGGTATTTTAAAACCAAGTATAAATTACTTGAAAGGACAGAAAGCTTTTCTTGTATAGAAAGATATTAAATTGAACCAAAGTTGGCCTTTTTGAAATGTATTTTTAAGTAAAAGCAAAAATAATTCTTTTAAAAAAGTGATTTTTGATTGTATGAAAATACAGGGTGTTACTTAATTACATGCTAATATTTAACATATGTCGTAAAGGTCTTAACTTTTGAACTACAGGGTGCAAAAGTTTTAAGAAAAAAATCTGTATTGTTAATGTTGATGACTTAAATACGTGACAACTATATAGACTAGATAGACAACTGTCAAAACTGTTTTTGTTTACAAAACAAAATCTGCTTCTTACCTACTAGATACGTTTTTAATCCTTGATAATAACAAATTTCATAACAACATGCAAATGGATGAATTTTATTTGTTTATGCGAAAACTGTACGTTAAACGAACAAAAATCAAGAGACCAGATTTGCTCAGAAAGGACGAGGATTTCAAAAATAATTTTACATTCAGAACAACCAAAACTTTTCTCTTTAAAATGATTCGTGCAAATCCTGCACGAACGCCACTGGCAAGAATAGAAAAATAGTTTGTATAGCAGAAAATGCCTTTTGATGCATAGAAGATGCGTACTACGTTTCACTAGAATATATAGGGCCATACCAAAGTTATCATAAACAAAAGATTTTTTTCTTAAAACTTTAGCACCCTGTAGTTTATAAGTTAAGACCTTTAGGACATATGTTCATATGAGTTTTTTTCTTAAAATAGACCCAAGAATAACCTCCTTAAATATTAGCATGTTATTAAGAAACATCCTATATACAGGGTGTCTCACAGAACTTGTACATTAGAAGTTTCTTATGTTCTACTATTTCTAGAAACTTGAAATTTTGGAACTAGAATTTACTCGATCTGAGCTCTTCAGCTAAAATATTCTCAAGTTAACTGTCACGTCCGGTCACCGGAAGTCGGTATCAACTTTGTTATTTTAAATGGACCGATATATATTTAATTTTATTTTTGGTTTCTACGTACATCATACATCATTTTTAATAAGGTGGTACCTAAATATCACAATTTTTGAGTTTTTTTGATTTTACTAATTTTTTGGTGATTTTCGCGGTTACGTTGAAAATTAAATATCTCGGTTATTATTGAAACGAGAAATTTCATTATTGGTGGTCTAAAACTAGAAACATAACCAAATGAGGCGTTGTTTAGTTCATCATGATATCTTATACAGGCTGTTCAAAATTTACAACACAATACTTGAATTTTCAAACGTAAAAAACTCATTTTTTTCAAATGGAACCCATACGCCATTCGATAGGAAATCTTATTCCCTATCAATCGATATTAGGGTTCCTTATATCTATCTTTAATAGTTTTTGAGATATTGTCAGTATAAAAGAATGCAAACTAAATACAAAACGATTATTTGTCATTTATAGGAATGTGACAACTTTGGAACAGCAGGAAAACAGAAAAATATTGAAGAGGTTTGTTAAAGCTAAAATAATATATCTGGGATAACTAACTTAAATTAAAACTTAATTATGTTGTTCGAAATGCTGCTTGTTCTGCTCCAAATATTTTAAAACTCTTCGCTGTACTTCTGTCATCGTCGTTTTTCGGATTTCTTCGTCGCTGAAGTCCATTAATGGTGGCTACTACTCTGTTAGTCAATTCTTCGCGAGTATTAACTGGTGTGGAACAGACCTGACTTTTCACATGACCCCAGAAATAAAAGTCTAATGGTGTTAAATCTGGTGAGTTTGGTGGCCACTGCCAGGGTCCCCTATTTCCGAACCACTTATCGTCAAACATCTGATTAAGTTGAATGGATATCACATGCGAAAAATGTGCTGGTGCACCGTCCATTTGATAAAAGCAGTCGCGTAAAATATTGAGGGGAAGAGTTTCGCAAAAGTTGTTCACACATCCACGCAAAATTTCTAAATATTTATCACTATTTAAATTTTTGTTGTAAATTTCGTATCTAATTTCGTCCTTGAATATTAAATGAGATTATTCAAAATGGATTTAAAGAAAAAGTGATAATATCTCAAAAACTATTAAAGATAGATATAGGGAACCCTAATATTGATTGATAGGGAATAAGATTTGTTATCAAATGGCGCATTGGTATGCAGGGTTTTCCATTTGAAAAAAGTGAGTTCTTTACGTTTGAAAATTCAATTATTGTGTTGTAAATTTTGAACAGCCTGTATAAGATATCATGATGAACTAAATGTCGTCTTATTTGGTTATGTTTCGAGTTTTGGACCACCAATCATGAAACTTCTAGTTTCAATAATAACCGAGATATTCAATTTTAAACGCAACCCCGAAAAGCACGAAAATATTAGTAAAATAAAAGAACTCAAAAATGGTGTCATTTAGGTATAGGGAACCCTTATTAAAAATGATGTATTTTGATACGTAGAAACCAAAAATAAAATTAAAATTATATCATTCCATTTAAAATAATAAAGTTGATATTGACTTCCGGTGACCGGACGTGACAGTTAACTTGAGAATATTTTAGTTGAAGAGCTCAGATCGAGTAAATTCTAATTCCACAATTTCAAGTTTCCAGAAATAGTAGAACATGAGAAACTTCTAATGTACCAGTTCCGTGAGACACCCTGTATTCATTTGTTAAATAAATATTGTAATGATTATTAGAGTATTGAATGAAGTAAATATAGTGTATACCAAAGAGATTTCGTTAATTATTAAAAATTATTAAAAAACCATAATTCTTTCACTCAAGACAATAATTATTATTTGAACCATATAAATGTATAATTGTATTCTTGCCCTGCTGTTAATTAACTTGTGTTGAAAGATGTTTTGGGTTTAGCAAAGACTCTTGATTATCTTGATGATCTTTTTATTTTGCCCAATATTTCGCAACCAATGTTACTTCTTCAGGAGCTGGAATTTGAAATAATGCATAAATACGACGATCCCTGACCTTTCCCATTTCGTTATTTATATGCTGTTTTTTATACATTTACTGAATATCTTAACACTGGTCTTATAGATGTCGGTTGGAATGACAGTAAAAATTCACGTCGAGAACCACGGAATCGTGACGAAAAAGCTGCAGGACGGCTGGAGTCTCGGGATACATAAAACTGCGTTTTAAGACGGGAAAACGTCGTACTGTAAACACAAAAACGTTTCAGCGTGTGTCGCAATTAAGAGCGTTGTCCAACAGCTGATCGACGGAGGCTTGGCTATTTTTGATAAGTTTAGAAAAATCAGTCATGAATCAGTCGAGAATTGGTCTTTGCGTGGGGATGTCGACGTTTTCGCTAAAGCTACTTTGGAACAAGATAGACTTTGCCGACGTGCAGTCAACATTATATGATCTAACGTCTTTAACGCTGTTTCAATTTATTTTTGCACACGTAAGCAGGCTGTCTAGTGATTTTACAACGCTGACCAACATAACATGGTAGATCTAAAAATTACTGTGATAAATTGTTGACATAACCGTGACATAACCTATATGTAGTATGTGAGATATTTATCATATATTTATATGATAAATAACTTCAACATTTGTCTACGGTTTATGAAGTGATATATGTAAAAACACACGTACTATGAATATGTGGAATATTTGAAAGTGTATTGAGATTATGCGCCCATATACATTTATACCTCCTAAAAAACAAACCCCGTACCAATAACTTTGGTCACAGATTACTTACTCTTGGTACGATAGATTATGCACTCATTTCTCAGCCGATAATACACTTATGCCTAGCTACTGAAAAAGAAATACATATCGACCCATGCAACGAAGACTATCGTAACTAACATACTAAATGTAGTTATTATAGTCTTTGTTGCATGGGTCGATATTACATACGTATGTACATCCACAGCACAGGGATCTGATGACGTATAAGAAAAACAAAACAGTTAATAAGTTATTCTTTATTTACCAATTTGTAATTCATATATTATTTATAAAAGACAAATAGACAACATAAGCTTTATTAATATTATATTATAATATCAAAATCACAAAAATGTTGATCCTCGCTATCATGAGACCACCCGCAAACGAGTCGTAATGCTTGTTCGGTTCTTCGGGGCTAATTGCAATACTATCTGCGGTTTGTTGTGTTAAACGTAATCCTCCATATACTTTGCACTTGAGAAGAAAAACATCTGGAGTCGGTGGTTGACAAGTCGACTATGTCTCATTATACATTTCTCATATAATAATGGTATACACGTCTTACAGTAATATTACCAAAAAATTTGATAAAAAATCGGTAATCTTCAGCATACCTAGATAATTTTATTGTCAGTTCATGGAAATTATGAAAATTAGTAATCACATTTCTTGTCTAGAAATCCTCTTCGATCAACAAAATAGTACGTAAGGATTTTGATTCCTCGTAATGTGATTTGAATCCAATTACAAAACCCGTAATGATCTTCTGCATCATACCATACTTGGAGCTTGAATTCTCTGGTAGTAGAATGGATAAAACAGCACTGTTTATATGTATATTCTGCTAACTAACCTAACAATTGAAAAGGAAATTTTAAAAAACAATAGTATACTTCTTTAGGCACAAACCGGATTGATGTCTGATATAATAGTAGAATTTTTATGTAATCTCCTAATTTCGATTAGAATACTTCTTTGTGCAGTGTCCCCAAGTTTTCTACATTTTCAGATTATATCGGATTTGTAGGTTAGAACTCTCGAAATCTGTCCCAGTAAATATAAATGTGAAGTTTAGCGAGTAACAGCCTTTTTTTGTGGTATATGGTAGATAGAGATAGACCCATTACTATTATCTTCGTCTAATGACGACTAGTTCTCGAGAACATCCTAGATGGACACACTGTTCAGACTCGAACATGGATGGAAAAATTGGGAAAATACGACGCCGATTCTTCAAAGGTGTGGCTTTATTTCTTTTCATTTATTGGATTTTTTCAAATTGTACATTGACATAAAGTGGAACTACTGCGGCGCATCGCAAAAGTACATAATTGAAATGTTATTCCTGAAATCAGGATGTCACTCGTCCTCCAATTATACGTCTATCTTTGAGCAGCAATTGTTTAAAATTGGGCATGGGTATAATAAATATGGAGATGTGGCGCACTAGAATAGTTAATTCAGATTGTTGTAATCTTATAAGATGCTATCATTATTCAATAATTAACCCACAGGAGCATTGAACTGTTTGAATAATTGGACCAATAGGGGACCACCAGAGCTGAGCAGAACAGACCTGAAGTTAGGCTGAACCAGCCTCTTAAGTAGCAAAATCGGTGTGTAGATACCTCACCAATCACTGCACGATAAACAGGGTCGAAACATAAACCTTATACTGCACTAACACAACTGATTCACGCTCTAAAACTTTTCGAAATCCAGCCAACAAGATCGGCGGCCATAAGGTAAACACTGTGTCTAAATATAGAACTGTGTGACGTGTCGGCCGTGAATTTAGCCGCAAAACCACCAACATGACGACACAGCTGTTGTACAACCTGGGAAAAATGTTATTAAACGTAATTTTCTTGAAAACTAGTATCAATCAGAAAATCAAGTCACTAATGTCTTCTAAGTTGGCTGTCGAGTCATTTAGAACTTTATGGTGGTCCATGTTTAGGAGGTATTAGAGCTAGCGCTCAGATCTTCTATATCTGACCGTAGGTTCATGGCGTTTTTTTGTGGCATTTATACCAACCATCTTAAAAAAGAGACGTTTACGTAAATTTATTTCTCGGTATTAAATCTTGGCCGCCTCGAAATCAATCTAGTGGTTGTTGTTTATGGCATGTTGGGCCAGTGCGCATGTCAATTTTTTGTTTTTGATGTCATCTCGGTGTTGCCTGAACCTGGTTTTCAATCAATTGCCTGTCTGGTCCATATAACTAGCCTCATACATCCCACATGGTATCCTATAAACGTCTTCTGCTTTAAATTGACCACTTTTTTAAATAGAATTCGAAAATTTGTCATTTACCAAAAATCACTTCTAGAATACGCGGAAGTAGTTATTTTGTAAAATTTTCTACTGCATAGTAGTTTTTATTGTATTTTTATAATTCGAAATTACAACATCTACGAAATAAGGAGTGGGCCATGAAATAAAGTTAAAACTAAAAAAAGCTGAATAGTGATATATAAGTGTTATTCATTCTCATTATTGATTTGAAACTGTTATTTCTGCGATAATATGGCGCGCCGCTTCAGATTCTGCCTTTAAATTGTCTAATGAAACCAATACAGCAAAAGCCCTCTTAACCGACCTTTGCGGGCTTGTTTACTCAACATTTTAGATTTTAAAGATCCACATGCGTAAAGGCCACCTTTCACGGTCAATCATTTTGCGCAAAATAGCTGTTTGTGCAACGTGTTGCATAGTGAATGGTATTGATTAAGTGACATTCATTGTGTAAAACATTTTCCACAACTGCCGTTTTGCGCATAATGATTGACCGTGAAAGGTGGCCTTAAAAGAATCTTCGAGTGATTTCTTTATTTAAGTTTTGCAAGAAATGGCGGAGTCGCCGGATTATTATTCGTTATGAATTTCTCAAAAAGTTTCAATCAATATATATTAAGTTCAGGTATTGGTACAACTAATAACTCGAAAGAAAAGCTGGTAGCTTTCTTTTAAATAAGTTATTTTACAACAGCAGAAAGTTAATGAAGTGAACCACAGCAATAGCCTACAGCAAAGTTCAAACCTACTAAATGGAAATCTCACAACTAGCGCCGTCCCTAGCGGGAAAAAAAGGAGAAAAGGAAACTAAATAGGTGGGTGAGGAGATGAGAGGAATGGGGGATGCGCCGGCGAGAATTTACTCGCTCCCGGGAATTTACTTATTAAAATCTAGTAAAACTTTCGCGAGTGGGTAATTAATAAAAAAGTTGCCTGGGGCAGAGCCATGGCTCGTAGCGCGTTTATGAAATTTACATCTTGCATTTCGGCAGGCACCAGGCCCCAACCCAGTCCTGTAATGCACAAGTTCTGACGACATAATCAAACTGTCCGCCGGCATCAGAAGTTGCAAATTGAAATTTACGCCAGGACTTGGGGTAAAAAAGTAGAGAAAGAAGGAGGAAACCAGGCGTTGAAAGCAAAGCAGCTCAAATGGAAAATCTTTTGCGGCTACACTAAGTTTTTCCAACAGAATTGAAACGGATCTTAGCGGTAAACGAAATAAAAATGGTTAGAACCTCATTTACACTTCACAACTTATATATCCAGGAAAAGAAATATATCATGTTCACATAAAATGTACATATGTGTACGTGGGCGCCCGGGGGGGTGGTCAAGGGGGTGAGAGCGCAGCCTCTTGGCTTTTGAAATTTGGTGTATAAGTTGGTACTTTTTTAACAGGATCGTAATTTAAGAAAAGTGTAATTTTGACTGTCCGTTGAGTACCATTCTAGTTTTACAGATATGTATCAACAATAAATAACAATAGTAAATAATAAACATATTACACAGCAAATCTGGGAGTCGAATTCCATCAAAAAGCGAAGAAAACGTACCGCAGACACTCTTAGATTAAGACATTTTCTTGGTTCCTTTTCGTCTGATATTCTCTCTTATTTCTTAAGAGGGCAATTTAATATCTTAAAACGCTTTAGGTATTTTAAACTGTCTGGTATTTGATGTAAAACACAGCGTCAGGATTTTTATTGTCATACTCTTTAGGAGCACTATGAGTTTTTAAATGTACCTATGTATAAAAACAATTCTTTCTTATTTGACACCACTTTTGTATTGGTCCCAATATCACCAAATTACGAGTCGGTATATTAGTACGGCACTGCAGTTTTCAAACAGTAAATTGACAGAAATGTTGTTTCCTCTTTCCCTTAACACTTGATCTACTATGAGTTATGACACCACTTTGTATTCTAGATGTGTATAGTACTTATTCATGTACTGAAATATTATTATTTAATCACATTCTGGTGGAAGAGGTGTAGATCCTGTGTGTGTGTACATCCTTAGTCTGAGAAATCGTAACCGGTCCATCATTCCATACCAGCGAACAATGATATACGGTTTGAAAAACAGAAAAAACAGTTGCAGAAAGACCCAAAGACTCTGTTCCATGAGAAATGCCTCTACAGCATCCAGGAATTGGAACACATGATAACAATTTTTAAACTAGTTGTATTTGACGTTTCACGTACTGTGAAACTTATATTGATGTGTGGTGATGTATTTTGTGAAATAAAATATCATAGTGAAATAAAGAAAAAAATTCTTTATATTTAATACTATTCAAAAAGGTTTGTTTGTTCAATATCCGAACAAAATGGGTAGCAAGGATGTTTTGCACACTCCGACATATTTCACGATAACATAGATAACATGTGATTAAGTGTGGTACGTGCGGAAACACACGGCATAACCCGGAAACTATTTATCTTAAATCCATTTGTAGTTGGATTCCTGGTAAAAAGTACAACTTTAGGTTAAAAATGTTTAGGTTAAAATGTGTTCGGGAAAACAATTAAAAAAATAATAAACTCGATTTTTAGAAAATCTTAAAATAGTAGAACTAAAATTGGTAGGTCTAGTTTCCTTACCATTCAACTTTGCCTTAATTTAATCAACCTTGATATGTCGAAGATAATCGAGACTTCCACGGTGTCTGCACAAACTTATAGTACTGTGATATCGAGACAAAATTACCCGAAAACATCAGAATTCGTGCACGATGTCAATTGTTCCAGATATAACCACTATACAAGGAACATAATGAATGGAAAGAAATAGATTAAAGGGGCGTACCTGTCGCATCCAGCTCGAAGGACTAAAAAAACGAACTCCTCCGGCACTGGTAACGAAATTACATCTCGGCCTACTACGTTAATTAAACAAGCGCCTACCCTCGCTTTCCCCGAGAAGCGTCGCGTCCGTCTCAACTTATTAAAAACATCAGAGGCGGTCGTGTTTTTCTGAGGGGATGCCGCCGCGACGGCGGCCGCCTCCTACTGGAATTCCACAGACTGGCCCCGTGCCGCACGGCGATGAATAAATGAGACGCACTTCCGAATATTGCGGACCAATTTAATTCCATTTTGATTAGTTTAACTGTGAGTCAGGACCGCGTCCAGTGTACCCCAGTGGCCTGCCTAATGGACGCCATTAAATCGAAAGTTAGGTATGTAGTTATACATCGTACTTAGATTTTCTGGGTAGATTAAATTTCTACATGTTAGTTTTTATATCATACAAGAAGCAAAAATGCATAAATACCTACAAGAAATAAAAATGCTAGATAAAATTGACTAATTTGACATGGTAACAGCGCTGTCTACAGAAAATTACCCAGCCGCGTAGAAGTTTTAACTCTTTCAACATAGACATATAGATAGTTCTTAATCTCCAAATCTGTAATTGAATATAATCCAACATGAAGCGGTAGGACTTTTTTTGTAAATACGTTTGTCTGCCAATAAGGGAAATGAGTAGTAATTGATTACATTTTGAAACAAAAAGTGTTTCCCCGTCAATGTTATTTACATACGGCGAAAATTAATCGCCGTGCAATGGATGCCAGGTGACTGTTCATGTTATCTTGTTATATACTGTCAAGTATCAAGCAATTCGTACCGGGGAGGTTCCTGTTGTTCGCTACATAATCTGGACAATGACAAAACGACATTTGCTTCTCGAAAAGAATTGCTCTTACGACATGGTGGCGGACATTATTATGCTGAAAAAGAGTCGTCGTAAGAAAGGCATACCATGCGGTTCTGCTAATATAATACAGGTATTGTCAAAAAAGGACCAAAACTTCATTACGAGAGTGAGAATTAAAAACAGAAACATTTTTCTAGGTAGGTGGCTCCAATAAAGAATAAACCTTTCTGTAAAATTAATGTTATGGCAGTAATGTAAGTAAGTGAGATGCAAGCAAAAATGGCAAACCCAAAGAGTCCAGTGGGTATTGTGCTATATGCAAACGGTTAACCGCGACAGAATAAATGGTGGATGCGCCAGATCTGTGCATATTATTTTTGATAGAATCAATAAATTGCTTGCACTTTCTTTCTTTATCTACGAGGCAACAAGAATACATACATGCCCGATGCAGTACGCCATGGGAATCCATAGTCCAACAGCTTGTCGGTGATATACATATGTACTGGTTCATTGTTATTCTCACATCGGTTGTTCTGCCCAAAAAATGGTCTTCACGGGTTTTCAAGGTGTATTTGAAGCAGGGTTGAAGCAAACATGTTTTTTTTAAATAGAATGTCGTTTTTAAACACGAAACAATGTTTTTAAACACTTCGCAAAAAACATGATTAAATAATTAAATATATTGTCCAAATTTCGGTAGTTTAAAACACATGTTTTAAACATTTAAAACAAAGTGTCTGAAACAAGTTTAAAATAAAATAACATGTTTAAAACAATGTGTTAAAACAAAGTATTTTAAACATTTAAAACAAACTGTTTTAAACATGTTTAAAATAAAATATTTCTTTTTAAAACATGTTTAAAACAATGTTTTGAAGAAAGTGTTTTATACATTTAAAACAAACTTTTAAAAATGTTTTAGAAAAATGATTTAAAACAAATATTTGTTTTAAAACATGTTTAAAACAATGTTTTAAAACAAATGTTTTAAAACATAACAACCCTGATTTGAAGAGCGTTGCTTTTTTGTCATTGATTGCTAGTTTGTTGGACACAAACCAGCCATGCATAAGATCCATAGAACTCGGTATTTCATTCTTTAAGTACGCCTGAACTACGCCTGAGGATGGTCACCCGAAGTGACCGAAGTGATAGCGTTTATTATCCTGCCCAAATAAACCAATATACAATAAAACATCTGTGGTTTATTATATTCAAATGAACATTTTTATTTAGAGCGGCTGCTATCTACGCTGGAGGCCCGAGTTCGAATCCCGGCTCGGGTTAAAATCGACTGTCCTGGTATTTTAGGCAAGGAACAAATACCTTTGCATGCCGCCTTCCATTGGATGAGGAAGTAAAGACAGTGGCCCCCTGTGCTGTCATGATGCGACATGCACGTTAAAGAACTCTTACTGGAGGTTGGAATTCCTTCAATTTGACAAAATTCCTGGGCGTGTGTAGCCTACCCTCAGCGTCGGTGATCGGCCAAAGTTGCGGAAATAGACCGACGTAAAATAAACAAATTAAAAAAAAAATCTTGTTATCAACTTGAAATTTAAATTTTCAAAAGAAAGTTTTGCGCCAAAAACAACCACGCGACGGTCCATTTTGTTACCTCTGTCCGAGGTGAGCATAACAAAAAAAAGCAGTACCTGGAAACCACCAACAAGCTAAAAAATCTGAATAAGAGATGGTAAGACATCTTTCCATGACTGTACTAATTGCGACCATCACAAATTTGTGAAAACAAGCACTAACTATCGGTGTAGGTGGACGTCCTTGTTTTTACGGCATGTCCATAACCTGAATAATTTGTTACGCCAATAGTATTTTTTTACTAAACCAGAGTGACCAATAAGTGTATATTTGGTAGCCTATATCTGTGGTCACGTAGGAGTTAGCAATTGACGATGTACATGCATTATGTATGTTAATTAATATACAGTGTCCGCCATACATAGCTAACGGCGATGCAACAGCCAATTAGTCTTTCTTTCAACTGTATTTATATGAGTTTCAAAATTATTTGAGTTTGTATCATCGCGGAGATTTATGATTAAAATATAGGGATGGAATCCGGAATATTTCAACAATATAAACAAAATAAATTTAATTTTGCGCACTCGCGGCCAAGAGCGAAAATAACACCGTACCAGTTAGGACTAAAATTTTCAATTATATATATTTTATTTATAAAACGCATCATATTATTGACACACGAAAATCAAATCGTCCCATGCCCGAATTTAATTTATTTTCAATGTACATATTGAACGAAATTCGCAAAGCACGTCGCAGTAGGCGAGGTTATTTCTGATGCGCGCCGCGTTTATTTACATACATGCGCGTACCGGTTCCGCCAAACAAGTCCTCTCTCGCATTCGTAGTAGTATTCAGTCGTGGCAAATTCAACAATAAATATGCCAAAAACTGAACGTCCGCGCTCGTCCTGATTGCCTCCCGGCACCCCAAACATGCCCGCATTCGGAAATGCAAATATTCGGAGAGAAGCAAATATTCGAATGCTGAGGACTCATATTCTTGTATTTCTTATCATACATAAATATTCTTCTATGTGACAAGGAGGTCACAGTATCACGTCCTTTATTAACATATTCTTTTGATCTGAGTATTTGAAAAGTATTAAATAATTTCGGTCATCCACATGGGTAACCTTAATAAGACATATTGTTGCTCGCGATTGCACGTCTTCATTCTACACAGAGGGTCTTATTGCCTTAAGCCGTGGCTACAGATTCGTATACTTGCCAAATATCAAAAATTTACCAAGTATACGATTAATTGTGAAAAGAAAAAGCCAGTTCTATTCAATTCGTATCGAGTCCCCCTCAAAAATAGATTTATATATTCGACGGTCGGCTGTGCGGACGGGTCTTTTTACGACGAATACTTGGTATTTGCAATATCCAGTTGAAGTGGATATAGCAAGTGCCTAGGCGACAAATATTGGTTTCATTTATTTGCAATCGATGAACATTTTACTACGCTGTTTAATTTATCCAATTTTTAATTTCGTATTGTGTGAAGTAGGTCGTATACGAAGATTAACAATAGATATGTAATTATTAGTAAGATTTTTCTAAAGGGCGAAAACCGCATAAAATTATAATTTTCTGAAACCGTCAGGTAGACAGTTTTCCGGAAACCGTCAGACAGAAATAAAAAAAAATATTGTTGTTTTTACCTGTCCACATCAACGCAATGTTTCTTTCCAAGAAAAACGTACACCATATACAGAGTGTATCCTAAGTTGATGCTTTTCTATGAACAATATAAATGTTGCTCATTTATGAGCTTTCAAAATATAACCTTTTTGTTAAATAAAAAATCTGATGTGTCCAGGCACATGACTTTATCATACTATATATAAAATTAATAGTTTAGCTGCATGAGATTCTATTTGATCGAGATCGGCCATGTCTGGATTAAAATAAAATTAGTAGAACTAGACAGATATGTCGATTAAACCTGCGTTCGGATATTGCACTCCGTTGACACCGGGTACACCGTCCAAATGACACTTACGTGTTATTGGGTGTAAAAAGTGTAATACAATATCCGAACGCAGCTTATATTGACAGAAGTTATTGTCAAAACATTAGCGTTTGACTACCTACTGTCATTGGAATCAAAAAAACTGACAAATCCTGGCTACTAGTTTTAATGCAGTACGACCGATCTCGATGAAATAGAATTTGCTCATGCAGCTAAACTATTGATTGTAGCAAAAAGTGTCATGGTCATAAATTATTCAGAATTTCCTCTTCTTTAATTTATTATTTAACTATTTCGACGAAATTCCAGAAAAGGCGGCTTATTTGCAAAATCTTTCAAAAATGCTAAGACTAAACCTCCAGTTCCTTTGGACCCTTTTCAACAGAAAGCTTTTCAGCTCTAAGTTTGGTTATGAAACTTCTAAATATGAAGTTTCGCCCCGATACCTTTAGTAGTTTCTCCGGAATCGTCGCCACAAAAGCGGGCACACACACACACACACACACACACACACACACACACACACACACACACACACACACACACACACACACACACACACACACAGACATTTTTTTGTACCTTGGTCAAAAATGTTCAGGGGACCCAAAAAGACATATTTCTGCTAAAATCTCAAAAAATTTTGTTGGCACGATTACAATACTTTACATACTGCGTATGATAAAGTAAAAAGCTACACGAAATTCTCTACTATTAAAATATTTTTAATCGTTTTCGCCTCTCTTCAACTAATAAATATCTAAAAAAATTTATAGACAGCATGTCTATAAAATAATTTATTTGGAAAATTATACTTTATTTGCTAGGGTTTTTCATTAAGAACGACGCATTTTGTTTCTTCAATTAAAAGACTTGTGGGTTAGTTATGGCGATGATTTCAAATGAAAGTACAATCGATGCCATTATTTATGGAATACGACATCGTTCAAATGTCCGCCGCGGAAGCGCTGGCACGAATTAATACGCTGGACCCAATTTTCCATGACTTTAGGACACAAATCGGCCGAATTTCGCGTTCGATGTTGGCCTGAAGCTGTTCTAACGTTTCTGGCTTATTGGCATAGACCACTAATTTAATGTAACCCCAACGAAAAAAATCTAAAGAGTTGAAATCACACGAACTAGGCGGGTATTCGCGACGACCGTTGCGTGAGACTAAGGTCCAAAAAAAATGTCTGTGTGTGTGTGTGTGTGTGTGTGTGTGTGTGTGTGTGTGTGTGTGTGTGTGTGTGTATGTGTGGATGTGTGTACCCGTTTTTGTGGCGACGATTCCGGAGCAACTACTAAAGGTATCGGGACGAAACTTCATATTTAGAGGTTTCATAACCAAACTTAGAGCTGAAAAGCTTTCTGTTGAAAATGGTCCAAAGGAACTGCAGGTTTAGTCTTAGCATTTTTAAAACATTTTGTAAATAAGCCGTCATTTCTGGAATTTCGTCGAAATAGTTAAATAATAAATTAAAGAAGAGGAAATTCTGAATAATTTATGACTATGACATTTTTTGGTACAATCAATAGTTTAGCTGCATGAGCAAATTCTATTTCATCGAGATCGGTCGTACTCCTTTAAAACTAGTAGCCAGGATATGTCAGATTTTTTGATTCTAATGACAGTAGGTAGTCATGGTGTCAAACGCTAATGTGTAGACCATCGAGCTTATATGACTAGAGGGAGCGTGCCGGGCTTTGTTTGTGGCCAAAGATAATAAGGTCGAAAGTCGTATATAATCTCGTTCCCAATGTAACGCACCAATGAGCGGCCAGATTAATCTGGCGGCTATATGTCAAATTTGAATTAGGCAGTCGCGTATGGCGTGAAAGGTGTAGTGTAGATCTAACCTCACAAAATAAAAATCCTTTTGAATGTAAAAAGCAATTAATTCGCTATTCCAGTTCTCTGCAAAAAAATCTTTTTGAGTAACATTTGTTCAACTTTTATATAGTAGCAACAGAATCCATGTTTTTATAGGTTTGGACAAAATTTATTCTCACGTGTAAGATTTTATTTGTTTATGTTCTTTTATAGGAATATGGGGAATAAACTACAAGCAAAATACAACTTATGCTAGGAAAATATTTTATTTGCACAAAATTTAACTACTACTTTTTAAACAAAATGGTCTTCATGTAAGAACTTTTAACTCTTTTTTTCTGATTCTAATAACATGGTTTTACACAAATATTGATGTTAATCAACTAAAGAAGCGAATGATAATTAATCCAGGTAAGGATAATTTTTGGCCCCCCCTATTGGAGGGGTCCTGGTTCAAATCCAGGCGGAGGTGCTTTTTCCAAAAATTATCCTCACCTGGATTAATTATCATTCACTTCTTTAGTTGATTCTACATTACTGACGAGTTTACGTAATTAATCATTTTCCCTTGAATTTATTCGTCTGTATGAGCTTTTAACAATAAACATTTAACGATTCCTAGTTACCAAACTTCCATCTATCCCCAATAGGTGTCACGACGGGTTTGTTTAATTCGAAATTCGGCTTGCAAATCCTGAAGTGACAAATAAAACCTATAAATTTCCACTACCTCTGTAGCTCAAATGGGAGAGCAGTCAACCGGAAATTGGAGGGGTCCTGGTTCAAATCCAGGCGAAGGTGCTTTTTCCAAAAATTATCCTCACCTGGATTAACTATCATTCGGTTCTTTAGTTGATTCTACATTACTGACGAGTTTACGTAATTAACCATTTTCCCTTGAGTTGATGTTAATGTTGATAAATTGCACACTTTTTGTCTTAATCGCATGTTGTAACGAGACAATTGGCAAATTCGAGCAGTTTTCTTGCTAATGCTGGTTAATCGACGGTGAGATATAAAGGAGAAAGGTATTTGTCGGGCAATTCCGTCATACGAAGATCGAAGAAGCAATCGTAGACACGTGTTTCGGACTAACTCACCCATATATCGAGGATTGTACCTACAATAACAAAATATACCTAAAACAATTAAAGTTACATATTACAGAAGATTTCTCCTTTTTTTTTGGCGGTGCTGAAGGATGTTACGTTGGTGTTGCGCTATGTAACACTTTCAAAGCTCGTAGTCGTTTCAGTGATTGTTGACTCTGTGTGTCCACTAGTTTCTGCTACAACTGCATCTTCTGCATCGCTTATATGTCTGTATTTTCATTTGGTAGATCACTCATAACAAAAATACTTGGCACCGCACTACGGGAGAGATATGGTCTTCCGTCTTTTCCCAATTTATAATCGCTAATAGAAAAGTGTCTTGAACACAACACAGTTGTTCTAAAAACCCGAATTTTTATAGGTATAGCTTCAATCCGAGCTTGTTTTGAGTCCTGAACTGTTGGAAATCTACGAGCAGGTATATATTATAATTTAATATTACTGTATTGCGATAATAAAGGTCATACCTGCAACACGTTATATTTTTTGATGCTGCCTTTTACAAAAGCAGCAGTTTCGCCCCATTGTTGCCTCTTAACCATCTAATGCATCTACATGCATCTCCATAGGTAAGCAAACTCATAACATGCTCATAACCTCGATGTAAATAAATGTTCAAAATAATGGCGGAGCTTCTGTGCGCATGCGCGCACAATGTGCACGAGAATCTGTACGAAATTCGACCTTATTGACCAAGGTATGTTAGGCCAAAACAAGCCAATGCATTAGGATAGGCCGTACTCCGTCTAGTTATAGATGGTCTAAGGTGTAGACAATAACTTCCGTCAATATAAGCTGCGTTCGCATATTGCATTACACTTTCTACACCCAATAACACGTAAGTGTCATTTGGACGGTGTACCCGGTGTCAACGGAGTACAATATCCGAACCCAGCTTTAATCGACATATCTGTCTAGTTCTAGTAGTTTTATTTTAATGCAGACATGGCCGATCTCGATCAAATAGAATCTCATGCAGCTAAACTATTAATTTTATGGATAGTATGATAAAGTCATGTGCCTGGCCACATCAGATTTTTAATATTAGAGCCTTTTAGCAGTTTTCAATTCTAGGATTTCTACAACATCCATCTTGTTCATCTGTTCATATTTACATAATAATGTATTGGAAATTATGCATTAATTATCTTTTTCTACTTTGCATTCACAATGCACACATTGTAACACTGTTTTCAGTGTTACAATTAACACATTGTAATACCGAAAACAGTAACATTTTTGTCTGATTGGTACACAGTGATATCAAATGCCATATGTCAAATGTACACTACATAACCCAACATAACCACACACTGCATCTTCTTAATCGCTTGCAATAACATAAACTGCGAAATATCAATATTCTATACATATTTAAACATGGGTGTAGCCTGCTATAGTATGGCCAAAGGATTGGGGCTTTCTTAGTTTTGCTGTGTTCATCAAAATACGCCAGCATGACGTTTACGGTGATGTTTTACGACTCTAGTAAGTGATCGTTATCATTCTTTTCAACTAAACATCAAATCCCCTTTTCAGATATAATTCAAGGACCACATTTACTTTAATAAGGTATTATGCGAAGATCAAACCTACATCGTAGATATGAACGATTTTAATTACTGCTGCGAGATTGTATATGCGCAATAAATGGTTTATCAGCATACACGTACGAACCTATAGTACATTTAAAGTGTAGAGAATTTCTAGTTTATGTGACGTATAAGTTTTTCGGTAATATTTTGGACGCTTGGATGCTCGGTTCAATTCGAATTCGTTTTTGTCCGTCGCTTTCGACTTCGTCTTAGTTCTGGTTGTGTGCAACGTATTTGTATTACCTCCATCACATGTAATTTTACTAAGTATAATTTATTCTAATAAACTACTTTGCCGAAATTAGAATTGGGTTTCAATTATAAGTGCTTGTAAATATATAAGCCGCAACGGCTACGTAGCGGAATTAGGTAGACACCGCTATTGAACGTTAAGCGTTACCTATAACAATTCTTTAGTAAGTTCTTGTTCTTCGAAGTAACTAATCAGGCACCGCCAAACACTTCTATTCTGATTAATATACTTATGAAACCACTATTTTAAAGTTAACTTTTTAGGTTAAGTTTCATGTATTTATCACAGTAGGGTTAAAAGTGTTGCCCCAAGCTCCATTATGATCGTTGCGACCTCGCTGAATATTTATTCAAACTTGTAGGCTAAAGTAGAGTAGAATTATTCACAATTAGATTTTGTCATGATTTTATCTCATCGATCTCATCTTTAACGAAGTTGACAGTTACTACAGTGCTGCCACGTGGTACCCGTTTCTCATATTTATTTATATATTTGGTTTATTTTGCCAGTGTATTTTTTTTGACATGTTCTATGCATTGTTTCTAATGTCTATTGAATAAACAGTTTATTTATTTTATTTATCCTAGATTCTAATTTACCGCGATATAGTAACCACAATTTCTAAATTTATATAAAATTAATAACGCAAAGTAGAAAAAATAGTATATTACACTCGTTTTATAAGACGTATTGGCGCACTCGTTCCAACTCGTGCGCCAATTTGACGTCTTATAAAACTTGTATAATAATATACTATTTCCGTCGATCGTTTATTTATGAGTCAGTTTAGTGAATAGGTAATCGTTTATTAAACAACTCTATTAATGCACGATTTCTATTAATGCATGATTTGTTATAGCCAATCACACGACGTAAAGACGTCGTTTGATTGGCCAATCTAACATATGTGAAATGAAACCTTCCAATCAAAACATACCGCCTCTAGAACTGTCAGTGTCAAATTACATAAATTGTCATATAACCTAAAAAGACATCGGCGAAGAAAAATCTATGTAGACGACGCTATAGTTGAATCAATTTAACTTTGCGTGTTGTCCAAAGTGACAGTCATCTGGTGCAATCGACTGTTGTCATTCGGCCAGTGGCGTAGTCGAATAAATTTTGCCAAAGGGAAAGCATACGTCTGCATACAGGGTCATCGTAGGGAGCCATAACTAAAAATCAAAAGGGCTTTTCACGCAACTCTTCCATTAAGGATGTAATGGTAACATGCTTTCCTAGTATTAAATATTGCTAAATGTTGTCTACAGGAAGAGTATGGTAATGCAATAGCGTACTTGCAGCGTAAAGGTTATACAATGTGTTGCGAACTTGCACTTTTGCACCCTCATCAACGTCTTTTGGTTTTTGGGTTCCACCGAGTTCGAGATTTTCTTCTGGTACAAAATGACTCGTTTGCCTCCTTGGCACTTTTAACATTAGATACTGTCCTTAGACTTAGTTTTAATGCATCCGCAACTCTCTAAGAAATAATGTAAGAATGTTCGCAATAGGACGAATGGACAATAATTAATACCTGCAGAATTGCATCAAGGCATTTTAAAGAGTAAACCCAGCACAACTGACAGTTACCCTGAATCTCCTGTTACCGACGCCGGCGCCGCTGGAGATCCGAACTACCCAATGACCGACGTACTGTAGTTCTATCTTTCTTCTGTGCACTAGTATACATATTAGCATTCGAGATCGTGTGTCTTAGCCAGCCGAGACATACGTCCAACGTTAGTGTCAATAGTTTAGCATGCAGTAGAAAGAGTGAGAATGCATTTAATCATATCGTAACTACCGCATGTCACTTTTGACAACACGAAAAGTTAAATTGATTCAACTATAGAAGAATACAATCGACGACAAAATTTTGTAACAAACTCGAATATTAAACGGCGATTAATGATCTCGACAATTAACGCTCTCGCTGCGCTCGAGCGTTAAACAGTCTCGATCATTAATCGCTCTTTTTAATATACTTGTTGGTTAAATAACTATTATTTATTGTATTTGGATCTAATTTGAGAAGTATTTCCACAGCTGTTTTACTTCTTATCTTTCAACGAATATGTATAGATGCTAAACCAACATTGTGAGCTCTGATAACAAACAAACGGGATTTCTACTTAGATTCAAATTTCGACCGATTCATTCCAATTTCGTTGAATTCAACAAAATCGTACTGCGGCGCAGTACCGTCAGTGGCGGCCTTAAAAGATACAGCGTTATTTTAAATATGAAGAATATATTTTTAGATGATTTGAATTTGTGGAAATGTGAAGTATTTAAATATTTAGTTTATCGCTCGATAACAATTAGCTGATACCAATGAATAGGAAGTTCGTATCTATTATTCTGAATTTAGTCGATTTGTATAATGTTTGTTTATAATCTTGCATTGCTAAACCAACTGATCTAGGGGAAACGGCACAAAATGGTAATTTTCTAAACGCTACTACACCGAATCCTAGGCCTGATAATGAACTAAACTGATAACACTAAACAGTGCATCGGTGCATCCTACAAGCTAAAACCAGCATCCTCTGGAATACACAGATTAGATGGATGGGTTGGACTGATCTGTATCATCTGGTTTTAGAATACACAAGTTGGACTTGTGAATTCCCAAGTTCAAATATTTCCAATTAAAATTTCTTACGCGTGACCGCAGGATGTCGTAACTAGCATCTCATTACTATCTGGACTGCTGTGACCGCAAATCATAAGGATGTCGCTCAGCTATTTTGGTGCTACAGAAAGCTGACTAAACCCTCCAAATAGTTGATTTTACAACGTTATTTCTTAATTGGTTAAATACAGACACTATGAGAGAGATAAAGCATAAAAGCAGGAAGTAGCTATCTAGTATTCATTACGGTGATATATACATATAATCATTTACATGTTTTTTTTTCTGTAATAGAAGTATCAGAATTGTTTATTAGCTGAGAGAGCAAAATGTAGAATGAGTCTTCTTTTTTTTTTTGAAGATACAGATGAAAATGCCGAATTAAACCGATGTATGTATGTAGGGTGTTGGGGGTCAAGGATAAATCCTCGTGGCACCCAGGCCCCATTGGGCCCCTTGTGCCTCCCCCTGCGCTCTCTCCAGCTATGTCAACCAGCCTAGGTTGTTAACGAAGGCTAGGACGCAGCTCAGAGGTGCGTTCCTGATTCCGTCCATGGTCGGCCATGGATCCCCCAGCAAGCGTTCCCTGTATTCGACCAGGTCTGGGCATTCACATAAAATGTGTTTTACCGTCTCATCCTCTAGCTCACAAGCTCGGCATATAGACGTTTCAGCGAGATGCATCACGTGAAGATGCTTCCGTAAACCGCAGTGACCCGTTAGAATACCCGTAACTAAACGTAGCTTTTTTTCTGTTTTTTTTTCTGTAATAGAAGTATCAGAATTGTTTATTAGCTGAGAGAGCAAAATGTAGAATGAGTCTTCTTTTTTTTTTTGAAGATACAGATGAAAATGCCGAATTAAACCGATACCCGAGGCACCGGCACTTAATCAATCCTTGCGGTTTCCTGTGATTGTTCTCTGTGGGTTTACAATGTTAATTTTCTTATTTCACTTGACCGCCAACGCCCAATTTAAAATTCAAGGACTCCGATAAAACATCATTAAGATGTCCTGTCTACTATTCTCCAAACATTACTACGCCGAAACTCTGGAAATCTTCCTCTTGGCGAAATTCAAGCGTGGTAAACAGTACAACGGCGCGCCGTACAAACTGCATCTTGGACACGTTCAAATCCACTGTGACCGCAAAAACGAGCATGACTACTCGCAACAGTCAATCGGCTATTACACGACAGCTGGGAATGTATTCTCGTCATCTTTTTGAAGCGAATGCGAGACTTCTTGAATGGTTTGGTGGACGGAGTGGGGATATCAGCGGTTCCCCTCTGGAACGTATCTATGAGCAAATTAGGGCAACCGCCGGTATCCCCACTCTCACCTAACCATTCGAGAAGTCTCGCATTCGCTTCAAAAAGATGATGAGAATAGACTCCCTGGTCAGCGGAGAAATGACCAAAGGCGTGGCAATGACTATTTGGCACGTTTGGGCGTGACTTAGAAAGACTTAGGGGAGCGGCTTCGGAGAAGGGGGCGGACGCGCCCAAGTAACTCGTTACCTACTAACATCGGTAAAAGATGAATGTAAGATAAGATGAATGTGGCTTTTTCAACTAGAAGATATTATTTACATTGTTAGGTTTATGTTAATATCATTTTATCATGTTCATTAACTACCCTGTTCCCATTCCTCTACCTACTTCTTCCTTGATAGAAAGTTGTCAGAAGGTACCTACTACTTTTAATTTATTTTTCATCATTAAACAATTCGCGCAATTTAATTTAAACATTAATTTTCCATTTTACCTCATAATTATAAAGTCTACACTGGACAAATATACATAGGTGGCGCTCAGGTGCCCGAAGCGCCGGTCTGCGTTATTTTTTCCGTTTGGATAAATTAACGTACCCTGGAGGCATTTGAATAACAACAGAGTGGGGAAGGGGTGGTTGAACGGGAGGTAGCGGCGGGGGTGGTGGTTGAGCGACCGCTCTGACGTCATTAATTCGACCGCAAGCACTGGAATAATTGAAAAAACGACCGTGTCGATATTCGGTTTGATTAAAATTGCATTTAAATGTTTGGAGGAAAAATATCCGGGCTGGCTACGGGTAATTGCCAGAATTTGTTTGTGGATGCCGCGGCCAGGGGGGACTGCTACGAAGGGTGACACGGGCCCAAGGGGCCTTTTTGAGTAAATATTGCAAGCGAATTATTGAAATGAAATTGTGACTTGATACCTGTGCTTCGTGCGATGAGAACATTTACAATTGAATATTTACAATTAAACTGAAATATCAATGTAGTGATGGCCACTTACAACCTGTCGGAGCATATTTACAAAAACAGGCTGGGAATTTTTGTTTATTCGAACCTTTACTTGAGTATAAACATAGAGAATACCCAATATTTATAGAGAATGCCCCTATTTACACAGGCCGAAAAGCGACATTTTTGTATATCCGGGCTGGCTACGGGTAATTGCCAGAAGTTCTTTGTGGACGCCGCGGCCAGGGGGAACTGCAACGAAGGGTGACACGAGCCCCGGGGGCCTTTTTGAGTAAATTTTGCAGGCGAATTATGGAAATGAAATTGGGACTTGAAACCTTCTTCGTGCGATGTGAACAGGTATATTTACGATTAAACTGAAATATCAATTAATGTATTGACGTGATGGTCACTTACAATCTGTCTGAGCATATTTACAAAAAAAGGCTGTACAGATTGTACAGGCTGGGATTTTTTTTTATTCGAACAATCTTTACTTAATATAGACAGAGAATATCCAATAATTATAGAGAATACCACTATTTACATAGGTCTAAACGCGGCGTTTTTCTTGTCTGTGCGAACAATATTTGGCGCCTTTCGGAAATGTTGACGCTCCATCGTTTATTTGGCACGACTACAATTTTTTCGTTTTATTTTTCATCTGTACTGTAACGTATCTGCACCATCTTGAGCATCTTCTAGCAGAGTGAAAAAAAAAACAGTGCAAGCTGGGTAAACACTAAATTTGTCATGTACTTTATAGTTACAGTATTTTTCTTTATATAGTTTTGTCAACAAAAAATAATTTCTTGGAATATTCTGGGCTATTTATTGCACTTACATTGTATATTTAGTACCAATCATGAGGTGGTGGTATCTCACACATCCTTGCCATGCATTTTTGCCTCCAATGTTTTGTCATGTATTAAACTATTTTTTTGTTTACGAACCTTACCATGTTTTTTTACAGTTTTTTGGCTGCTCGTCAACATTTAGCGATGATTACTCAAACTCAAATAAAAGTTAGCTTAATACGAATCGGGACTAAAAAGTTTCACGTAAGGTTTTCGAGAAAATTGAGGTCAAAAGTGTGATCTTGGAAAATTTATGGGTTTATAACTCCTAATCAATGCCCTAAACAAGTTTTGACGATATCAGGTAAAAGTAAAATGTTTAATGTTGATTTTTAGATCCTTTAAAGTTTCTAAGGTGTTGGGTTCAGCCATAATAAATTCACCACTGAATGCCAAAATCACAATTTTTTGTTGACCTCAACCTTTTCGAACCAAAGCTTGATAGGAAGCTTTAGAGGCCGGATTCGTATTCAAAATCCATGTTCCATAAATTAACTTTTTTCGAAAATGTTCTTATTTTGTTTAGCTACACAATCAATATGTTTAAGTAAAATTCAAAAACAGATCGTGTATCTACTAAATTAGAGACAAAAATATACTGTTCTCTCTGAAAAACAAAAGTATACAGATTTACACCAGCAAAACTAATATGGTTGTTAAATTCTAAATCAACTAATTAATACTTCATTAAATCAAGCCATTACGTTTACTTTTTGGTTCACATCAATGGAATTGTTAACGACGATGTGGCTTGCTGTGTTATTGTTTATACACAGCGTGAATACCAGGAGAACAAAGATTTCAGTATTTTTTATTGTAATAAGTAAATTAATAAAAACAAATAATTAAGATTTGTGAGATCGCTACCGTCTGTCAAAGTAACTATTACTAACGACTATTTGCAAGGAAATACCAGACAAATTTCTGAGCCTATTTCAGAGAAATTTCCAACGCAGTTTCCAGTCAAGTATATAGTAGTAAAATAACAAAGAGGCAAATAGGAAAATAAAAAATTTTGTTAAATTTGGCACCACTGGAAAATATCTTATAATGTATATTTTAATATTTCACCCTGAAATAAACTTGTCTGGGAAGACCGACTGTCTCGATTTGCGATTTTAGAATCTGGCAACCCTGTCTCCGAGTAACCATCAGATGGTAATAAATCGTTCGCTGTCTCTATTCAGCTCATTGCACTACTGCGTTACTTTCTTTCTCACACGGATGTCAAAACTATTTGCTAAAATAACTTTTCAACAATAACATTTGCTGTTACCGAGTGACATACATCAGGGCCGGCCTAAGTTTTGCGGTGGCCGGGTTCAAACAAATGCGTGAGGCCGGGTACAAAATGCGCGGGGCAAAAGAACATTTTTTGTGCAATTAATGTCAAAATATGCATTTTTCAAAAAAACCCTTCTGACGTAAGGATAACGAAAGAAAAGAATTCATTTAGTAAAAGTATCGCACTTTTCAACAGTAATTATTGGTTTGCGATTCTAATATGACTTATACTGAATAACTGCAGATTTGCTAAATGTCAATAGATTTTAATAAATGAAGCACCCTGTATATGTTAACTCGATAGGTCTATCGTCAACAGCTTAAATGGTATTAAGCATATAATTTGACATTATTTGTAACTTATACACAATAATTCATAAATTAATATTACATAAATATCCAGATGGTACGACAAAATTCCACAATTTCACAAACTTAATAGTCCTTATTTCAATGCAGCTTTTAATAGTAGCATTATGTAAATTTGAATTACACAAACGGATAATTTGTGAAATTGATTTTCTTTAAAGTCGAGAGAATTAGTAATTTATGTACTACTCTAAAATAGTTTAAATAATATTTATCAAAGACATTAACTTCTTCGTTATGGGTCAACGCTTTGGAAAATTAGATCGCCGCTTTTAAGCCTGATTGCATTTTTACTCTGGAGGAAGACATTAAGGGGATTTTACAACTACGATAGCGAACATTAAGAATATAAAAAGGTGGCGTTTTCGAAATATTTTTATAGAAACCATGGAAACCATACAATGTAATATTTCCACCGAAAATTCGAAGTTAGACTTAAACGCATTAACCTATGCACTATTGACAATCATACTGAAATAATTATTGTTTATTCAGTTTACAATAATAATCCATTTATTTAATTATTTATTCTTATGAAAGTATTACTAACATTGTGTTATGGTTACAGAAATGTTAGGAAAATGGTAGGAACATAAACTTCTCCGTTAACAGGTCTCGAAATAAATAAATAGAACTGACGATTTTGCCAGGCTTTAATAACAAAAGTTTAGTAAAAACATTTTCGTTTCTAGTTGCAGTCACATTTGAGGTTAATTTCGTTACCACTTTTCATGTCGGCGTTTACACCACGGCAACTAATGTGTGAGTCGTAGATAAAAATAAAAGCATAACTTACCGTATATACAGTGTAAGTAAAGTATGGAATGTAAAGTATGGAAACATGACAAAATCTCAAGAACGGTTTGCTATTTTAAGAAATCCTCGAACACGTCGATTTATAATTAGCAAAATACACCTTTAACACCCATTAATTTTTTTACCTTCAGTTGTTTTTAACAGATGGTGTCATCGACATTTTTTTAAATGACAACCATTTATTTTTTCTATGACTTTGACAGATCTTTTAATTGTCTTAATGGTAGCATAATATTTTTATGGCCTTACATAAGAAATTTTCGAGAAAAAGACAATTGAAGGTTATGAAATAAAAGTGACAAAATCTCCGGAACGGGTCGACCGAATTAAACAAAATTTCGACTGTGATAATGTTCATCCAAGATAAAGTAGTGTTTATACAATAAATATATAAGCATAAAGATATAGTAAACAGTATTTAAAAAAGTTTGTACAAATCCAAACAAATGTGTTATCTCTGAAGCCAAACATCGGAATTTATCAACTTTTACGCACGACGTAATCTGGAATCATATTGTAAATAAGTCTGAACCTGAAAGTGTTTGTACTTTGTTCGAATAAAACATTCTTTCATCAGGTACTTACCTGAACTTCATGTTTTTTATTACAACTAGCAGTCGTTTGCCTCGTCTGTAAAGTAATAAAGATGGGTAATTAAAACAAATGTTTTTTTTTAACAGGAACGTACGTTTATTTTTGCACTGAGCAGAATACAAGCTAGCGTACGAAATCTCGCCGACCGGATTTTGTTTTCCTCCCTTAACAGTTCTGTATGACGCACATTTATTATTATAACCTCATTTTTCACAAAGAGAAAACAAACATATTCAATAGAATCTTTGAAATTGGCGGAGTCGCCCAGAGGTTCTCGCTACGACCGCTCGCGGCGCTCCGAGCGTCTCCGCCGCAGACGTTAGTACATGTAGATATCCTTTTTACATATATTATAAGACTTTAAAAATTTTTCTTTTATCAAATAAATTATATACATGCTACGAAAATTTCTTTACAACTTCATATACTTCGTTCAGTTTTTGGTACGGTCGACAACCGTTTTCCAAATTTTATCACCACTTTTCTTTTCTGTGGTACCCAAAATTTCACACACGCCAAATGTTTGAGTTTTTTTATTCTTTGGTGAGAAAATTTTGGGTACCCCGCACAAACATATTTACAACAATCGGTACCTACATATCAACTTTCGTCCTTAAATAGATTTAAACATTACATAAAGAGAAAAATTTAAAAAACGGTAAAAACATCATTTTTGTTTCTTTATACATTATACATTGACCATTCGAAATGTTGTTACTCTGGTTCTCTAGCTTACCGACTAATTCTCCGGCCTGTCAACGCTTAAGCCGGCGAGAGTGTAAATTAAAAACGAAAATATAGACATTACTCAGTGAGTGGGCGGCAAAATTCGTAGCTCGTCCTGTACAAGGATCCTAGCGCTTTTCAAAGCGAACCCTGGCGCCTTATTTGGTTCAACATTTAATCTTACATCTACGTATTATGGCACCTTTGTTTAAAAAGAAAAAAAATCACCAAAGTATTTTTGTTTAATTTTGCCGCCAACTCATACACATCAAAGACAATTTTAAGAGACGACACATAAAAAACATTTAGGCTCACGACATACACCATGTCGATCTCTAATATAAAAAACAGTTTACTTCTCCGACGATCATACAAAAAAACGGGAACACTTCACCAAGTTATATATAACGTTTACTATGGCAACTGTAGATAATAAGGGTTGTAGAAAAAATCAATTCCATTTTCGTTAGGGGACGAAGAATAGTGCGCGTTTTTTTGTATTCTCGATATCGACTTTCACACAAGTTGAAGCAAAAAATGTAGCAAGTAATAAGAGAAAGAAATTTGTTTCGATATTGCAGTAGAATCATCAATAAATAACTATAGACGTATAATAAATTTTGACTAGGTATTTTGTTCAATTGTAATATTAATAATAACAACTCTCGTATCCACTGGTATGGAAGATTTTTGTTAAGAATTACATCATCAGGATTGGTAATTGCAAAGGCACATATGACCTATTTTTTACTTGACGACCATTTCATTAAATAATTTGACTGTAACGTCAGGTACGAATTACGTATATATTATTCTCTGCGATCGTATAGCGTTGTTATATTTTTAACAAAAATAAATGCAGTTGTGATAAAACAAACTATGTACATACAATTTCTAGATCATGACGATGCTATGCACGATACAAATAATACACTTATATAGGTTGAACCATTTTAATCTTAACATTCGATTATATTGAAAAAAAATATACTATACTTTTTTTCTTGTATGAATGGGGCACAATCTCGTGTAACTAGTTCTCATACAGATGGCGCGAGTGTCGTGAAAACGAGGTCAACTTTACTTTTGTATAATTCTTTGCAGAATTTTATTGAATAAAGTCATCGGATAAAGTCCTAAGGTGATATAAAAGTGATAGTTTTCGGGTTATTGCCTTCCTTGTTTATAACATGTAATTTTAAGAAACAATTTATATCTTAACTATTAGACATTTGATCGAAGTTATTTATGATGAAATTCTACTTAGAATTGAACGTTCTATTAATTGGAAGACATACTAGTTGCATATAGCGTGTTGACAATACTACACTCCACCTATCCCAAGAAAATCAATGACATTCCAAGAAAATCAATTTTCCTATTGGAACATCTTCAATATGGTTGTATATTTTTGAATGTGGATGTTTATTCACATCAAAAAGTACTATGATAATATTGTGTCAACAGCTATTGTTTTGGAATAAATGATGCAATATTACTATTAAGAAGTAGAATACGCTTACCACGAAAATAGTAGATTTTAACAATAGTATGCTAGTACTTTTTTTATGGAAAAAGTGCGTAGTTTACAAAAATGTAACTATATACAGGTGATCTAATAAGAAAATTCAAGCGGAAATTGATAGACGTAGGCCCACTCTGTATAACACTCTGTTACAAACTAGTTGTCTTATGTCTTTGAAATTGATAGAATCTTCCATTCTAAATAGAATTTAATAATAAATCACAGTAAAATAATTTCTAGAAGTTGAGAAATAATTTTATTCTTAACATAAAAAGACCAATAAAGCAAAAACTGTATGGAATAAGGACTATATAGAGAAATAAAGGCTTTTACATAAAAATGAAATGAAAACCAGTTAACTTTGCTTTCACGACACTAGCGCCATCTGTGTAACATAATTAATTGAATCGCCGAGTTCGAAAACAGTACATGTCCATAGAATTGACTGTGGAATTGTACTGTTTTTCGATTCTCGGCGATTCAATTAAAGACTTAAAATAAAATTGTAAAACAGATAAACATAAGTAGGCATAAAAATAATCATAAGAAAATATCAAAAAATAGCAATAAATTGATTTTTTTCGGTGACATTGAAATATATTGTGCAATTTTTTTACCGTTAAGTTATTATTGTAACGAAAATTCAAATATTGTTGACCAAATTTTCACAACAATATTTAAAGAATAAGATTTCTACAAAAAAGTATATAAAATTATTTTGACAACTTCATCAAAAAAATTCTCCGAATTCTTAAACCCTGAATCATTTCCCATACCAGTATCATACACTTAAATCTAAAACAAGAACAACAGTTCTATTGCAATAATCGAATCTAACGATACACAGGACGTACAAAAAATCACTCGCGCTTAGCAAGTAAAAAAAACTTTGTTTTACACTAATATTTTTTTAAATATATTACTCTGTCTATGCTAAGGAAGAACAGGGAACGGTTCACTCGCTCACAAAGAAAGAAAAACTCACACAAAAAAAAAATGAAAACAAGCACACGCACGCGCTAAAGCCAGGCTCACACGGTCACACAGGTTTACAAATGTATTAATTAGCATCTCGAATCAATTAATTAATATAAAGCATGCACTGCACAGAACGCCTTACGACACTAAAGTAACGTTTCAACTGATCACGCAACGCATTCATCAGATTTTTTATCACCTAACAACATGGGAGTAAAAATATAGAATGCAATGAAAGGGAATGCATTTATTTTTTTTAATATAATTTTTTTGGGAAGCCGGTCTCGAGGCCGAAAAGCGGGCGCGGATATCTTGATAAAAATTAAACCTACCTTCGAGATATTACCTAGTAAAAAACATTCGCTAAATATCCAACAACTTTTCCTAAATATCAGAATCCGCGCTTTATGCCTTTCAGGCCTCGACGTCTCGTGCTACATAATGGCTAGCTCATTGTACTTGTTTTTTTTTATTCGGGATTTTCTTGTTTTCTGTATTAAATCGTACAAATGGGCCACGCGCAATGTATACACTTTTTGTTTTGTTTGTTATTTAACTTTAATTTTACGTCGTTGCATTTTTGAATAAAGTCGTCCAAGGTCACTTTCTCAAAAATATAATATTACCTATTATTTTTTCTGGTTTTCTTTTTTAATAATACTTTGCTTAGTCAGTTTCCTACTTCTTAATTTCCTCTGCTTTGTTTCGCTTGACCGACTATCATGCGCGCTTAAACATTTTTGATTCTCCAACCTTATTTTTAACACGAGTTTTTTTAATATTTATTTTAGCCTAATATTATGGGGCGATGTGCTCCAGCACAGTCTTTTTTTAATACTTTTTTGACACATTCGTACAGCTAGTAAACCTACTTAACGTTAAGACTAAAAGTAATACCGCTACGTCATCTATCGGACCGATGATTGCACTGTGTATATATTATCTTGTATGTGTTATATTGCGACGGAAAGAAAACAAGCCAGGGATACGATGGGATAAAACAAAAGACAATCGCTTCAAGGCAGACCGCAATGTATTAATAAAACATTTTCGGCGCTAATTACTGCTGTGTTTTCGGACTACCGTGTACGTATAATTGAACAAAAACAGGTCCGCTTAATTAGTGTTTTGTTTTCGTTGATGCTTTTATGACGTCTGAACACACCAAGCGCCGGACCGGAATGGTTCACTGTTTGTCCGTTTGGGGTTTTAATTTATTTTCGTCTTTTCGTTTTGCATTTCGGACGAAAATTGCTATTTTTAAAAGGATTTTAGCTCATTTGGCTATGGTGGTATTGTATGGGCTTTTATATGGATTTTAGTCATTGTTTTATTTACAGGGCATAAACAAAAATATGTATTATTTTTTGTACATCGTGTATATTTTTTGTATATTTTCGATTATACTAAAGTCAATATTATTAAAATTATTAAAAAAAACGTTGTGGTATTAGTTCTTTTAAGTTGTTCTACACCAGTTAAAAGTAGTCCTGGAAATCGGTCATAATAGAGCCTTTCATCCATTTATTTAAACAGTTCGAGTTCTTTTTATAATTGAACCGATATGTGAAACTTTAAACATTGAGAAATTGAGATAACATTTAGATTTGAGATCTGAGCGTTAATTAGTATATTATTTGACGAGCACATAACTAAGGATATAAATCGCGAGCATGAACATGCGAGCGAATTATATCAGTTGTGTGCGAGTCGAATACGACGTTTTATCCACGACTCATAAATTCCATTTTATATTAAATATTTTAAATGTATTTGTCAATGGTGGCGAGGCGAAATATCAAATAACTGTCATCCACGTAGGTTTAGACTGACTTTGACAGTACATTCGTATAATGATGGCAGTTCCTTCAAATAATGAAGTCATTATTTGAACGAACTGTCATTATTATACAACGCTAGTGTCATTATAATCATTGGCGCGTATCATGATGGGGATTATATAGTCATAGATACGTATGCAATGAACTTATTATATGTGAGTCGTAGATAAAATAAATTTAAATCAACTAAGGAAGTATGAAATTTTTAATATAATGGTGAAAAGCGGATAGTCGCTAAAGCCGCAAATGTGTTTCTTCCAAATCAAAAATCTGACTATGGCTATGGACTTTTTAGAGCAACTAAAACTCCAAAAAAGGAATGAGAAATTAAAATGTTCCTCATACGCGTAGGTCTATCTGGGGACACAGTGAGTGTACAGGGTCACATCAGTATCTATAATTTCGATCTGAGACTTAAAAAGAGAGAAATAAGATTTGTTGTGTGGTCCGTCACTGATCTCTAAAACTATTTACGTTGCATAGGTACAAACTAACTGTTGGAACGATAACTTCTTTTGTATTCATAATATGGTATGATACAGGATATGCCATAGAAAAATAGAGATTTTATTCTGCCTAAATGAAAATAATTTTCCATTGTAAACAATGATGGACAAGACAAGTTTTGTATAGAATATTAAAAAAGGCATAAGTAACAATACATGTCGTTGATATATTTGGTTGCTATTGTCAAAAAGAGAAATTTACGAATACAGTTTCTAACATAACTCTAATACCTATGCGATCCAGGATAACGGCTGATGTGATTATAATTAAAATACGATCTGTGTATTTAAAATAAAGTGACCACAGTTCTGTTGTAAACATGTTGTTTGTACAATCGTACAATCAGTGCACTTTTTCAAATGGATTCAATTAAAAAGAACATTTTCTTTGTTATTTCAAACGATTGCCTTTTGCCGAGGTCACGAGGGTAGGAGGGTAACGCTGAAAAAGAAATGATAATACAAAGAAATAATAAAGAAAATCAAAAAGGATCTATCAAAAAATAGACTTAAACATTGCGAAGAAGGGCAAAACTTTTGATTATAAAATGTATTGCACGCACGCACCGTAAACGGTCTTAAAGGTCCGATAGATGGCGCTGGTCGGCCTCTTATCACTACAAGTAATAAATGCTCTCTATAAGGTGTGTAATATGCGGCCCGAAATCCTTACGGCCGTCGATGACATCACAGTAATAAACATCACTGTAGAGGTCCGGAACCCCTCTATCCGTGTTGTGTGTAAAATGTAAACTTACAATAATTAAAAACGACGAAAGATTTCTTCTTGAATTGTTGGGGGCTGAGTTTTTTTTTGTTCTGTGGGTTCATTCGCACACAAACAAAAACAAACAACCCCCTATCCGTATAATAAACTATGTACAACAATTGTTAAATGTAAAAACGGTAACTGGCAGTGGCTGCGGCTTATTGCTAGGCCGTCTTCTAGTTGTGGCGTTTCATGTGCAGGGCCAGGTGGTCCGAACGGCTGAAGCAGCGGTCGCAATGACGGCACTTGAACGGTTTTGCGCCGGTGTGCTTGCGATAGTGGCGCGTCAGCTCGTCAGATCGCGCGAATCGCCACTCACATCCTTCCCAGGAACACTTGTAAGGCTTCTCGCCTGAAACAATAGAATAGAATAATTAATGTCACGTATAGGTACGAAATAAAAAAAAAAATAATCAATGGACTATTGCTATCAATAAATTTCGATTTTGAATAAAATAGATATTAACATATAAAATACACCTATAGATATTAATATCTCTGATCTCTTTTTTTTAAGAAACAATGGCCCGAGCTAGATTTGAAACAATGATTGTAGTTTTTGGACGCTAAATAAAATGTGAAATAAAATTAAGTAACCACATCTTGTTTCGGGAAAGAAAGGGGAACTTGCGGCTGTATTTCTTTGATTCAGGGGTGGTGGCGGTAATAATCCTAGGAAATGAGGGTGCTTTGCATCAATTGCATTAGTATACACACTTAAGGGTAGGTTCTCATCTAGAGACCTAAAAATTAGCCCAACTTTAGGACAGCCTTTCAAGCTAATTGTAAGAAAAATCAATGATCCTTCTTTTGTTATAAAACTTAATATACTTTAATGTGCATTATAAATTCCTTTCGTAAGAACATATACGCGAGAAGTGGATGCTGTTGTAGGCCGTATCCGGATCTGCGTAGCTACAGCGCCTGAATTAGAACACTAAAAAACGTTGTGAAATTAGATTAAACTTGGTGGAGGCAAAAGCATCATTTGGTTAAAAAAAGTTGACAATTGACAAAATGGCTGGTGTTTTTATTTTCAGGTCGAAATCCCACACATTTTTTTCGTTTTTAATTCGTTATAAAAAATGTAATGATTTCAAAGTTTCACTTATTTTTTAGAGAATACCATAGGCTGTAACCCTGTAAAAAATGCGAGAGTCAAATAACCGTTTCAGGGGTTTATTTCATGCATTTCAAGGTTTCAAAAGATAGTAAGAAAGAAAAATTATTTTCCTAACCGATTACATTAGAACCTCCCTTAATACGGCATTTTAAACAATATTAACACCTGTTTGGAGTTACAAAATTATGTTTTTGTTTTTGCTGAAGAAACACCTTTTTGCGTTTGGTTCATTAACTGCAAAAACATGATACACATGCACTGGAGCCGGTTTATCTGCTCGAAATTGTGATCACAATACGCGGTTTCTCCTATAATCTAATCACTAATCACGATTACAATAAGTGGGGTGCACAGTGTTTACATATTTGTTCCGCTTCTTACTAGATATGTAGCCAACAACTGCCGAAAACCAAAACAATTTCACAAATAATATAATGTAACTAACAATAGATTTTCAATAGACTTTCATAGATTCCAACTCCACAAATTTACATTTATCCAGAGCTACTAATCTAATGAAGTCAACATTTAAACGCAGCCTCGTGTTTTATTATCATCGTTTTCTACCCAGCCACTAAAAACGGCTCAAATTTGCTCACGGATATTTGCGGACGGCTTAGCTATATACGGTTGTAGCGCCGCGACACGGTCGCATTCGAAAGACGTAGTCGCTCGCGGTAGGTAAACATAATCAAAACAGATGAAACAAAAGTTTGTCCCGCGCGCGCTGTTACATATTACAGCTAATGGAAATTAATTCGTATAAATGGATAAACTTCGGCAGTGTGATACGTACAATACGGTCGGGAGACCGCATTAAGCTTATTCCGTGTCGGGGCCCCGAAGCGGGCTCGGGTACAACACATGCTGATGTACTATTACTCGACAGCTAATTAACTCAGGTATTTCCAATCCTCTGTATATCTCATACCTATATATGTGAAGCGGTGCATAGTCCGCTTTTATCACAACGATGTGCTCCTGCAGCGATCATGCATATTTTAACTAGCTCGAATTAAACTTTTCGGATTTTAGTGCAATTAAAACTTTTGATTGGCCCGTATTCGAACAAGTGTGTAATTACGGACGCTCCAACAATGTTGTGTCAATGTTACGAAACTTTGCATTATGTGAGGGCGTTTTATTGTTTCCGTGATGGAATTATGTGTTGCACTGTCCGTTACAAGGCGAACTTCTGTTATAATAGTCATACCCCCTCAACCTGGTTTTCAACATCAACCCTATATCCAGGTAGTTGACTAAAATTTCACAGGAGTTAAGTATGGATATAAAGGAACAAATTGAGAGAGTTTAAAAACATTTAAAGTAGTCCACCCTAATGTGCATGTGCATCAGCGTATGTATATAGCATGTCTCAGATTTGCTTCTTGTAAAAGTTTTTTTAGTTTTAAAAGATGATCAAAAGATGAACAATCAATGATTTTCCAGCCAAATATTCGAAAACAAACATTTTTTTTTCAGGAGGCTCCTTTCAGGCTCCTTTTCTTTCAGGAGTTTGTCAGGTGTGCAAGTAACGATGATCATATATCACGAATGTGATAACCGATCTCTCATATATCAATGGTTATCCTACTTTCGAATAATGTTGTCCACGCTTTTCTGCCACAGAATAGTGAAAGTAATTATTAACTACAAGTAAGAACTAATGCGGTCTCAGTGTTTTTCTTAATGATGAGATACGCCAGAAACTAATAGCCAAGATAAAAATAAACTAAGTGAAGAAATAAACTTTGCTTTATTCATTCATCCAGTCGTAATTAATGCACATGATTGGTCGCAGCAGCCCTACAAACAGATGCAAGCGAAAACAGCACACGGCAATGGACGAAGTTAAGCCCTTCTCGCAAAATTGAAACAATAAACTTAACGTCTCAACTGCCACGGTCCGTCGCAAAACAAATTCGCCATAAATTGCTTAAAACGCTCACAGGTACAGAGCGCCACCGTGGAAATTGGATTTACGGGAATATAAAAGCGCGAACTGTAGGGGTCGCCACTGTAGTGAGAGGCCGACGCCTCCCCAGACGCCTCCCCAGATTCCAGCAGAATCTGGCGTAATGAATCGGCAACTCCAAAACGCGAAGATTAATGTCGTCGCGTGGGGGTGCAAAGTAAGGGGTTTGGTTGGTGAGCGACTTAAAACGGTATCACGCACTTTCCGGGTGTGACGACAAGTTTTAAGCTCGGAAAAAGGAGTGGGGGACTGCGAAGAAGGGTGGGGGAGGGGCGGACAGGTACAAAGTAAAGTCGTTAACAAACCCGGGCGGAAATTAAAAGTTACAGACGCGTGCATATTTGTTGGATGGGAATCTGTCGTCCACGTGGAGAATTGCAGGGGTTGAAGGGGGTGGGTGTTAATTGTCGGGGTGCGGTTGGTTGCTTTAAAAGTTGAAAAGGAGATCTTAATGTTGAGGTCACAGAGGCCACGCGGTGACTTGAATTTATGGGGTTGTATTATCCTTTGCTGGTGGACCGCTTTGTTACTCTCACTGAAAGGGTGGAAAATAAATTGAGGGAGGCTCCGTCCCTCCTGAAGGTTAGTTGAGTCAGGGGTAGTTTTAACGCCAATATATTATTTTCGTAATAAAAAACTTCGTGGTGTCGTTCTTCCTTGTAGATTTATTAGAATATACTTTCGCTACATGTTTCGGCTACACAGTAGCCATCTTCAGTCAAAAACTAAAAACGGAAAGGACAGATATAAAGACATCAACGGTCGCAAGCGAGAAATATATGTGCAAAAAACAAACAAGCTCTAAGAACTCCCGCGATGCAACAATCAGGCGTCCAAACACGTATCAGTCACTTCTCGCAACGAAACACAGGACAAAGTTTGGCATCCTGCAGCATCCCTGGTCATCATGCAACGACTGTCAAGCGACCTACATTGGAGAAACAGGTCGAACTCTGGGTGCGAGAATGAACGAGCATCGCAAGATCAGACACAGGTCCAACTTCGGACGCCACCTCACCTTCACCGGTCATAGGAGTGAGAATAATGACAACATACACCTCCTCCATAAACAATGCAATGCATGGACATGGACAATGCATGGACACAAGCTTATGCTCCTCGAGGCATACGAAATAGAAAAACATAAGGGAATGGGTGTCACTCTACTGAATGACCAACTACTCCTGCAAAAGAAACCTTTATTCTCATGCTTGCATAACCTCTGATCTCTCACATTTCTGAACGCACCTAATACATTGCCTCCTCCCGCATAGTCCTGAACGCACCTAGCGAATGACGCGCCACCTGAAACGTCAACTGATAACCAAAATTTTTAATGTAGACGATGTAGACTGATGTAGACATGATGTAGACTCGCCCAAGAACATGCGGGCACGAATCTCGTATTTTATTACCGTTTTTATTGTTTCTTCATTGATTGTATGACCAGGGATGCTGCAGGAGGCCAAACTTTGTCCTGTGTTTCGTTGTGAGAAGTGACTGGTACGTGTTTGGACGCCTGATTGTTGCATCGCAGGAATTCTTTGAGCTTGTTTCCTTTGCACTTATATTTCTCGTTTGCGACCATTGGCGTTGATGTGCGTATAACTGTCCTTTACGTTTTTAGTTTTTGCCTGAAGATGGCTACTGTGTAGGAAAAACATGTAGCGAAAGTATATTCTAATAAATCTACAAGGAAGAACGACACCACGAAGTCTTTTATTATATTACTACACCCAACTACACCTTGTACCTGCGGAAACGCCACTCATATTATTTTCTGTTTTCAAAGAGACTGTCGTAAAAGGTAAAAATGACTTCCAGAAAATGATGTTACAGTTTTAAATTTTAATAATAATACGAAAAAGTAATAATACTGAAAAAATTATGTACATACTTTAGAATGATTATTAGAACGAGATAAATCAACTATTATTAGAAACAGTATTACTTTTGTAAGTATCTAGATGTGCCGAGGTGTAATACATAATATAGTATGAACATAGAATTGGATACGGACATTCACGTTATATTAATTAATTAATAACAAAATATACTGCTTTCTTGTTCACCTGTACAATAACAATAACGATAACATTTAAACGAATAAACTATCGGTTTTCATAATTCTATTTTAATTTAAGAATATAAAAACTAAAACAAAAATATGCAGGGTGAAAATATACAGAATGAAATTAAAATTTTCAAGAGGATCATTAAACAAATATATTTCACGCTCCTCTCATCATTTTCAAATCATTTCGGAACTGCTTTTATTTTCCGCCAGTGCCAGTGCAGACTAATCTGATCATTATCCTTTCATCATCAGCAGAAGTCGGCCATTTTTCCGCTAGCGTACGCGCAGCACAGGAACGGTATAATTACGCTTGGAGAGGAAGCGATATCGCGCTAAATAAAGATAAAGGGATATTAATGTTGCTCTCACTACGAGGAAATGGCATTTTAGGGACTCCCCAAGCTTGCAATAAGAGTCGCAGCGCCGGCAAACAGCACAAGGACTTCTTCACAGCCGTGATTCCTTATACACTGCATTATTTGGCGTACCTTTGTCCTCCTCGATTTATTGCATGCAAAAAGCTGGAAATTAAGAGACTCCACGTTATAACGGTACTTACTCCGGACGTCCGTCCGCGTTTTGATCTCTTTTGAGATGAATAAATAACGACGGTAAACTGTGCCGAGTTACCTAAATGGAATGCCGATTAGCAGTAGAGTAGCTGGAGAGCCACTCGCAGAAGGGCGGTCAAAGGAGGTGCACTTCTCGAAAAAAGAATATTTTATTCAACAGAATACCGGAATTACGAAAATTCTAAACATCTTAAGCGTATTAAGCCATTGTCTGTATAATGTATAACCAATTCAGCATAAACTTTTATGAAGTATGACTACTTTACAGGTGATGAAAAAAATCAAGCTGCTTCAGTTTGCTAGGTAGAGCATGAAATCCATTGCTGATGTTTTATAAAAATAATACTAGTATATTATGTGCCTCACTCCGATGACGAAAATGGTCGATTTTGGAGACGATTCCTAGAGTTCTAAACCTTCCTCTTTTCAAAAAAAGTAGTATCAAATCAGAATTTGATAAAACAAATAATTAAGGACAACTGTCTACTTTTTTTCTGCAATAAAAATCCTACAAAAATTTTCATGTTATAGAAGTTGTATTTATATGTGAGTATGTCCGAGAAGTTGTTTCAATTTTGTAAAATAAGTTAGTTTTTATTTCGTTGTTTGACATTATTTCATCATTTGGCCTTACACTAGTCATATTTTTTAAAATAGTACGTGGTAAGGGCCACCAGCCCTCCATAAATATTGTATTACAATTATATCAAATTAAAAAAAATCCTAAATGTAAAGATTTTTTAATTATTAAGTTACAAGCTGCTTTGGTGTACGAACATTAGTTATTACTTATTAGACAGCAAAACAATGATCATTATACCCCCCACATTTACTGTGTTAGGGTATATTGAGTTTGTCACAACATTTGTAACACCCTTAAGGAAGCGTGGCAGGTACATATATATATTTTTGATCAGCATTGAAAACTCAATCGATTTAGTTATGTCCGTCTGTCTGTCCGTCTGTCCATCTGTCCGTCTGTGTAGACGATAACTGCCGTAATTTTGAAGTAATTGATTTGAAATTTGTTATACAAGTTACCTCTTAAAAAGGACAAGTTCGTGAATGGGTAAAATCGGTTCACTCAGTTTCTTTAATAATTTACGGTTGGGGTATTTTAACTTTTTTTTTAACTTGTTTATTTTACGTCGGAAATTTACGGAATATGGATGTCATGAGTATGACGAGGAGTTTTCTGAAAATTTTTCGGCGCTGAATATGAACCCTATGTTTAAATTTATTACGTCAGCTTTTTGAAATAAAACTATGAAAATGTCAAAGTGCTGTTTAGATAGAGTATAAAGAGGAAAAACTCGATGTCCTTGAAATTGTAAAAATCTCCCATCGAAAAGTTTAACCCTGGCGTTCACAACCCTGGCGGATGTTTATTCGCTTATGTTTACGAAACACTGCCCATTACGCGGTAGCGGATATTTCCCGCGATTATTAGACATATGTTCGTCTTATTATGGAACTGCACCCATATGCGCTGAGCTGATTTTTATTCGCGTCGTTTAAAACAGGCTTTAGGCACACTGGTTAAACTTTGTAAACTTTTCTGTTTTTTAAAATGTACCGTACGTTCCACTGAAGAGTGTGGCACCCTGTTCAATCTTTTTTGTTTCTATCAGAAAAATTTACTACTAAAGTTGTTCAGAATTTCCCAGAAACAAAAAAAAAATGCGCGTATTGGATCGCTTATTGGATTTTTTTCATATCTAAATTTAACACTCTAAAGAAATTGATTGATATACAGATTTTATATGTACCTAATTTAGACAATATTATACTAAAATGCCGTTGCAAGGTTGTGGAATGAATGTGGTACGTAATGAAAAAATAAGTTTCTAGAAAATAAATCCTTGGTAAAAAATTTACTATTTTAAAATGAAAAGTCCAACGAGGCATAAAAGACTTTTATTACCCGTTAAACATTTTATATTTTTTTTGTGTGCTGTCCGCCGAACCTCTGATCGAATTGTGTGGCACGCGCCTACAAATGAGTTTGACGCCACTGTTCTATACAGTATACATGAACTTTGTTTTGCAAACTGGGTACACTATCATCGGATATATCAGACATCTAATGAGAGTTTTAATCATTTCAATTTTATTGAGTTATTTCCTAATCTATTGTTACTTAGTTTTACTTTTTACACAGCTTTATATTTTACAAAATGGTTGTCCTCTAAACTTTATACGCCATGCAACAATAAAACTTAAGGCTATAAGACCTACATGACGCTGGTATAAAACTCCCCGAGACAAATCTCGCGGTAATATCAACGGGACGGGAACACGTCAAGGATGACGGGATGTGCGCTCCTGTACAAATGTTCCAGGATTTCATTATGCGTCGTTGTTTTTAGGATGCGAGCGGCGGCGCGCGACAGCAAATGGACGCCATCAGTCAGACGTCAGGGTCGAGGACGAATCTGGCACACACGCGGTCTCGTAACCGACAGAGGTGGGGTGTTGGGGGTGCCTGCAAGGGTGGATGTGACACAAGGGAGGCTCGTCTGCGTGGTCTGTGAATACCCGTGATGGATCCGGGACCAGTTATTAATGGTACGCGTCCCGGTGAATGCGAATTTTCGGGACACCCGGATGAAAAAAGACGCACTTTAGCATTATGGTGAATGCGCCCGGTTGGGCTCTTTTTTTCTGTAAGCAGGGGTTGTTTCTGTGGATTGTCGTTGAATAGCTGTGTACGTGCGCATGATTTTTGCTTTTTTCTTCGCTCTATGAAAGCGTGAAACAATTGAAACAATTGAGCCGCCGAACATGATATTAGGAAGTAAAGTTTGTTTTAAAATTCTGAAACAATGTCTATGGTATAATATTACTATACCTACCAGTAAATATGGCCAGTCTTATCCCAGGCTTATTTCTTGATTACACATAATCATGAACTACGTTAATACCTAATTGTCTTTGAGGGAAGGTGTTTCAATGCCAGGTTAAACCATAAACCTAGTTTAGGTCTCAAGGATTTTGTATAACTAAATTCTGTTTAGGGTTTAAACTGGTATTGAAAAACCCGGCCTGAGTGTGCATTTCGATAAACAAATTGTGTCTAGTTTCAGATCTTCTTTATACTTTCTACTAATACGATTATGGATTATGCGCAGAAAGCAACAGAACGATAAATAAAAAAATCGTCTCATTTTTTAAATATTTATCAAACATATTTTCTTAGAAATAGGAAAATTATGTATAAAAACATATTGTATAAAAAACACAAGAATTCGATTATTCTACAAACCCCTTTTTTTTCAGGAAAATCTTAGACGGCGCCATTATCATCCGGTACAAAGCGATGCAAAATTGCTCCAAAATTGCCAGTTTAAGGCGAGCAATACTTGCGGAGCGTCGCAATGTATCCGGCGGCGAGCAAAATTAAATTTTCAAGAATTAATATCCCAGTATCTGCATCTTCTGGCGCAGCCAGTTTTATGTACCGGAAGGTACAAAAATAATCACCTACAACGCCACTACAAGTTTGAAAGAGATACTCTAACGCTCTGTTCCTAACCCCCTCCCTGTACAGTTTTGTCCGGAAGTATGACTTAATTAAAATGTACGCAATAAAATCCCTGTCGCAGCAGCATCGCGCATTCACCATGTTTCATTAAACAGGGAGAGAGGCAGCCACTCAAAAGGCTCACAAAGTGGGGAGGGACATGAAAGGACCAGCAGGACGCAGCGAATATGCGGAACGGATCCTGTCTGTAAAACAATACGCCTCTGAAATGTGCTAGGATATTAAGTTGTAGGGTGTGTAGGATTTTGAGGTGCTGAAAAGCCTTGATGTTCCGGAGACAGTATTGAATAGGTAGTACGTATGAGTAAAGTATGGAAACCTTTCCTAATGAGTAAAACTGTATGTTGACAATTATTACAGTATACGAATTCTTAGCAAATTATCTCTACCAAATGTTTTTATTTTCTTATGATTGGCTAAACCATAATTATATAATTACGTAATGAAATGGTACTGTGTGCAAAGTGGTACATATCGTGAGGTTGACTTGACATAACGCTGGGTGTAAAGTCGTATGTATTTAGAACTGGGCAACAGTGCGAATATGCATATATCGTAGGCAAATGGTTATTTCTGATAAAAGGTTTTTGCCTATGCAAAAGGTAAAACGATGTTGGGCAAATAGCATTTTGTTCTCAATCGCGTGTGTAATAAAATTATGCGAGGTTACATGCAATCTCTGTATGTTGTATTCAAACAATAACATCACCTAAAGAATAAATTGTTTCTTATGTTAGTATGTTAAGACTAAATTGTACCTCATCTTGCACATATTTTATTGATAACCTGCGACATATCCCGACAGCATTATGTTCACCGTTTTTATTTGCTTAATATCGGTTTTGGCAAATACATTGGCCTAGGCAAAAACATTTGCCTTGGCAAATACATTTCCCTAGGCAAATGAATTAAATATTAATGTCATTTTTTACATAAAACCTTTGGACGGCATATGACGGCAGATAGGTGTACAAAACTTCACAAAGAATATCAATGTTTGATATATTTTCCCTAAAGACTGTACTCTTGAAATGCAAAAGACGTGTAATTAGTTGTATTTTTAAACCCGTAATTTTAAGTAACTCTTTAATATAGGAACATGAAATTTGGCTATAGTGTAGAAAATGAGATAAAGGTGATAATTTTAAGTAAATAAATTATCTACAATTAATTCATACAGAAAAATAATTTAAAAAATCTAATGTTTTCACCTCTTCTTGTGGAATATATTACACTGATACATAATCGAGTTTGGACAAAATATTTTTATGCAAATATGTGGCCATAACATGACGTATTCTTTGACAAAGAACGCGTCAGGTGGATAGTTTGCATTATTTCGAAAACACACTCTTTGGTTTTCAATAAATACAATTTCTTATCCAACACTGAATGCTTTCCATTGGTGTGCAATTAGATAAGTAGGAAAACAAACGAATTTGGTTATTGATTTCTATATAAGGAATTAATCTAAATTTTGTATTTACAAATATTACAAATATATCTTATGTAAGTTCACATGAACGGTATTAGGTTTGTCATTTTTATAAAAAGGAAACTAAAATTGATATATTTAAAAATAAGAACATAATTTAAATAAGATGTGCTTGTACTCTAGCGACATGCCAGTCGCAATAGTGGTGCACATTATCCAACGCTTAGGTCATATTCAAGGTACCTTACTGTCGGGGTGCAAAGTGACCCTACCATCTCTAATGTGCGGTTCCCGCGTGTTATATAGGGCATAACGGGATAGGAGGGCTGGGGTATAATTACGTCTCGGAATCCATCCAGTGGCGGCGGCGGTCGTCATTGATCAAAGTTTAAGTAATCACGCAATCGCGAAGGCAGTGGCGCGCGTAATCGCCGCCGATGGCTTTCTGGCGGATATCCATTAAAGATTCCTGCAATAACAGGAGGAGACCGAGACCGAAGCCGAGAGCTATCCGGGACGTGGAGAAGGCAAGGGATACCACCGCAGGAGTCCCCTCTTGGGCCATTAGATCGATTTCACCGTGCCGTCGTTTCTTCGTCTTCCCTTCGCTCTGTCGTTGCCCAAGGAGCTGTCAATTCTTTTCGTCTATCTTGTCCTAGATTCGCGTGCGCACCGACGGTGCCATTGCTCCCGACGCAAATTAGGCCGATTTTCCGTACGATTAGATAGAATATTTTAGGCGAATTTTGTTGGAATTATTCTTGGGATAATCGGATTCGCATGATTTCGTCATGAGTCAAGTTATTGAAGTCGAACGCGTCGTCCGTACGAGTATGTTGTATAGTCGCAAATAAAAAAAGCCTCTATTCAAACAACTATTTATTTGATTAATCAATTTATCCCTGCGCATGTCACAAGAGAGCGTGGTCAAACTCCAGAGAGAGACATAGGAGATATGCAAGAAAGTAAAGTAAACAAGCATTCGATGAGTACCGTACTGATTTTATTAGAAAATAGGTTGGCTAAGCAGGGTGTCCCATAAAGATTGCAACAAACTGAAAGGGGTTGTAGGGACACCTAAACAAGTATTTTTGCCCAATACTCATGTCCGGAAAAGAGCCGATTAGGCACATGAATTTATAAACAAAATTGTATATGTATGTGCACCAGATCTTAAATGAAAATTTTCCTAACGACTGGATTGGTCGGGGCGCCCTGTTCTTTGGCCCTATCAATCCTCTACACTAAATTCACCTGACATTTTCTTCTGGAGGCATGAAACAGTCTGTACACAAGACGCGTATCCACAGTATACACATGGAAAACAGCAGTTCTTCTGTGCATCAGCTCTCGTAAGAATGATGACAGCTTGCACTCACGTGTTCATACTATTATTCCATGGCGTCCGAACATCCCTAAATTAGTATGCCAACTTATGTCTCAAACTGTTTTTGCAATATTCCAGAAAAAAAACTGTCTAATTCTTCTGATTGAGCGTAGTGCCTAAACGGCTCTTTTCCGGACATAACTTTATAGACAAAAGATTCATGTTTAGATGTCCCGTCCAATCCCTATCAGTTTGTCGCAAGCTATGGGTCATACTGTATATAGTAGAGATTGCCATAACAAATACAATTTAACAAGTAGAAACTACACAACTGTGCGACGCAAATGTTATTGCTGACATTCCACAAAGTTAAGCTAATCATTAGGTTCACATGTAATTAGTACACTAAAATAATTGCGTACGTGAGTCAGCTAGTGTTATGGTTAGCCGTGCATATTACCAAACAATGTCAAGTTTACCATTTACTAATGATTGGTATGTGCGATGGCTAACTTTGCATATTAAAGAAATAGTCTTTTGACTAGGAGAATGGGCAGGCCTAATAGGCCTGCTGGTCAACCTAGGTAGATCGCCGAAGCGTTAAGAGAAAGACAAAAAGCCCGGATGCTCTTACACGCGCGACGTGATTATGCTCGTACGTTCGGCGCGGTTACGGGGCGCCATCTATTGCTTCGTAGCCCAACCTCAACATGACGACATGACGATGTGTCGCCGTCTGGTGGCCGCGTCGCGAAGCGCACGGCCGTCGCCTAGGAACCCTGACGAGTACAGTCCCAAACGATAATCCTTAAATTTAGCCGAATCGAGGTAAAAAATAACTAGAACTGGGCGGAAATTGGACGAAATCGAAAGCCTAAACACTGTAGAATCAAATTTCAGGCGGAGATTTTCGTAAACTTCTTCCGCGGAGTGTGAGTTACGTTTAGTATATAGTAGTAGATTAATTTGAGATTAAACATAGCGCTTTGTTAACTTACTTTAATTTACTGTACAGTTTATACCACCTTTGGTGTTTTATTCAAAAAATGTAATGCTCTATTTCCGCTAAAAGTGTTCAGGATATGCCACCCTGCATACATTTCATTGATAGAATATGTGCTTTTATAATAGTTTCGGTTAATTTAAACTTCTTGAAAAACAAGTATTTTCGTTTTATATAATAAAACTAATAGTTAAATGAAACTCGGTATGTTTGGGTATTTTTCAATTCGAAATAATTTTTCCTAGTCAATTTTCACTATATCCTCATTCCGAAGAAAAATTAGCGTAAACTTGAATTTATGCGTATTCCCAGTAGGCCAGTATAGTAATCTAATATAGTGCCAGCATAGTGTTCTATGGGAAGTTGTTTGAGTTGAGTGCAAGGTAAACTTATTCACATTTTAAAACTCTATGATTTAGGTACCCCCATATACAGGCTGTCTCACGGAACTGGTACATTAGAAGTTTCTCATGTTCTATTATTTCTGGAAACATGAAATTTTGGAATTGGAATTTACTCGATCTGAGCTCTTCAGTCAAAATATTCTCATTTGAAAAAAATTGTTTTTTTAAGTTTGAAAATTCAATTATTGTGTTGTAAATTTTGAACACCCGGTATAATATACCATAAAGAACTAAACATCGTCTCTTTTGGTTATGTTTCTAGTTTTGGGCCACCAATCATGAATCTTCTAGTTTCAATAATAACCAAGATATTCAATTTTAAACGTAACCGCGAAAATCACCAAAAAATTAGTAAAATCAAAAAAACTCTAAAATAGTGATATTTAGGTATAGGGAAACCTTATCAAAAATGATGTATTTTGATACGTAGAAACCAAAAATAAAATAATAATTATATCATTCCGTTTAAAATAACAAAGTTGATACCGACCTTCGGTGACCGGACGTGACAGTTAACTTGGTAATATTTTAGCTGAAGAGCACAGATCGAGTAAATTCAAATTCCAAAATTTCAAGTTTCCTGAAATAGTAGAATATGAGAAACTTCTAATGTACGAGTTCCGTGAGACACCCTGTATATTTCTATTCACCATATTATACACATAGGAAAGTATTAATGTGGCTCAAGAGCTCTTAGGACATATAATATTAAAATTATTATAAAATATATTATCATAAAAATAATACCAATATTAATAATTTAAAATCTTGGGTATGCTGGGTTCAATATTTTCAGAACAAAGAAGTCAGTATTCATCAGAATTTAACGTTTGAGTTTTTATTAATATACTACGTATTGAACTACAAAGGAAAAACAATACCTTGAGCGGCGCCCAACGCCAACTTCATTTGCATTATTTTCCAAGATACGCAGAAATATCATTTGCATAAATTCCCACTTTACACTAACAGAAGAAAAAAGAGAACAAAGAACACCGTCATGATTATCCTCCTTACATTAAACGGTCGATATTCAATTTTCACGTTCACAACTTCGGTGCATTACCGAGTCTTGTCGTCCGGGTCCGAGTTTCTCATTTTCCCCGTCGGATGTCGCCACGATACAAAATCTACCCCTCCACCTCCCGCCGGAAACTCCGATCCTCCCAACATTTCTCAACGTTCCCGGTTCCCGGTTCAAATCAACCGTGCGGTATTTAAACTTTCCTTGATTCCTTTATTCCGATCTAGTTACCGGCGACGAAACTTCGCCATTGTACCCAATCCCCGGTTAGAAGTTAGAGTTTCCCGCGCCGCGTCGTCAGAGGGCGTCCTAGCTAGCGTACGCCGTTTGATTTAGTTATGAATTTCGTTTCGCGAATACCTCTACTCGTACGTATACACAATACACATACGTGCGATTCGTCTCCTAATCTTTCGGAGGGTTTGAAGTTCGCCTCGGAGGATGGTAGAGAGAAAAAGAGGCGTTGCAAACTTTGGAAGTTCGTGTTTTCCTCGCGGGGTGTTTTGTGGGGGGGAGGGGGGGGGGTAGGGATGGGGCAAAGTCTGGGCAACGCCGCCATAATTAAGGCTGTTCGGTCTCACGGAAAAATCAACAATCGCGCTTCGTTTGCATTGAGCACTTTTGGGGATAATTAGCGATTTGGACTTTATTGGAGACACAAAGAGTTGTTCGTCATCGAGCGGATGATATTATGTCGTAAAAAAATTATAATTGTTGTATTGGTAGGTATTTATTTTTAATTAGTTGCTTTACTTCGACGGAAACAAGAGTTAATGAGTTGGATGTTATTTAACGGTATCCACATATAGAAACTCTTTAATTAATAAAATTATTAGAAATAATAAATGTCAGTACCTAGAACATATAGGATAAAATACATTAACAAGAAAATCTTCCTGACAAAAATAAATTCTTATAAAATATTAGATGTTTGAAATATTAGCCTCAGTTCGTTCTCTACAAATTGTTGCGGATAATTGTTAGCTAATGTAAAGAAACCAGTAAACAGAACTAATATGTAGGTATGTGTATCACACATTTTGCAACTAACAGAAAATAAACCGTTAAAACATGCCTTATGAAGTTATCGAAATCTATTTGTAGAAAAATGGCGTACACACTGAAAAGTGATTATTTGGAACGAGAAAACATAATTTCTTGAATTTATTTACTAGATTCAAATGCATATTTACTTGGATGTAGAAAGTTAGGTATATACAAGAAATGCCACATACTCAATATAAGTAAAATAATTTCTCAGATAAATGCTGTCAACAAATAAATTCTTTCTTTATAAGAACCAATATTGTATTGAAATAAGTAATTGAATTTTTCGTCCCAAAAATGTTAATGTCTCAAACAAAGTAATAGTAAATCCATCCAAGTGCGTAGTTACTTGATCCAAGAAAATATAAGACATTTAATATAAGTAAGTATTGTTTACTGAATAAAAACCCACCAATTATTTAACTGAAGTGATTCTCACTTCTTTCAAGTAATCCCTTTCTCTGGAATAAATATGCGTACCGTGATTTTGTCAAGACACGCGCGCCCGCGCGTGGTACTGGCGCCGTAAAGGTCAAAGGAGCGTAACCTAGTACGCAAAACAACAACGACCTCCCCGTAGGGGATGTGCCTTGTGATTTATTGGGGATGTGTATTGTGATTTATAGTGTACAATAAACGTTTCAACACGGAATAGTTTGATGTAACGCACGCAACAGTTTAGAACGAGTAAGTACTACCTATCTTGTTAATTAGCAATAGAAAACGTATTTGTGACAAATCTTTAAAATTCTTACATTAAGTAGCTAAAAATATTTACCGGGAATAAAAATATACACTTCATTGAAGACTGTTTACTTACTTCACCAGAGTAACCACTTTCTTAAATCTAGTAATTATTCCAAGAAATAAAATTTCTTGGTTGAAGTCAATAATCTCTCGCGTATATACGAACCTACCAACTACTTCAGCCAAGTAATTCTCTCTTCGTTCGAGAGATCACTTTTTCGTGTGTAGGCGCATTAATATGTTTGCCAAACAACCCTCCGAAAACTCGTTTTAGGTTCATGGAGTTATTTGAAGCTCAAAATTAATACAATTTTTAATGTAACTTCTAAGATAAATAAGGAGTTGGTTGGTCTAACTAATTTTCTTTGGCCACAAAATCGATTTGTTGTGGAAGTTATAACTTTTCCACAACTCTACAAATCACAACAATTGCCAGAAATTTAAAACATCCATATTGCTGCGGTAATTTTTCGACAGCCACTTTAGCAAAGTCCAGAAGCTTCTGTCAAAGATATGGTTCTTTTATTTATTTATTTATAAAATTTATTTAAACAGCACAAAATGAATGCAAATGATGAAGACGACAAAATGGATCAAATATACAAAAAAGAACAATTGAAAAAACGGACAAAGAAATGCATTTGCGTGAATTTTATTCGTTATTTTTATATCTTTGACCATTTCAATCGTTTTCGTGTTCCTAGAGTTCGTCCAATTTGTAATTATCATAAATGATGCCGTCCTTACCGCTTTACTGTCATATATTCGTATATTTTCATATAATTCGTCCGTTCTTTATGTATCTTTACCCATGATATGCCTTTTTGTACTTTACGTGTTTTTTATTGACATGGCTGTTTACGTTCGATATATCCAAAGTAAAGTATTTAAAGTATTTTTGCGTGTTATTCCTTTTTGTCGTTTTCGATTCTGTCGGCGAATTTGTGTTTTTCGGTCTCTAAATCTCCTTTAGCCCAGTCCTTATGAGATCAGATGCTTAAACATTAAATTTGATATGAATTGCTCCATGATGTTATGGAGGATTCTATGAAAAATGATATACACCAAAACAATATAAGTAGTGAAGATATTATTACATTATAATAATATTACCACAAAAGATAGATACATCGCACTTAGATAATTTGACACAAAAGATACAGTACATCCTAACAAATCACAATAAAAGTACAGTTTTCAGGAATAAAAACAAATTGAGCAACCGTCTCATTAACAACAAAGACAACCCGGACAAAATGACAAAAAGTGGAATTTACAAGATAACCTTTAACGATTGCAATACATTTTATATTGGACATCTTGGACAAAATCTGGGAACTGGCTTGAAAGAACGCCTTTCGAAAGGTGTGATTGACCCAAGATCTTTTCTTGTGACTGTACATTTTAATAGAACATTAATAAACACGTTAGTTACTAGTGAAAAAATAAAAAAAGTCTGACAAAATAAGGCAACCGTTCACATAACCTTTGTTGATGAATTTTTCATTTAGTTTTTGTCTCGAAATTTGAATCATGCAGGATATTACTGAAAATTTTTGTATAAAATCCAATAAATTTTACTTGCAGAAATCACAGCAAACATGAAGCTCGTAATGGGAAATACGCCATATGTAAAATGGCGGTAAAAAAGGGTTTCTACACGAAAAACAGAAACCGACCGAAAGAACCGTTTTGTCAAAATCACACCAACATTTTTGTCCGGCAGCAGATTCCTACATCTGCAGTGGACCGTACGTCGAGAACACCCCCGAAATATACGGTCCTCTGCGGCTTGTTTACATGATAATACCTTCAATTTGCATGTGAGCGGGAAAATTTGTCGAAGGGCGGCTGAAGCGTACCAGAAACGGCACTCGATTAGGACGGGTTTTGTACCGTCGAAGCGGGGGCGGAAACCCCCCTGCGCAACCCTCTCCTTTTTTAAATATGTTGGGCACGCACCAGCCAGTATGAGCACTGGGACAGTGTGTTTTCCCTTCGACGACTGGCGACCCTTCTCTGAAATATTTTCCCGGTGTGATTTACATATTTTGCATTTCAAATGCGCCGCCCGACGCCGGTTTCACTTTTCCCTACTGTCCCGTGACAGACATTTTCGGTGGATGTGCAATTTCGAAACGCCCGATTCCTATGCATGCCAATAACTCGCAACGAATACTAAATTTGCACATACATATGTCGTATGAGTATCTTTGGAATTCAATTTTTAAAGTTGGATGTGTTCGACTTGAAATATAATTGTATTTTTTTAAGATTATAGCTTGTTCGCATCTTTACACCTGCCAGTTGATAGACATTGCATAACGCTATTTATTCTTTTCTTTCAATTCCTTATTGCCAATTTTGTGCCTTATTGCCAACTGCAAAATTATTTTTATAATAAATAATGTATTATTCTGTTACTTACTATTATTCTATATTATTCTGTATTCTGTGTGTTTATCTAATGACTTCCACCCTTTTTTTCAAAACCATCGCAAAAGATGGTTCAAAACTTCCAAAAAACTATTATTATTTGGTAGAGTTTTTGTTGGTTTGATTTCAAACATTGTTAATTTAATATCAAATTGATTTGAATATGACTCCTTGATTATGGAAATAAAAACTTCCGTTAATTGTTATTAATCGCACGTAAGAAAGGCGTCAAAATTAGAGACAAGACTCTAAAATCGTGTAAATTGAGCATGCCGTCATAATTCTTAATAGCAAACTGACAAACTACAGATATGTTAATGTTTAAAAGCATAAACGAAATTAATCAATTAAAAAGTCTAGAATCGTGTTCAGCAAGCGTGCCTTAAGAATTCGTCATAGCAAATTAATAAACTCTAGAAAGCCGACAGTATTAGTTGGAACTCACTCAATTTTCGAGGCAGATTTTAATTATCGATTTTTTAAACCAAGAGAACAATTTGATATAATCTCAAATTCCTGAATCGTGTTCATTATATAAGATAATGAAACAAGAAACAATAGAAAGCCGTCCATATCAATTAAAATTCACACAATAATCAAGAGAGACTATATCAATAATTAGCAATTATTAACAATACAAACAATGGCGGCAATAAATAAAATTTTTGACAGCCAAACATTACTTACTCTGAAGGTTACTTACTCTAAAGGTCTAAAGCAGTGAATAAAACATTATTTTCGTTTCAAAAATTTTGTTCACAAAGTTTGTTCACACCTTAAGCTATGCTGAAACGTCCAATTCACCAAAATTTTAAATACATAAATTAAAATTTTAAATATGTTGTAGATTTTTTTCAATTACTGATACACTATGGTGCTTCAAAATTTTAAGCGGCTTTCCTACAAAGTGCACTAAGTTTCTAAAAGCTTTTACAGTACCTATATTTTAATTTAGTTCGTTTATTTAAAAAATCCCAGAACTTTCCCAGCTTGATAATATCCACAAAGATTAAAATATTGAGAAATTAAATAATTTTGTACAAAAAAAAGCAAAAGATGATGGGTAGTTTCGATTTTCATCAGTGGAGTCGCAAAAGGTCAGATAGTCCGATAATTAATGTTAGTCACAGAAGAGCATTAATAAAAAAATATATTAACTTGTTTTTATTTGATTTTCTGAAAATTTTGTCTTAGACCCTAAAATTGAGATATAACAAAATGGCGGATGCGCCGTATTTTGTTTTGTCAAATGAATTTTTATTTTTAATCTTTAGTCGATTTAACACAATCTCAGTTCCTAATGTAGAGTGTTTGTAGCAAGTAGAGAGCATAATTTAAAATATCTTGCGCAAGAATTCCTAGCCTAGCGTTCTGTGTTGAATTTCCCGATAAAATCAACTGAGATGGCCAGTAAAACTAAGGCCGAAAGCTGCTGCACGTCGCATTATCTCGTTCCTTTTAGCAATCACTGCAACAAATCACCTGAGCCGATAGCGTCGGCTGCGATACCGCTCACTAAACCACGCGCTCGCTTGCTTCGTGCAAGATCGCGTGCGAAAACGTGCGAGTCGTGTTGACAACCGATAGCGTCGGGAATGTTTCATTAGCGGGACTCGCGGGAGAGAGTCAACGGGGCAAAAACGATAAATCTGCCTTCTCTACGCTAAGGCGCAGGCGGCGCCGTTCGTTCGTTCAGCCAATTTATCCCGCCCGAACTTACGGTGGCCGAACGCTCTCCACCGAAATTCCCAATTAATTGGCTCCCGGTTTTCGGGAGGTAATTAAAGTTTGGGTGTCCCGCAAGGGAGGCGCTTGACACCACCCCTGTACCTACTACCCAAAACAATGTGGATCGATGCAGTTGAATTATTTCTTGACGTTCTGGTGATCTATACGGAACAGCGTTGGTAAATTATGGCTCTATTCTCATATATTATGCACGTTCCCTTTTCTGCGTGGTTTGGTTAAGCGTGCATTACATCAAAACAGTAAATTCAAAATTTAAATACCAGTTTATTTTGAATTAGTACCATTTCTGCAAATGGTACTAATTCATCATATTCATTTATGAAATTTTTTAAAACCGAAGCAATATTGTCTCCTACTAAATAACAATAGCTTTACGCGCAATTGAACAACTTCCCCCGACACCCACGTAATACCATGTTTCCGAAAGCACAGGATCCTTAAGGCGGGATTCCACGGACCGTGATCCGGCGAGCCACGCACCGCGAACCACGAACCACGGACCGTCTGACAGAGGTAGTTCGCTATAGTTCGCTATGGCTCGCGGTTCGCGGTTCGTGGCTCGTGGTTATCCATTTGAAATCCGTAAATTTGTTCGATTCACAGGAGGCGAGCCAAGGAGGCTTGTGCAAGGTTCGTAGTAGTTCGTGCAAAATAAAGTTGGCTCGCCGAACCGCGGACCGTATGTACAGCCGAAGAAAAAAAGATCTTTACATGAGCGCGGCAAGCCTACACCAAGCGTAGGTCGGAGATGGTCGGTTCGTTGTATATACCTGCTAAAGCCATAAAACCGAAGGGTCACTACTGTTTCATTTCATTTTAAGTTTTCTGTATATAGATGGCATGAAATTGAGTTTCGTATTAATATAATATATTTTCGATATTTGGAACGAGCGAAATTGCCGCTCGTAGCGAAAGATTGTTATTCGTTAATATTTTTGTTTAGATTTGCAATATTATTTTATTTATACTCAAATACATAGTAACGTTAGTTATAATTATAAAAATTTGAATTAGGCACATATTAAAATACTTTATGATCATGGCTACGTCGCCTAAAGACAAACCGATTACTACCTCGGATATCCGGTATCAATAATTTTTAAAGGAAGGTAATCCCAGATAGGAATTTCATGTAAGTGAAAAAAATCTAACTCGTTTTCTACTTCGTCGCAGACCAAAATAATATACTTTTATCTAAAAATTTTTTATATTTATTTATTTAAAAATAATAGGTAGATATATAACAGTAAAATATAATAATATATATGTGATGCACAATACATTGGTCAAACGGGACGTAATTTACAAACAAGATATAAGGAGCACACAAAACAAAAAACTTCTACCTTTAATAAACATCTAATTGAACATAACCATTGTACTAATATTGCCAACATAACATTGCTACATAATATGAAGAAATCAAAGAAAATGGATTATTATGAAATATATGAAATAAAGAACAACATTAAACATGGACACAACATTATTAATGAATTCACTGAATTTAATGAGCGCTATCTATTTGAAATTTTCCGATAGTGTGTACTTACTGCGCATGAAGCGTGCACGCAAACAGTATCAATGACACGAGTCTTCAGTACACTATAGCATGTCACCGCTCCGTGTTGGTTTCGTTTTACACACCGTTTTTGACAATTTTAACCTGCTCGACTGTAAGTGACTTGGTTGTACCATAAGCTTATATAATTGTATTGTCTATGTTTTGCCTTTTAGATTAGCCTGATGATGGTCTACTGACCGAAATCGATCGCTTGTAAATACAAAAGTTTAACATTCACAAATAAACAATTGTTTTATTTAACGAATATATATATATATACATCGTGAATGTGTAAGATGGAACTCTTCATACATACAATAGAAAACGCAGACCTAGCAACTGCTCTCCATCATCTAAAAGGTATTTTAAACAAACGACATCGTACCAAACAACATCTTAAATTCCTACATACTGCGAAACAACATGGAGTGACACCCAAGTTCTGTCAAATAAAGGTACCAAAACATCTTAATGAAGTAAAACATCAAACACAGATGAAAATTCTAAAGGCAGAAATAAAAATAAAGAATCGTGGGCTCATCAATCTGGATACAAAACTTAAGTTTCTACACCGCTACCTTAACCAGAAATTACACCATGTGGAGTACCAGTGCCTCATGGAAACACTCGAAACACAGATCATAGAAGAAAATCTCCACGACGATCAAAAGCGTAGAATCAAACTAACCAGATTATTACAGAAACCTAACCAAAGATCAACCACTGTGAAATCCCAACAGGTACGCAACACTACTTTCCCGGAAAGATACACAAATCTATCAAGTTGCACATTTACATCCGAAGAACAAACTCTACTTGATCGCGGACATAAATACGCTCCGCCCCATAAGGTCGACCATAAGAAAATCATGATCGACCTGGACGCCGCCCTACACCATCACCCCTCAAAGGCAGCAATTAAGAATGACCTCCGAAATAGTCTCAAAGTAATAAATGTAAGTACACCAAGTCACAGAAATCACAATAAGAATAATGATATGCAGGTTCTCAAAAACATAAAACAAAAAATTCTAGACAACAATTTAATTGTTACCAAAGGTGATAAAAACGCTGGTCTAGTCATCCTCAATAAACAAGACTATATTGATAAAACCGAACAATTTTTTGTCGAGAATAACATAAACTTGATTCCTACTAATCCAAATAGTAAATATACCACAATGTTTAAGTCTACAATAAAGAAATGCGAAAACACATTAATAAAATTCAACATGGAGCAACACAAAATCACTGAAATGAATCCCGCCATTCCAAAATTGTATAGTATGATTAAGTTACATAAGACTAACAAACCTATTAGGCCAATCGTAACATCTTGTAACACCACAGCACATAAATTGGCAAGTAATCTCAACCGTGTTCTCACAAGAGAACTAGCATTCACACCCAGATACGAAATCAAAAATTCACAAGATTTTATTAATAAAACAAAACAATTAAAAATCAACGAAACATCTATCCTGATATCCTTTGACATAGTAAATCTGTATACAAACATACCCACAAAAGAAACAATTAACATCTTGAAAGAATATATATCCAGACCAGTCTTTATGCAATCGCACAACGTGTTGGACAGTAACACCCGGGACATTGTCGACTTATTTGATGTTGTTTTAAAGCAAAACTTTTTCCAATTCAACCAAAAATTTTACAAACAAAGCGACGGCCTTGCTATGGGAAATCCCGTCAGTGGTCTTTTGGCCAATATATTCGTCGACCATCTGGAAGAACAAATATTCAAATTACCTGAGAGCAAATATATTTCATACTGGGGTAGATATGTGGACGATGTGTTCTGTGTGTGGAATGATCGGGAGGATAAAATCGAAGAATTCCTGAATAAGATCAACAGTTTATCCAAACTTAAGTTTACATACGAAAAAGAAACTAACAACAAGATAAATTTTCTTGATTTGACCATACACAGGGACAACGACCACTTAAAATATAACATATTTCGTAAACCAACAAGCACTGACGTTGTTATCCCAAAATCATCCCAGCACTCCCATAACATAAAATCAATGGCATTCCATCACTCAATCAATAGACTCCTATGCACACCTCTTTCTTCTGAAGACTTTGAACAAGAATATAGTACAATTACACAAATAGCGAACACCAATGGTTTCAAGTCAACGGAAATAGAGGCATTACATAACAAAATCAAAGAAAAGCATTTAATTAAGAAAATCTACCCCCACATTACAGTAAAACAGAGATATATATCCATACCCTTCCATCCTAAATTTTATAAAAACATCAAGTCCGTCCTAGGTAAATATAATATTAACACAACATCAACCACTAGAAATACTATAGAAAAAACACTAATCAACAATAAAGATCAAACAACAATGCTAGAAAAAAGTGGAATTTATAAAATTTTATGCTCAGATTGTGATGCACAATACATTGGTCAAACGGGACGTAATTTACAAACAAGATATAAGGAGCACACAAAACAAAAAACTTCTACCTTTAATAAACATCTAATTGAACATAACCATTGTACTAATATTGCCAACATAACATTGCTACATAATATGAAGAAATCAAAGAAAATGGATTATTATGAAATATATGAAATAAAGAACAACATTAAACATGGACACAACATTATTAATGAATTCACTGAATTTAATGAGCGCTATCTATTTGAAATTTTCCGATAGTGTGTACTTACTGCGCATGAAGCGTGCACGCAAACAGTATCAATGACACGAGTCTTCAGTACACTATAGCATGTCACCGCTCCGTGTTGGTTTCGTTTTACACACCGTTTTTGACAATTTTAACCTGCTCGACTGTAAGTGACTTGGTTGTACCATAAGCTTATATAATTGTATTGTCTATGTTTTGCCTTTTAGATTAGCCTGATGATGGTCTACTGACCGAAATCGATCGCTTGTAAATACAAAAGTTTAACATTCACAAATAAACAATTGTTTTATTTAACGAATATATATATATATACATCGTGAATGTGTAAGATGGAACTCTTCATACATACAATAGTAAAATATAATATATGTAATAACTTAAAATAAATATATGTAATAACATAAAAACAAACATTTAATAATATAGTAAGAACATAAGCATGTATTAAATAAGAAAAGTGTTCTGTTAGGTTGGAGGTGATATAAATTTGGAGTGCGTTTATTTCATATTTGTTGAGGTTGGTATGACCTGCTGTTTTAGGAAATGATACATTTATGACAATCTAAACACAGAACATATGTATCGTCAATTTGTTGCACTAAGAAAACAAACAAAATCCTTTGTTGTTGTATCAGCCAAAATTGATTTAATTGTGGTTGTCCAACAAATTTATGATTTTTAATCAAATAGCTGCCTAGATTAATAATTGAAGTGCTTTTTGTTTGCTTCCTTGGTGTGTTAATTACACTAATAGACAGTTTTTAACGACCTTTTAGCTGCTCATTATAATTTATAAAGGTGTTGACTGTGTTGCACATTTATTTACTTAAGTGTTTAAAATATATTATAAAAGGAACATTCACATTTATTATATGTCCCACATTTTTTCCCGCATAAATTATTTTTAGCAACTAAATGTTTCAGAGTAAAACTTTTCATATGGACCTAATTGTTTTTCCAAATCCTTAAAAAGTTACAGCAAACTTGAAATATTAGCAAAATAAATTTTTATATAAAATATAATTCCGGGCCATTAATTTTGTAATTTAACCGAGTTTGTATTATCAATTGTTATGCAGCAACGGATAACTTTGATTACAACCATTTTATGTTTTTTTATGTCAAGTTTCTGATGTTCAGATAAAAGGTTCAATGTTTCAAGGTTTCTACGGGACTCTTTTGAGGTGTCTAGAATATTGGAGTCAGCCAGTATAAATTTTTTTATCATTACAAAAATTAAATTAGCGATGAATTGACTGCTCGTCTTTTCTACAAAAATCAAAATTGAATACTCCGAAATTAAATATAAAACATACAAATAATCCTTACCATATTCACAGACCACTCACAAAATATGTTATCAATTTCTTATAATTTTGAGTAAATTTTATTACACAAGATTATAAATGTATAATATCGAGTGAATTAAGCGATACATATATCAAATACATTAAGAAAAAAGGGAATGGCCATTAAAAAACTATCGATGACGTCATAAGTAAGAACAATTGAAGGTTGGACATTGAATTTAATATAGCTATGTATATTTATGTATATTTTGATAATTACAAATTGACAAGTTGGAGGATTTTTAAAATAGCAATCCGTTACAGAGATTTTGTCGTTTCCATACCTTACATAATAAATAATAAAATTCAATTGATTAATTAATATTAAGGTAAATAACAATTTAATGATAATAAATTGAGTAACATAATAGATTGAAGTTAAATAAATTTTAATTTTAAAATTTTTTTGAAAGTTGTCGACATATTATTCTGATGTGATATCATTCATATTGGATTGTAAATCCTCCCCTTACATATCACACATAAGAAAATGCGTATGGATGCTATTATAGAACGTCAAAATATAATTTTAATAAATAAAATTAATAACATTTTTATAATTAAACTAAAATGCTGAACAACAGTTCTAAAGGGCATATCTGCAGCAAAGTAGAAACCGGGACAAATAAGATTTTCAGTTACATGCAAAATTGTAGAAATCTTTTAAAAATTATTTACGCCGAATATAATGATCGGTTTTGTGTTTCAGACATACGGCGGCCGGCGGCGCCCTGATTTTCAAGGACTTAAAAATGTGCTTAACACAATATTCAACAAATTTGCAGATACGACCTTTAGAACTATAACAGCAGTATACCGACTGAAGCTGTCGGTATACCTACTTACAATAAGAATTAATTTACTGTGTATTTTAAAATACATTCAATATTACAATGCACTATTGTGAGTTTCGGATATCGGAAACATAATTAAATAGACGAAATTCTATTTCATTCCATACATACAGAAAACTAAAACGAAACGAAACAAAAGTGACCCTTTGGCTTTATGACTTTAGCAGGTAGGTATCCGACGACCGACGACCGACAATCTCCGACCTACGTTTGGTGTAGGCTAGCGGCGGTCATGTAAAGATCTTATTTTCTTCGGCTGTACATTGTACATATGTACTTACACATGAAGAATATGTCACAATCAAATTTCTGATTTTGCCAGAATTTGCTGCCCATTTATCATATATACCAATAGATAAAACTATTTCCAACAAAAACAACTTCGGCAACGGTGAATCTTACAGAAAAAAATATCATATTCTAAGATCACGTTATTACCACTGATTTGTACAGGAGGTTTTTTAAACTTAGAGTTTACGTTGTTATTAGGTGGTAAAATTTTGCTTCATGCTAGATTACAAGAAAAGTAGCAGTGACAAAAATTATTATTATACACGCTTTGGTCACAGATACATTGGGTTACTAGTTCTGAGAAGTACAGCCCTCGATCTAGTTTAGTTTGTTTAGGAGGATTGTTTTAAACTTAGAGTTTACTACTCGAATGTACTACTGACTAGTGATTCAATGGTCATCCGTTATTTTTCGCCGAGGCAACTGCAACTAAACGAAATACGAACCACGCGCCGTGTGACTAGTCCTGCGACCTTATTCTCGTCATCTTTTTGAAGCAAATGCGAGTTTTCTCGAATGGTTAGGACAGTAGTTTAACTGAGTAACTGTCATTGTTTGCGAATGAAACACTATACTTTTTCGACGTCTATACAATAAAATTTTTATTTTATTGTTTTTCTTTATTTATTTTTCGTATGTGCAATCATTATAAGACGGCGGTATAGGCATTCTGTTTATGTATGTCACTATGTCGGTATTAGGAGATATTGCCCGTATAAAACTGGTTGTAACGCTTGTCACTGTCCTAACGTCGCTAAGTCCTGTCTCAAAACTCGGGGGAAATTAAAATCCAGAGCTATGCTTGGTTCTAAAGTCGTAGAAAATATTTAATTTCGACGATTTGTAGAGTATGAAGAGTCAGACATGAAATGTCATCAATGATGCATTATGATGTGTGACCATTGATTGTTGTATAGTATTTGTATAGTTGTATAGTTGTAACCAATTTATTGTCATTCTAATTCCTGATATTAGTTTATGTTTAAGGATAGGAACTAAACGAAGAAAAAATGAGAAAGCCGCAAAAAAACGTGATAATATAGCACATAATATATTTTTACATAATATAGCAGGATTTTTCTAATTTTATTCTTCTATTGTTTTAGTTATAGCCATTTCCAATAACATCTTGCGGCTTTCCTCATCTGTGATGCTGCTGTAGGTACTTGGATGAATAGTATGAGACGGGCACCATAATCAACGCGGAGTTTTGTGAGATTATTGTGAGATAACCCGTATAAGCCTATGCAAGCAAATTTTAAAATTAAATCCAAATTGTGGAAATTTTCCAGATTTTTTTAATTGATTCAAGCATTGTCACCGGATATCTGACCACATGCAAAATTTCAAATCGATTGACATTGGGAAGTAGGTAAAATATCGATTACAAGATTCAAACGTAACAAACAAACAGCTAGTAAAAAAAAATTGACAAGTTTTTGTTTCTTTTGTTTCTAAAAGCGCGTACATTAGTACCAAGAACCTCCGCCCGTGTATTTTCTAATCCCATTATAAAATGATTCGCAAAACACAATGTTATTTAGAAACATTATACATACCAACCCTTGGAAAATGCCACCATAAAATATCAGCCGGTGGGAAGTTAGCCATAAAAGTTATCCATCAAACTTTTTTTTCAACCGATTTAAATAAACGATACATTTTTGGAAAGCTTACAACGTGCGACAACGTGTACAAGTCTACAGTAGTTATGGCAACAGGCTCAAACCATAATTACTACCTCATCTCTTGAAAAATTGTCACAAATTTGCACTTATAGCAAACCTCATAACTACGCAAACAGTTGACGAATTATATCAGTAGTTGCAGCAATCAAAAGCCCAGACGTCGCTTTAACTCCCACAGTTCTGGCAACTTAAAATTACCCTCTATCGTTTAATGTACATATTCTCACCATCGGGTGAAAGAAAATGACTTACGCAACGTTTTTTATGAAGCTCCTTGGAGTGTATCCGTGAGCTTGGAGTGTATCCGAAGGTAAAACGGTCAAAGTTTGTTAATTTTTTACATTCCTAATTAACGTAATTTCGAGTTGCCATAACTACCATAGGTAGGGGTGGCCTTCCTCTATCGTTAGATGTACATATTGTCACCATGGGGTGCAAGGAAATGCCTTATGCAACGTTTTTTACGAACCTCTGCTCTGCTTTGGAGTGTATCCGAAGGTAAAAACGTTCAAAGTTTGTTAATTCTTTACATCACTAACTAACATAATGTCGAGATAACTATCATAGGTAGTGGTGGGCTTGTTCTAGCGTTTGATGTGCATATTGTCATGATCGGGTGAAAAGATGATCGCGCATCCGATTGTAAAAACGCTCATAGTTCGTTAATTTTTATACATCATTAATTAACATGATTGTTGCCATAACTATGGGATTTAAAGCGACGTCTGGGCTTTCGATTGTTGCAACTACTGATACAATACGTCAACTATTTGTGGAGTTATGAGGTTTGATAAATGTGCAAATTTATGAAAAATTGACTGTCTTTTCAATTTTAGAGGTAGTAATTATGATTTGATACTGCTGTCATAACTACTGTAGAGTCAGCACGTTGTAAGCTTTCCAAATATGTATCGTTTATTGAAATCGGTTGAAAAAAGTTTTATGGCTAACTTTTATGGGTAACTTCTCCCCTGTAAAATACCATATAAAAAAAAAAACTACAAAGGTATACAAAAACTTCCATCGTAACGTGTCGAGTCCGTGAGAAATTAACCTAAACACGGCTTTGGGCGCACTCAGTCCGTGAGCCGCAACGAATCCTCGGCGGCGGTTGTCCCAGACGGGGGACAATATCGGCTCGTAAGTGCGGCGGTGGCGGTCGTCCATTAGGGGCGCCATCTAGTGTCGTCCGCTTGCCGCGACACGATTTCCACTGACAGCGAACATAATGTGGCTGACGTTTACCGCGCGCCACCCTGAATTTCATTTGGCGTTATCGCGTTGCCGCCGGTATTTGGATATCGATTCATGGACGTAGTTACGGGCGGGCGAGGGGGATGAAAAAATTTGCCACCCCCTAGATGAGGGTTGGTTGGGATTTTTCTTGATGGATCGTGACCGATATGTGATGGATAGCTAGATGCGACGGAGTTTTATTATATTTTTTTTGTTGAGAGAGTTGTGTGGCGTGTTCTGTTGCGGTCGTTGTGGGTGAGAGTCCATTAAATTTCTGAATGTATTGATGATTTCCATCCAGGCAACCGGGCGCCGCGTTTTATTGCGAGCCGAGCCTGTGTCTGTCTGTCTGTCTCTAGGGTTGGTTTATTATGGGGTACTTTTAAACGGAGAAAAATTCGTTGTACTCTATGTTGATTGCATTCCAACAGTCGGTTTATAATGCTTTAAATTGAATATTTATTATAAAGTTCCTACGGTTGAATAACGAATAAAGTTGTTGAACATCGAAATATACTATATTAAAAACAAAAAATATCACAAATGCCAGAAATGCATAACGAAATAAGACGATGTTTAGTTCATTATGATATCCTATACAGGGTGTTCAATATTTACAACACAATAATTGAATTTTCAAACGTAAAGAACTCATTTTTTTTCAAATGGAACACCCTGTATACCGCTGCGTCAATCGATAGGAAATCTTATTCCCTATCAATGAACATTACGGTTCCCTATATCTATCTTTAATGGTTTTTGAGATATTCACAGTATAAAAGAATGCAAACTAAATATAAAACGATTTATTCTTCATTTATAGAATTGTAACAACGTTGGAACTGCAGGAAAACAGAAAAATATTGAAAAGGTTTGTTAAAACTAAAATAATATATTTGGGATATCTCACTTAAATTAAAACTTAATTATGTTGTTCGAATTGTTCGACAGAGGGACGGTGCCCATGCGCGAAGTCTTACATTGTGATATGTGTTATTATTCGAAATGTACTTTTGTTGCTCATGGAGATGTTTTAAATAAACCTTACTTACTACTACTACTACTACTAAATGCTGCCCGTTCTGCTCCAAACATTTTAAAACTTTTCGCTGTACTTCTGTCATCATCGTTCTTCGGGTTTCTTGTCGCTGAAGTCCATTAAAGGCGACTACTACCCTGTTAGTCAATTCTTCTCGAGTATTAACTGGTGTGGAATAGACCTGACTTTTCACATGATCCCAGAAATAAAAGTCTAATGGTTTTAAATCTAGTGAGCTTGGTTGCCACTGCCAGGGGCCCCTATTTCCGAACCACCTACCGTCAAACATCTGATCAGAGTAGTGTTCGATTGCTGGCCGCGCTTAGTTCTGTTCAATTGGATTAGCGCTCGGTTGTGCAGTTCGATTGCTCGTTTGACGTCTGAGCCAAACTGATTCCACCAATAGGAAGGAAGTATTTCAAATTTGCGATCAAAAAGATCGGAACGCGCTCAATTGAAAAGATCGTGGCCAGCAATCGAACATAGCTAGTGTTGAATGGATACCACATGCGAAGAATGTGCCGGTGCACCGTCCATTTGATAAAAGCAGTCGCGTAAAATATTGAGGGGAAGAGTTTCGCAAAAATCGTTCACACATCCACGCAAAATTTCTAAATATTTATCACTATATAAATTTTCATTGTAAATTTCGTATCTAATTTCGTCCCCCATTATTAAATGGGAGTATTCAAAATGGATTTAAAGAAAAAGTGACAGTATCTCAAAAACTATTAAAGATAGATATAGGGAACCGTAAGATTGATAGATAGGGAATAAGATTTCCTATCGAATGGCGTATCGGTATACAGGGTGTTCCATTTGAAAAAAATGAGTTTTTTACGTTTGAAAATTCAATTATTGTGCTGTAAAGTTTGAACACCCTGTATAAGATATCATGATGAACTAAACATCGTGTGATTTAGTTATGTTCCTAGTTTTGGACCACCAATCAAGAAACTTCTAGTTTCAATAATAACCGAGATATTCAATTTAAACGTAAACGCGAAAATCATCAAAAAATTAGTAAAATCAAAAAACCTCAAAAATGGTGATGTTTAGGTATAGGGAAACCTTATTAAAAATGATGTATTTTGGTACGTAGAAACCGAAAATAAAATTAAAATTATACCATTCCATTTAAAATAACAAAGTTGATAACAACTTCCGGTGACCGGACGTGACAGTTAACTTGAGAATATTTTTGCTGAAGAGCTCAGATCGAGTAAATTCTAATTCCAAAATTTCAAGTTTCCAGAAATGGTAGAACATGAGAAACTTCTCATGTACCAGTTCCGTGAGACACCCTGTATATATCATGCTATATCATTATTCGATATATGTAGGGTGTTAATTCTTTCAGCAATTTGCATACATTAATATGAAAATTGGAAATAGTTAACACAAGATGGCGGTAATTTTTTAACTTAAAAAACTACAGCGACGCCTAGGATCCGAACCCAGATCTACGGATTGCCGTTCCGACGTTTTACCAATTAGAGTATTAGACTAACGTAACCTAAAAGAAACGTAAAGCGTCGGACCGGCAATCCGTACATCTGGGTTCGAATCCCAGGCGTGGCTTTAGTGTTTTAACTAAAAAAATTACGGCCATCTTGTATTAACTATTGCCAATTTATATATACAGCGTGTTCCTAAAGATCATGTAAATACAAACAGGGGTAATTCTTTGGCTTATTTAATGACTAAAAATTCATATAAACATAGGTCCGCAAACGCTTCGTTGCCGATCTACAGGGTGTTGAAATTTCAAGATTTTTTTAGTTTTTTTTATAGCTCTTGTATCCTAGTTTTAATTTTTAACAGTTGGTGGCGAATAAAATGTCAAAATAAATACAAACAAAAAGTTATCTAAATCAAGCCAAGGCATGCTAGACCAATTATTTAAAAACATTTTTTTTAATTTCATCTAGCGAAACACAGAAAAGCTTTTATTTTTTTTCTCGATAACGGTGGTAAATACGAAAAAACTACAAAAGATTAAAATGCTTTAGAACAAAACAATAAATGCATTTTGTATTTTAGAATCCACCAGCGGCGCACAGAAAAAGAGTTCATGGGGAGAAAAGGGGGCATGACCCCTGAAAAAATATCTCCCTGTAGATTATTAAAACCATTTGGTATGCCCAATGATGTAATACAGCGTAACCCATATTCTAAATTAGAGCTAAATATCTCAAAAACTACAAGAGCTATAAAGAAAAAACTAAAAAAAATCTTGAAATTTCAACACCCTGTAGATCGGCAACGAAGCGTTTGCGGACCTATGTTTATATGAATTTTTAGTCATTAAATAAGCCAAAGAATTACCCCTTTTCGTATTTACATGATATTTATCAACAGCCTGTATATATATACACCGGGTGATTCAATTTCGAGGCTCACCATGGGGATCTCGCTTATTAGTGGAGATAGAGCCTATGTTTAAATTTGGCAAAGTTTCGTATTTTTGCGCTGATCAATTATCTAAAAAGAAATTTAAGCTATCAATTTTCATGTTGAAGATATCCGCAAAAAACTGAAATGTTAAGGTATCGTTTTTAATTTTTTATTCAAAACCAAACGTAGCTAGACATTTGAAACAAAAACATTCTAGCGACTTTTTAACAAGGAATGCAGTGTTATTTTTTAATTTGAAATAACATCAAAGATGGCGGCGTAACCATGGCCAACTTTTGTTTTTCTTATGGGCGCCATGTTGAATTTTGACATCTTCCGATAGTCGTGTTTTTCTCATTTCCGCAATGTATAACATAGCATTATTTTTTAAAATAATGGTGTAATAATCAAAAAACCTTCATTTACCTAACTGGAGCTTGGTTACAGACCGCCGGACTCGTTGCTAAGCAACGTCAACAAAATGCACTTGGATCAAGCGGCGTGGGTTTGCCATTTAACGCAGCAGTAATTAAAATCGTTCATATCTACGATGTAGGTTTGATGTTGCATAATCCCGTATTAAAGTAAATGTGGTCCTTGAATTATATCTGAAAACGGGATTTGATGTTTAGATGAAAAGAATGATGACGATCACTTACCAGAGTCGCAAAACGTTACCTGGCGTATTTTGATGAACACAGCAAAACTAAGAAAGCCCCAATCCTTTGGCCATACTATAGCAGGCATGTTTAAATATGTATAGAATCTTGATATTTCGCTGTTTATGCGATTGCAAGCGCTTAAGGCAGTGTGTGGTTATGTGTTGTGCGTTTGACATATGGCATTTGATATCAATCGATATCAATGTGTACCAATTTTGTAAAAAAAGTTACTAAAAACGATGTTCCATTTGTTAATTGTAACACCGAGAACAGTGTTACAATGTGTGCATTGTGAATGCAAAGTAGAAAAAACTTATTACGGGACGGTGTGAGATCGGTTACTAACGAAATAAAGTAAACAAAAACAAACTTATTACTGACAGTAACTTAAAGATGCCTGGACAAATATTTTAGATTAGAAGTAAGGTGTGTGGTAAATTATAATTAAGTTATGAAAGACATTTGACAGAATTAGAGAACAAACAATAATTATTTTTATTTTTTAAATGCTGTGCATGTAGATTGTGTAAACAAGCTTCACTTTAGTAGTAGTACTTCACCGGTATAGAATATCGAGTTCATGATAGGTTTCTATTATTCAGTAATTTCTGAAGAACAACATTTTAAATTATTTGACAAATGGCATAATCCGAATATTATTTAATTTGTACTTAAATATAACTCATTGTAATGATCAAGTACTTGTACCACAATTTTTCCCTCGTTACAAAGGGTAAAGAATTAAGAACCTAAAGTCAAATGGGCGATAACAACGAGCTTGCTTTCAGCAGAAGAACTCTAGTTCGGAAGTATTTCGAAATGGAATCAAAACCTCCAGAACTTTTTTTATAACTAACAACAAATAGTTGAATAGATTACCGGTCAAAGAAGACGTCGGTACGACGGTGGCAGCGTGCGGGTCGGGGGCGGTAGAGCCGCCCTTAGCAATGCAGATGGCGCTCATCTGGATGCGAGATGAACGGCGGCGGTCGCATCTACATATCTTATTCCTATTCCGGTGCATCGCCGCCCCAGACCATCGTGCCGCCGCTCCCGAGAAATATATTACGACGCAGTCTACGCCGTCGCCGTTATCCTTATATCCCAAAAGCGGGCGTGCAATCGATGGCCAGGCTGAATAACCGCCCCCAAATGCATTGGAGGCGGGAATGTTTGCTTTAAATTTTCCAAGGCGTAATTGATCGGATTTCCGGTTGGATTTTGTGCCCCTACTCCTGTAGAATTTTGATCTACGTGAATGTAGTAATCATTGAGAAAATAGGGATTATGTACATATCTATTTAAAATCACATAAATATTTTTATCAATATGGAAAGCTCAGTGGAAATGCTCATTATTCCAAACGTTTCATTCTGCTGTTACATTTTAATCTTCTGAGGCGCTGATTGATAACTACGTACTTTTTGGGTTTGTGGGCTTGAAAGTGAGTGGCAGTGGGAGTAAAAAGTAATCACAAATTATGTTTTTAGCGTCGAAAGAATTCACTTGTTTATGATTAAAAAAGCTTCAAGTTATTTCTGACAACATAGTCGAATATGTATTTTTACCGCCTTCATATCATGGGTTCTACTGACTATTTCAGGACATTATGAACAATTTCATCATTAGTGACATTCGTCTTAAGCTAAATTCTTACAGCTTAAAAGTATTAAAAAGTTAAAATTTCCAATGTTACTTTTCAAGTTCAACTTTTGTGAGCGTTCTTTATATGTTTATATGTATAGTTTTTCACCGCAAGAAGTTCACACTCATTTGCAGTTAAAAATACAAACCGCAAGACATTCCGTGGATAAATTAAGATGTACATTGAAAGAAGATAAAATAGAAGAAGAAACAAGTCCTTACGTCAAAACAGGCAAAATTTTCAAAGTCTCTCTTTAACTATTAGTATTTTACAAACGTTAGATTTTTAATTTTTATTGGGACCAATCAAAAAACAAAATGTTGGGATTTGATATAGCTTAATTTCTCTATAGGGTGTGTCAAAGTTGAACCACTAGAACATGATTTTCGTTGGCATGGTACAACCAGCAAGTGTTCTCTTTATTGAAAATGGGTGGGACAATCGTGATAACTTTGTATGTTCTTAAAAAATAATCAAAATTGGTTCATAAAAGTTATTGAACATTAAAACTACACTTGCAAAATTTTACTTTTACATCTGTTACAAATTCAGATATTGGGATAAATCGAAATGTAAAATATTGGGAATTGGTACATGCCACAGTATACTCGAAAACCTCACCTAGTTGCTGAATTGCTCTACAGGGTGTCTCAATCTTACGCCACCAAACCATTTGTTGATTGTCCGAGTAAAATAATCTGTACAATTTTTTTCACACTGGCGGCTGCGTTTACAATGTGTTGAATTCGCAGTTATTTACCTGTAAAAATGCGGCTAATATGTAAACTTAAATTACAGATGTTTTAAAATTACAATCAAATCGCGTTTTCACAGCTACGTCACTAGTTATAGATACCAGCAATCTTTTTACAATGCTCTGTGAAAATAATATATTTCTGTGAAATTACGGCAATATCATAGCAATTTTGCAGTCGCGATAGTACGGTTATTTCATCTAGACGAGGCAATAGAGATTTTTTCGTGACAAAAATAGTATCAGCAAGCCGACGGTCCCAGGTCACGTGGAACAGTCCGTAGATGTATTGCGATGTGTTTTCGACTTGCAAATATCATTACTTAATTTGTTATAAACAAGAAACCTCAAAAAATCGTGCTTTTTTTCGTTTTTTGCTTGTAAAAACTGAACCGATTGAGCACTCTTGATCTTATCAACCGACGAATTGTAGAGAATACACGTACTACACGTACTCGATCGCATTAAAATTAACGGAGAAAATTCGGAAAAACCGGAAAAATCTGCGTTTTTTCAAAAATTCATAACTCCGCCATTTTCAAAGTTGTAGCGCAGGCTTTTCGCGAGAAAGTAGCGATTGATGGGTACTTTAAGTGTGCACAACCGCCTGGGTTGTGCACACTTAAAGTACCCATCATTGTCCGATGATTAGTTTTTGCACAATTGCGATTTGAATTTTTTTATGCAATATGGTTCGGCGACCATGGATGCGTCGGAGGTGGTCCGATTTTAATTTTTTTTTAACGTATTTCGAAAGTAGAAGTAATGTGCTACAAAACGTCTGTTCTGATTTTGCGTTAAAATGTTGCGAAAAATGCTTGCAAACATGACTGAAAACTGCTGCGCGCTCCAAAGCGGTCGAGTAGAGGGGGGTAGGTGGCCGACGCGGGGAAGCTCGTATCTATAGTAATCCCAGCGCACTGCACGCTTCCCCTTCGTCTGTTGAAAGCATCAAGGTTGCTCCATCGGTTCAGCTTTGACAGCGAAAAACGAAAAAAAAGCACGATTTTTTGAGGTTTTATGTTTATAACAAATTAAGTAATGATATTTGCGAGTCGAGAACACATCACAAAACATCTACGGACTGTTCCACGTGACCTGGGACCGTCGGCTTGGTGATACTATTTTTGTCACGAAAAAATCTCTATTGCCTGAGTTTCTTTATAAAAAAATCTTTGTGGGTGTCGATTGAATTGATTAGTGAAGCGATTATCTAATCGATAACCCAATGTAATTTATAATGTTTGTGTGTCTTCGCTATTTAAAACAGTAACCGTTTAAAATAGCCTTTTAAGTCTGAAATATGCAATAATTAAGTCTATCCATAGTGTGGGCATCTAAATCAGTATCCACATCGTAAGCCCAGTATTTTGTATCTCTGTTTCATTTTATGCGATAAACGTCTCTGCCAAATATCACCAACCATGTGCAAACAGCCATTTGAATAATTCACCGCCGCCTCCGTCAAACTCGTACAATACGCAGTCCACCAAAGACCGCCCGGAGGCGGCATCTTCACGGAAAGCTCGCAGCTTACGCAACTTTGATTGCGTTCACTCAAATTCCACTTTCCGAAATCCGGCGGATGTCCGTCCCGCGGGGTAGGACGCCTCGCTTTAACTCTTCACCGCCCCCCTCGTCACGCACTCCAAAGCAGTCCCACATTTGCATTTGAAAAGTGGCAGCCGTCTTCGCGGACCGTCGGTCGGTCGCCGGAAGCACGGATGCCGAGATGGCCGCCGCATGAATACCGGTTTAATCCGAGTTGGGGTGGTGGGCAGGGGCCGGCGAAACGGGGGTGGCGGCTGACCGCGTGGCCCGCGGGCCCGGTTTGCCGGCTCGATAAATTGAATTTTCGGATTTGGCCGGTCGGCGGTGCGCCAGTTGCCCGCCGGCGTCAGATAGTCGGCAGAGTGCAACCAAGGAATGCTAAAAATAAAGTTGCCAAAAAAGCACTTCCGTTTGAGCGACAAAAAATGTGTGTGGGTTGATAGGATAATTATTGTAAAAATATAAAAATTAAAAAATTTAAATAACAAAAAAGTTATAGTTTTTATATATATTTTTGGAATATTTATTGTATTGAAATAATATTATTTGATACCAAAAGAGTTTTTACAAGAAAGTAATATGTTTTGGTTTAATTTTGTCAATAAATATTGTTTTGCATTAAAAATATCTGTGTAGTTTTTATCATCATGTTGATGATTTATTTCTTTGTATTTTCAGCGACACTTGGCTCGCGCCATTTTGACAACAGTCACGATTTTATCATTCTTTTTGACGTATTTCAAATTACTTTTTCTGTTGAGATGTATAATAGAAAATGAAAAGCACATACTTTTAAATTTTTCCCTATTTTCGTCTGCATCTCTACATCTGCACTGTTTATTCATGTTAACTTATGTATATTGTGTGTGATATTATTATTAAATTGCATCAAACCTGAATGTAACAATTTAAATGTGTGTAAAGATCTAATAACAATGAACAATAACAATGAACAATTAACATTTGGTATATCTATACATATACCAAATGCAAACTTAAAACATAAATTGCTTGACTGAAATAGACGTTATTTGTAATAAATAAATATTGAAATAAAGTTACAGCTGTCAAAGTCAATTAAATTTGTATTAAAAAAGCAATATTTTTTATATATAATAAATGTGAATGTCACAATTATTATAATAATAAAAAAGTTAAATAAATAACTGTTCAGTTTAGACATCATAGCATTTAACAAGTCAAGTTACAACCGATTATGGTATGCCTTTTTCCGTAGAATCTGCATCTGATCGCAGACATGTCCAATTTTTGAGACAATAACAATTAGCCTATTTTGAGATCTTTTGGGTCCAGATTTGACGAAAAAGGCGCACTAGAATGTGTGACTTTTTTTGATTCCTTTAGTTGTAGTGCATTGTAATCATTTAGTTTAAATTATTGTACTTTTGACACATTAAGTAATTGGAAATCTGTGAAATGTTCTCTTATACAGGGTATTAGAAGTATATGGAGAACCAAATGAAATGGGAGATTGAAAATTTGTGCTTATATTGTTTGACACGATCGTCTCAACTAAAATATTATGAGTTTTGGGTTACTTCCGGTTAACCGAAAATGATATCAACTTTTATATTTCAAATGGAACACTCTGTATTTTATGGCATTTTTGAAATCTTCATTAAATTATAGATCAATTTTATGTGGTATTCCCTATACCTAACATGTGTCATTTTTGAGATATTCATTTTTTTCATTAAAAAGTGACAGCTGCACGGTTACTTTCAATTACTTATAAATTACCCCGTGTGACCGTTGGAAAAAAAAGTTGTCCGGCAAAATTGTTGTGAAGGTAACATATTATCGACACATCGGTAGAATTGTTCTAAAAGTTATACAGGCTGTTCAAATTGTAAGATCAAAGTTGAATTCGAGAAAAGTACTAGAATTCGATTTTTTTCAAATGGCAACCTTAACATATGAATACATTTCTCAATTATATGGAAAATGTACTTTTACCTACTGAAATTGATTTTTAAAGATCACAGTAGAAATTGCAAACATTGCCAAATCTAGATTGCGTTTGAAAACAACTGAACAATTTGGAATAAACAGAACTTTATTAAACATGTTTTTAGGTCATTTTCATTATAATTAATTTAGTATTTATAAAATTGTAAGCCTACAATAAAACACAATAAAAAATAAAACAAAATCTGAAAGTAAATTAAAAAAAAGTACTCAATTTTATTTCAGTAACTGTTCAAAAACGTTGCCGTTTCCCGCTAAGCATGCTGAAATTCTTTTTAACATATTATTGTTTGTGGCGTCCCTGATAGAGTTAGCACATAACCCATTAAAAGCAGCTCAAACTCTATCTTTAATGTTCTCCTTATCAGTTATTGGGTCCACAATAATTGGGTGGTTTCAAATGGACGGTACTCCAGCGCACACAACTGTTGCAGTAAGAGGCTTGCTTAACGACGATCATTGGATTGCCCCCCGACTTGACGCCAATGAATTTTATCATTTGGGGAGCTATGAAAGACGTAGTTTATGAGGAACCAATAATTGAAGCATGTTTAGGAAAACGGCAACGTTTTTGAACAGTTGCTGAAAAAGTTAAGCAGTTTTTTTTTTTAATTTACTTTGCGATTTTGTTTTATTTTTAATATTGTGTTTTATTGTAGGCTTATAATTTTATAAATACTTAATTAATTATAATGAAAAATGACCTAAAAAAACTTGTTTAATAGAGTTCTGTTTATTCCAAATTGTTCAGTTGTTTTCAAACTCAATCTAGATTTGGCAATGTTAGCAATTTCTACTGTGATGTTTAAAAATCGATTCCAGTAGGTACAAGTACATTTTAAGTATAGGACATTGTACACAAAGTTGATCTATAACTTTCCATAGAATTGAGAAATGTATTCATATGTTAGGGTTGCCATTTGAAAAAATCGTCTTTTAGTACTTTTCTCGAATTCAACTTTGATCTTATAATTAGAACACCCTGTATAACTTTTAGAAGAATTCTACCGATGTGTCGATAATATGTTACCTTCACAACAGTTTTGCCGGACAACTTGTTTCCAACGGTCACAGAGACGATCGTGTCCAACAATATAAGTCCGCAAATTTTCAATGTCTCATTTCATTTGGTTCTCCATATACTTCTAATGGCAGCTCGTCGTGGGAGACCCTGTATATATACACTCAAAAGTTTATTATTTTGTTTTGAGCTAATAATTTTCGTAAGCAAATTTATTCGGTCGTATAATATTATTTTAAAGGGGTGGTCCCTTAAAAAAATTATTGACAATATAAGAAGCATATTGATGCGCATAATGCGCATATGATTTGAATTAAACAAAAATGCGTAACGCAAGCATATAGCATTATTTCTGTTTTATTAGATAATCTCAACAACTCCTTTTTAAAGTTGGCGCCACAATCAGAACCTCTATTGTTCAATTGATTTTTAAAAGAAATAAGAGTAGGTCAGTTTTATATGCGAGCCGTAGGCGAGCGCGTAAACATGCGAGCGATTTATATCCGTTATGTGCGAGTCAAATACGACGTTTTATCTACGACTCACAAATTCCATTTTATATCAAACATTTTAAATGTATTTGTTAACTATGGCGAGGCGAACTGTCACATAACTGTCATCCACGTAGGTTTTGACAGTCTTTGACACAAGCGTTTTATAATGATGACAATTCGTTCAAATAATGAAGTCATTATTTGAACGAACTGTCATTATTATACAACGCTAGTGTCATTATAATCATTAGCACTGTATAATGATTACATAGTCATGGATACGTATGCAATGAACTTATTATATGTGAGTCGTAGATAAAAAGCTTTACTGGGTGATAGTTTTAGTTTAAAAAATTTTTAATTAGTTATTTGGTTTTAGTTCTTTGGTCTTAATTATAGAGGATCACATATATTTTGTATCATAAGCAAAATAAGCCTATTGTTTCGACCCAAATAAAATATAAATAGAAAATATGATGGTTATATTGACATAATATGTTGATGTATTTTCAGTATGGAACGACCACTGAATTGTATTATACGGAAAGACAAAGCTACACATTTTTCTTTGCAGGCCCTTAAAATACGCCAAATATGATAGCAAAGAACAGATTTGAGCCTACAGTTCGCTTGTTACACAGGAAAGCGAAACCAAAGTCACCAAACGAATCGCGCCACAAAAAGAAACAAAATGAAAAAAAAAACAAAAGGACCTGGTTGTCGAATCAAAAGCAATTACACTCCCATTATGCACATCGAGAACCGAACTTGAAAAAGTTATCAAACGAAAACCGAATAAAACAACCGCTAAACAGCGCAGACGGTAATACAATGTAGGGGTTCTCCGCTGCAACGCAGGGTTGTAATCGGCGTGAATATCGTCCCGTTTGCCAAAACAATGGACGCATCATTTGTTCATTTTCTTTGTAGGGGTTGATGCGACGTATAAGTAGAATGCAGGGTGGGAACTTTGGAGAGGTTGGAAACAGTAAAGGTAATAATTAACGGTGTGGGCGAGAACGGTGCACGCTGCTGCACCCTAGGGCTCTTCATACTAACAGCGTGCAATAATAAAGTCGACATCGGCATTGTTTACCACGCCAGGTCTCAGTTGCTTCCGCTTCGGTGTAATCTTTTGGGCAAACCTGAATAACACGAACGCAGATGTTCTCCTTGTTGTGTGCCATAGTCTGGATGCGCTGCGATAATTGTATAATGTAAATATTATTGCGAGGCGCCTTGTCGGTGAGCTAATTTTAATGGTACGCTTACTAAATTAAATATAATTTCGATAATATTCTAAATGTTGATCTTCGTCTCGGTGCATTAAAGTGGTATAAGTAGTAGGTAGTATATTAGTAAAGTATATTATCAACAGCAAATATCGCATCTTACCTTTACAGTGTTCTAAATATACACATTTTCTTATTCTGAGCTTAATTTACAGCTTTCACTGTAGCTAGTTTTTGTGGTGAACAAAATAAAATACACGTCATCCTTTTAAAAGACTGTCGTTCTTTTCTTAATTCCAATTTTGGACTTAAGTTAAAACAAATTTATAACAACAAACAAAACATACTTTTGTGGGGGTGTATTAGACATTTCAGCAGTATCAGTATTTTCATTGCCACTACCACTGTCAGTGTTTATTTTATTACACACTGTGCAGAATTACTTTTTTATTGGTTTACTTTACATCGGCATATTTCTCCAACTTAGCACGAACACCGACGCTGAGAGCTGTCTTTACACACCCAGGAATTTTGTCAATGTGAGTTAATTGCTACACCCAGTAAGCGACGAGCGTAGCGACGAGTTATACTGGCTATACTGGCCTGTGCACCTCTTCTCTCGGCCCGGAAAATGATCACTATCTCGGCTTGGTACACAATATACTACTACTTTCGTTAAATATATCATCACATTTTGACGAAATAAATGTGTAGTTAGTGTGAATACCTCAACTGTATTGTTAGATTGTCAGTATATTATACCCTTGTAAAAAAGAGCCGCTCAGATAACGTCGTGCGATTTGGCGTCTGGCAAAATTGCTAAATTGTTCAAGTGGATCAAGTTCCGATTACAAATCAGCATGGACTTTGTATTTACCCTAACCTTGTCTATTGCCCTCGTACGGCCAAGATAGTCCCCGCTTTATCTAGGGTGACTAACCATCAGTCGAGGATGTATGAAATCCCACACTACGAATTGCACTACTAAATTTAATATAATTTCGATAATCTTCTAAATGTTGATCTTCGTCTCAGTGGATTAAAGTGGTATAAGTAGTAGGTAGTATATTAGTAAAGTATATTATCAACAGCAAATATCGCATCTTACCTTTACAGTGTTCTATATATACACATTTTCTTATTCTGAGCTTAATTTACAGCTTTCACTGTAGCAAATTGTATCATCAGAAAAGTTTTTGTCAATAAGAGGTCCACGTTAATTCCTTCAATCAATTAATAATTGCTTTAATCGAATAAACATTTACTGCAACCTCAAAATATAAAATTTTAACTCAACCAACAATTTAGTTCATTCCAAAAGTCATAATTCTTTTACTCAACACAAGAATTATTTCAACTAAGTAAATCTCATTCTTTATAATATACTTACAACTTGTAAATTTTAACTGAAAATATAAGTTGTTTGACACAAATAAACGTTCTCTCTACTAAACAAATATTACAAACAAACACAATTTTTTCCGCAAATAAATATTTCTTTGCCTCTATTGAAACAACAGATTTCTTTGAGCAGATATGTTAACAAAGCTAACAACTTGTTTAACCTTTTAAATAAAAACGAAATAGCCGCGGCAATTATTTTGTATTAAAAGTATTGCTTCATACAAAAATGTGCAGTTTTTTGATTATATATTACAATTATATATCATATTTAAAAGAGACTTGGCCGACACTTTTTATACTACTTCCGTTGGTTTGGGTTTTCAATTCAGTCAGTTTAAACCATAAACCGCGTTTATGTCTCAAGGATTGGGTATATATAAACTCATTTTATAGCATACTTATGTAAAATTTTAGTCTTATCGAGTTTAAATTTTTTGCCTTTATTGTTGATGTCAATACGCACATTTTGATTAACTTTTATGTTTCAATCTGACAAGTTTTCTTTTCCACTTATAAGTAAAATTTAAAAACTTACACACTGATTTAACATTTTATATTAAATGTCCATATCATAAATATAATTAAATTAAGCAACATTCATGGTGTAATATTATATCTACCACATCCGCTTGCCGTATTCCGAGATCATTTATCAAATCTCGCTTTTGTTAATAATAATAATTTTTATCAAAATGCGTGAGCATAGAAGTGTGACGCATAAAAATTACTGTCATTTTTATGTTTTAATGTCGCCTCGGCAGCGGCAGGGAGCGCTACGCACCACCCGCATTACATAAATTAATTGGTGGGGTTTTGTGAAGTGTTCAGGGACAGGGTGCTCTTTTTCTGCCCTTTCCCATCCGCCTGAGGGGTCTTAACCGGAGTGATAAAATTTTTGTGGCCTCTTCGGCCGTAGCATTGTCCGTTTTATACCGAAGTACGCGCATATAATTGCTGTTTTTATTGCTGGGGTTGAATGTTGGATGGCGGTCATTTGTTTACGTCTAGTTTTGGTTTCAGTTGCCACAATTTCTAATTACTCTCGTCCGAATGTTTTATTGACTATGAGGTTTTTATGTCTCGGTGTTTCATGGTACTTTCCTTGAAATCAAGCTTTTAGAGGTTGTAACCTAAACAATAGCTGCAGCAGTAAGCATACCAAAAGATAGCGTTAGAAATAGCAAATTTATTTTGATAAGTTTTAATAGATCTGAGTTTATGGATACTTACTCTTAGTTATCTGCTTAGTTAGCTTCTAGAACTATATTAGTTAGTTTCTTCGGTGGTCAACAAACTGGACGTAACATACAATATACACATACATACGTAACAGACACAACAAAAGTTTGTCACTTATACGTACAACAATTAAATGATCATGCTTTTCATATATTTTTTTATAATAACACTCAGAAGATTCAGATTTTTGTAAATATTCAATACTAACTTAACTAAAAAAAAGGTAGGCTACATTTAATTTCAGATTATGATTAGCACAACAATGTGCCACACAGACACTGACACTGAGATAATCAAAACATTTATTACAAGCTTTTTTTTCAAAGTTTACCTTTGAGCTAACATATAGGTACATACCAATCCTCATATAGTGAACAGATAGATTACGTTGGAATTTTCTTAAAAAATAAAATAGCTTTATCGGTAAATTATACAAGGTTATTTCAAAAGCACTCAGGTATTGAAATTGCGGTTCTTTCAGATCTCTTCAGTAATGTTGAATACAAAAAAGTTTCAGACAAATATTGTTTGGTTTAAACACTAGCTTACGACCTACGGTCACAAAGATGTTTCTAAAGTTGATTGGTGCCGGCGTCAGGATCTTTTTAAACTACTGCAACATCAAGCAATCGGTGCATTTATGGAAATTTTGTTTTACATAAATGCTGGTCGACTATAACGCCACTGTTTACTTTAGAAGTTAATAATTAATAGTGTCACATAAAAAGGTCACATTGATTTAAAATTATCAGTCCATAAATGAACAAACCATCTTTTTGAAAGCAAGGAGTTGTTTTGGAATGTAGAACCTTCAAGTTCTACATTTCATGCAAATCTATTCATTTAACGCCTAAAACCCCTAATAAGTATTGTGGTTCCCATGAAACTGTTGACTGTGAAATGTGCTAAAATTATCATTCGTTTGGGATTTATAAAGTTTTAAATATTAAAATTCATTTAACTCGAATTTACTGAATTGTAAAGTAATAAAAGGAGATCATATTAAATGACGCATAATCTCTGCTTTGTTTCAATTATAATATATTTCATAGGTAACAAAATATTCATGATTTACCATGCAAATGGGATTTATGACCAACCTAACAGTATATAATTTAATGTTGATTAAAAGTAGACAATACGATGAAAAGGGAAAGTTTCGCGTATTTTCTATTTCATCAATCGCTAATGTTTGTAAATAACAAATAGGTGAACTTTTCGAAACCATATACATACTGTGGAGCCTTTATAAATAGTGGTTACTCCCAATGGTTGAATGGAAAATTTAATCAAATATTCCATAGTACCAAGCCGAAAACATGATACTATACAAATTCCATTCTGGTAGTAACAATTGAAATACTCGTATTTCTAGCGTAAACACGCCTGAATACCAACAAAGCCGACTCAGGTGAACTCCATAATCAAATCGTGTATTCCTTCGTACTCAATACGGTATAGGGTAGGGGTAGTACGATCCTGTATAGGAGGGAAACCAGCGCTAACAAACGAAGTTTCTGACCTTTATAGGAGCGCGTATCCATCGTTTCGGATCCGGGACCTTGTTTTGACACGGAACTGCTTGTTACCGATCCCAGTCCCGATTAAACCCCTACCCGAGCCAACCTCTTTTCCACCCCTAAGTTGCCGATCCCGTCACAATGGCATGAGCACGACGTATCTCCCATTGAGAACGACTTATCCCTCCAAACATTGAAATTGCCGGATTAAAGTTGTTGGTGCTGACTGAGAAATTCGACTGAAGGTCTGTCGGAATTTAGCTGAATGTATAACGAATGTATCCCAGAAAGTATGCAACACACTTTGCGCGATTGACGTGTTTTCATAATTTTAAAATTGGTATTTCTAATTTGAAAAGTTGTTGACTTTAAAACGTCAGCGATCCTGCTGAACACATTGAATTAAAACTTTCACCTGTTCTTATTGATGTCAACACACATTTTGCCACCTATTGCGTATTGATCCGATAACTTTTGTTTTTCCTTTTTGAACAATTTAAAAAAAAATCTTTTTTTCTACTTTGCATTCACAATGCACACATTGTAACACTGTTTTCGGTGTTACAATTAACACATTGCAATACCGAAAACAGTAACATTTTTGTCTGATTGGTACACAGTGATATCAAATGCCATATGTCAAACGTACAATACATAACCCAACATAACCACACACTGCATCTTCTTAATCGCTTGCAATCACATAAACTGCGCAATATCGATATTCTATACATATTTAAACATGGGTGTAGCCTGCTATAGTATGGCCAAAGGACTGGGGCTTTCTTAGTTTTGCTGTGTTCATCAAATTACGCCAGCATGACGTTTTCGGTGATGTTTTACGACTCTGGTAAGTGATCGTTATCATTCTTTTCAACTAAACATCAAATCCCCTTTTCAGATATAATTCAAGGACCACATTTACTTTAATAAGGTATTATGCGAAGATCAAACCTACATCGTAGATATGAACGATTTTAATTACTGCTGCGAGATTGTATATGCGCAATAAATGGTTTATCAGCATACACGTACGAAGCTGTAGTACATTTAAAGTGTAGAGGATTTCTTAGTTTATATAACGTATAAGTTTTCGGTAATATTTTGGACGTTTGGATGCTCGGTTCAATTTGTATTTGTTTTTGTCCGTCGCTTTCGACTTCGTCTTAGTTCTGGTTGTGTGCAACGTATTTGTATTACCTCCATCACATGTAATTTTACTAAGTATAATTTATTCTAATAAACTACTTTGCCGAAATTAGAATTGGGTTTCAATTATAAGTGCTTGTAAATATATAAGCCGCAACGGCTACGTAGCGGAATTAGGTAGACACCGGTATTAAACGTTAAGCGTTATAACAATTCTTTAGTAAGTTCTTATTCTTCGAAGTAACTAATCAGTCACCGCCAAACACTTCTATTCTGATTATTATACTTATGAAACCAGTATTTTAAAGTTGTATTTTTTTAATAAAATTATAAACCCCTAACCACAACAAGTATTTTAGAACCTAAATACGTATTTCAGCAACTAAGTTGCCATCTTCAGTAGAAACTAAAAAGAAAAGAGATTAGCACTTCATAGTATCTTTACTGGATATTGTCCAAGCAAATCACTAGTGGAAGTGACGTCCATGTTAAAAATTAGCCTATATATACCCATTGTTCGTCACACCTCAGTGAATTTTGATCACTGAAGCGTAAAAAACATGTTTTAATTAAAGCAGGTCAAACAATGGCGAACTAGGTATAGGACCCCTGTCTGAATTTATTAATTTATCTCTATTCAAGTGAATAAAGATACTTTCCAAGCTGTTTAGTTCCCTATTATTTGACACAGCTTTTACAAGTTTTAAGTCATCTACAACTACTTTATGACCTGTGTCTAAAATATGTTGAGCCACACTCGATTTTTCAAAACGATTATATTTAAAATGAGCTACATGTTCTTTGAACCTAGTTAAAATTGTTCTTCGAGTCTGGCCAACGTATTCTTTTTCACAGTCATGACATTTGATACAATATATACCAGATTTATCAAGTATATCTACCTTATCCTTTGGGTTTCCAAGAAGGTTTTTTATGCTATTATGAGTCGAATATGCTATACAGAGATTTTGTGATGTAAAAATACTTCTCAAACCCCTCGTATATGCACAATCGAACGGTATTTTAACATATTTCTTCTTTTCTACAGACAAAGTATTTAAAGTAGATATTTGATTTACATACATTTTTTGATTCTGCTTCTTAATCATTCTATCAACTATTTTCTCAGGGTACCCATTATGTAAGACAGCATTCTTAATAAACAATAATTCTTGCTGATATCTATCTGCGGACAATGGAAATTTCAATAACCTATTTACTAAACAACTAATAAAAGACAATTTTTGTTGAAAAGGATGCTGCGAATCATTAGGGATAAACCTGATTGTGTTAGTATCTTTCCGATACACGTCAATTTCTATTATATTTTTGCTATTCCTGACTACCAGAGTATCTAAAAATGGAAGTTGGCCGTTAACTTCTTGTTCTACAGTAAAGTTAATGGTGTTGAATTTAGAATTCAAAACGAAAAGAAAATCTTGAATACTGCACTTTTTGGTGTCAAAAATGGCAAAAATATCGTCGACATACCTAACCCAAGTCTTAGGGAAATATGGTGCAATAGACTTTACATTAGTTTCAAATCTGCTCATAAACAAGTTGGCAATAAAAGGTGAGAGACAGTTACCCATTGCAGTTCCCTCAAGTTGTTCAAAAAACTTTCCGTTTATTTGAAAACAATTTTGAGACATACAAAGGGCAGTCAATCTTACATATTCATCTATTTCTGACGGGTCAAAGTTGTTATTGCTCAATAATTCCCTAAGAAACTCCAAAGTTTCCGGAATAGGCACACTAGGAAACAGTGAAGCAACATCAAATGAAATCAACAATTCGCCATCCTCTAATTTTACATTGTTGACCTTATTGATAAAGTCCAATGAGTTATTAACAGAGAAGCTTGGTTGAGGAACAGGTAAATTGTTGAACTCATTCGATAACCATTTCGCTAACTGGTAAGTAGGTAAGTACCTGATACAATAGGTCTCACTGATTTACCAGGTTTGTGAATTTTGGGAAGAACATATAATCTAGGTACAGTAGGATTGGAAACTTTGAGGGTCCTTATAAGGAAATCAAGAAAAACCCACTGCCCAAACTAGTCCGTCAAATAAATAGTACGCTGTCCAGTTGTCCTAATCTTATCACCCGCCAAACTAGATTTAAACTCAAAGTTTCCAATCCTACTGTACCTAGATTATATGTTCTTCCCAAAATTCACAAACCTGGTAAATCAGTGAGACCTATTGTATCAGGTATTAACTCACCTACTTACCAGTTAGCGAAATGGTTATCGAATGAGTTCAACAATTTACCTGTTCCTCAACCAAGCTTCTCTGTTAATAACTCATTGGACTTTATCAATAAGGTCAACAATGTAAAATTAGAGGATGGCGAATTGTTGATTTCATTTGATGTTGCTTCACTGTTTCCTAGTGTGCCTATTCCGGAAACTTTGGAGTTTCTTAGGGAATTATTGAGCAATAACAACTTTGACCCGTCAGAAATAGATGAATATGTAAGATTGACTGCCCTTTGTATGTCTCAAAATTGTTTTCAAATAAACGGAAAGTTTTTTGAACAACTTGAGGGAACTGCAATGGGTAACTGTCTCTCACCTTTTATTGCCAACTTGTTTATGAGCAGATTTGAAACTAATGTAAAGTCTATTGCACCATATTTCCCTAAGACTTGGGTTAGGTATGTCGACGATATTTTTGCCATTTTTGACACCAAAAAGTGCAGTATTCAAGATTTTCTTTTCGTTTTGAATTCTAAATTCAACACCATTAACTTTACTGTAGAACAAGAAGTTAACGGCCAACTTCCATTTTTAGATACTCTGGTAGTCAGGAATAGCAAAAATATAATAGAAATTGACGTGTATCGGAAAGATACTAACACAATCAGGTTTATCCCTAATGATTCGCAGCATCCTTTTCAACAAAAATTGTCTTTTATTAGTTGTTTAGTAAATAGGTTATTGAAATTTCCATTGTCCGCAGATAGATATCAGCAAGAATTATTGTTTATTAAGAATGCTGTCTTACATAATGGGTACCCTGAGAAAATAGTTGATAGAATGATTAAGAAGCAGAATCAAAAAATGTATGTAAATCAAATATCTACTTTAAATACTTTGTCTGTAGAAAAGAAGAAATATGTTAAAATACCGTTCGATTGTGCATATACGAGGGGTTTGAGAAGTATTTTTACATCACAAAATCTCTGTATAGCATATTCGACTCATAATAGCATAAAAAACCTTCTTGGAAACCCAAAGGATAAGGTAGATATACTTGATAAATCTGGTATATATTGTATCAAATGTCATGACTGTGAAAAAGAATACGTTGGCCAGACTCGAAGAACAATTTTAACTAGGTTCAAAGAACATGTAGCTCATTTTAAATATAATCGTTTTGAAAAATCGAGTGTGGCTCAACATATTTTAGACACAGGTCATAAAGTAGTTGTAGATGACTTAAAACTTGTAAAAGCTGTGTCAAATAATAGGGAACTAAACAGCTTGGAAAGTATCTTTATTCACTTGAATAGAGATAAATTAATAAATTCAGACAGGGGTCCTATACCTAGTTCGCCATTGTTTGACCTGCTTTAATTAAAACATGTTTTTTACGCTTCAGTGATCAAAATTCACTGAGGTGTGACGAACAATGGGTATATATAGGCTAATTTTTAACATGGACGTCACTTCCACTAGTGATTTGCTTGGACAATATCCAGTAAAGATACTATGAAGTGCTAATCTCTTTTCTTTTTAGTTTCTACTGAAGATGGCAACTTAGTTGCTGAAATACGTATTTAGGTTCTAAAATACTTGTTGTGGTTAGGGGTTTATAATTTTATTATTAAGTTCGCCACAGTCTCCAAAATATTGTTATGTATTTTTTTAGGTTAAGTTTCATGTATTTAATACAGTAAGGTTAAAAGTGTTGGCCCAAGCTCCATTATGATCATCGTTGCGACCTCGCTGAATATTTATTCAAACTTGTAGGCTAAAGTAGAGTAAAATTATTCACAATTAGATTTTGTTATGATTTTATTTCATCGATCTCATCCTTAACGAAGTTGACAGTTACTACAGTGCTGCCACGCGGTACCCGCAAAATACCCTAGATTCTAATTTAGCGCGATATAGTAACCACAATTTCTAAACTTATATAAAATTAATGACGCAAAGTAGAAAAAATAGTATATTACACTCGTTTTATAAGACGTATTAGTGCACTCGTTTCATTTCGTTTCAAAACAACTCGTGCGCCAATTTGACGTCTTATAAAACTTGTATAATAATATACTATTATGCTTGTTTGCGGTTGGTACACGCACAACTAAGACTAAATTTTTATTTAGATGTAAATTGTACTGATAAAAGAAATGCATGCTTTTGCATTGTGGACTAAATTATAACTAAAAAAACCGAGAGAAAGAAGTAAAACCAATATTTTGTCCTGATTAGAAAACGCGCTTTCTGTTGGGCAGAACTGGCATCTGGCATTACGAGCCACCACCTTGGGTAATTGTAAACGTCAAAGGTTACTTATGTATCAAAGTGATCTATGTATTTCGTGATTTTGTTCGCTGAAATTGCTTAGAATATCGTTCGGTACGCATAACCAATTTACCTGATCTGGAATGAAATGATGATTCTTTAGAGCAGTGGTTCTCAAATCGGGCAATATCGCCGCCCACACCCGGGATAATATACTGAAAGCAAGAATAAAGTTGCTACCTAATATTTTTCTTTTTTGGTTTTCTAAAACTTATTGTATTAAGGATTGTATTTTTTAACTATTTTTTATTGAAAAGAAATTTATCAAGTGTTTTTACAATTAATGAAAATGAAAATGAAAAGAAAACGATGTGGTGGCCACTTCGTTGCCTTTGACTATACTTATTTTAGGTGTGTAACGAAACACCGTTCGTCATAAAGAAGTGCATATTTATTTTGTTAGTAATAAGTTTTTATTGAGTGTATAACTTTTACTTGTGTGCATTTATTTTGCAGAATCCTGATTTTGTATACTTGTGAACTCGTCTGAACGTCCGATACGTAAACTCGTTCCGAGACTGGTTTGGTATGTGATTCTCGTATAATGTTTTTGAGCAGCCCAGACGGACCAGTTTCGTGAATAGTGGGGGTCGTTTTGACGGTATATAAGCCTGAGCATTTCCCTTTAGAAATCAGTCTCCCTGCTGGCCCCTTGTGCTGGCGGGAGAACTCCCAACTAAGTCTATTTTTGGCAGGCCCCTTGCTGCTGGTAAAAAATAACCTCAGAGTTCTCCCTTCTGGCCCTTAGACTGCTGGTGTTAGAAGTTAAGGTATTATTCGATGGCCCCTTGAAGCTGTTATTAATATATCGAACTGCTTACCTGTGCTGGCAGTAGTTGGCGAGGTAGTTTTTTCCAGATATATATTTTTTCCAGATACGTTAATTTGACCAGATATATGTTTAATTATTATCGAACTCGTCCCGTTAACCTGTTTCCTGTACTAATTAGTTTAACTAATGCCCGAACCCCGTCGCCGAAGAAATGACATACCCGTATCCGATATTTCCTGTTTATGGTATTTTTCTCTATGTATGTAAAAGAGTAATGCTGAATAATACATTTATTATTTTATTAATTCATCGTATTTTATTCCGACGAACCCAGGATCTACGAGCTACCTACAACAGGGTTAAATATTGAAATATTTATTGTGTAACGCTTCTTCACCGTACCAAAAAAGAAGGTGCGTTACAAGTGAAATATATTAGAACTATCTTAGAGTTCTATAGTGGATGTAGCTGTACCAAGATAAGATAACGCATTGAACACCAATGCCTGAAGCCACGCTATCAACAATAGATAGTTTGGACAGCTTGGCACAAAACATGTCGCAGAATGCAATCGGTTGCTACTCCATACTGAAATATCTTGGGTTTACATTGATTCTACAAACTATTCCGATTTACTAAGTGCGAACTTATTAGAATACAAAACTGATAATGTGTATTTGACAGACTAAAAAAACCCAACAAAACCCTTAAAAAATTTCAAAAAAGTGTGTTTGCTTTCGTGCTATCACAAATAGCGTATTTTTTTTTCTAAAAAGCACCTCACGGTAATTAAGTTCTAAAGTATTTCATAACGCTTATAACACAAACCCTACAAACAAAGTAATTACGACTCGTATCGTATAAAAATCCTATCTATCCCTTTGAAGGCACCGAACAGCTAATTTAAGAAAAAAACTCCGCTCTTCAGAATCGCGCAAATCTAGCCGGAGGGGAAAACCAGTTTGAAATTTAGTTGGCACCAGTGTGGATGACAATATGCCACCCACTTACGACAGCTTTACTGGCGCGATGTTCTCACTCAGAATGAAAAAGTTACCCATTAAAAACGTAGTTGGCGGCGACGGCTACGTTCCCTCTCTCCCGTTTAGCTCTACTTTAATCGTTTTAATTTCGCGAATGCGAGAAATTCGTCATTATAACCGCGCCGCTACGTTTCGCTCCGAGCGAGCTTCCTCTTCTTTTTTTGTGTTTTTTTTTTTTACATAGTTTCAAACTTCGCCGCCTATCCCCTTAAAAGTTTGGCGTAACGATCGCAGTCGCCCTGGCATGGCCTGCATGCATTTTTCGAGTCTGCAGGGCCCACTCGGATGCGCGCAGAAATTATCTTTTTAACGGTACGCTGAACACGCTGGCGAGCTTCATGGCTAACTTCTCCTAGCCGATCTCTGGCGAAGATCGGAATGCCTGAAACACTAGAGAGCGTTGTCCGGTGATAACTCGCCGGGATTTATACTGAAAATAGTTGGGAAAACGGTTGAGAATAAAGTTTTGAGTGTGAGGTCGTCGTTTTATTCGTGGATATAAATTGTCGATGTGGAAATTTCCGTAGAACATTGCTAAATTAACCCTTTTACTAATTAACTAAGAGTAGGTACTATTTTGGTGTATTCTTTGTTATAATCTATCGTTTACGTTAGCAATTGCAACATGAATTTTGTGCTAAATGAGTGTCAAATTTCCATAATATCTACTTCGAATATCTTCAACATAAGTGAACAGTTTTGCGTTTTATGGACGAATTATTTTCTATGCGCAGCTTTAAATTATTGTGCGATGCCCATGTAAATTGCAACTAAAAACCCATTTCTGTGTTTAATGAATAAACACAAAATTAGGAGCTTACTTCGCACACGCACACGCACACGCAACGCACAACGGGCAAGGTTTTCGAAGAAAGGGAAGTTAAAATAAAATAAAAATTGATTTTGGCAATTCTTGCAAATTTATTCCAACTGCACCAGTTGTTCTAGCAACCTCAGATCTGAGAGGAACGTGAAAGTTTGTGCACAAAATGTTTTCAAGCATTAACATCGGTTTTTAAGTTGTATGTTGGCGCAAAAAAAAGCAACATAAAACTCAATAACCTGACGTGATATTCAACTTTCAAGGTCGGATTCGTATTCAGCGCAAAGATATCAATAGAAAACGTCTATACGCTTTCCATCAACTAACAAAACTTGTCAATCTCACCACAATTTTCAAATGTACATTTGAAAATCTATCAAAATCAGTACAGAAAGTATGGAGCTGCCTATTAAAAGAAGTACCGATTGCGTCATAAGTAAAAAACAGTTGAAAGTCAGAAATGAATTTGATATACCTAAGTGTATTTTTATAATTAAAAATCGACGTGTTCGAGGATTACATGAAATAACAAACTGTTTAGAGATTTAGTTGTTTGTATAGGGAGAAAAACCATTTTAGAGTACGTTAAAAAAAACGGGAAAGAAGTGGCACTAATGTGGTGTCAAAATGGCACCACACTGAGGTGTGGTGCCAACACAAAATGGCTGTAAAATTACACATAAATCATTGTGAAAATTACAATAGAAATGTGGTAAGTATAAAAATTGCACGTAATACCTATTATTTTTACAAGTCTGTGTGCTATTACAGCGATATTGCTGCTTTATTTCAATTACATTGATCTTTTAGTAAAAAATACAATGGAAATACCTTAAATTCGTAAAATTACAACGGATGTTGTGATTTTACTATTATAATAGCGGGTTTGTTGATATTGTAACGCCCAGACGCAAGCGCTACGTTTGAACAGCTGTTTTGCAAATGAACGCCGCGCCGGCACGCATACCATCGAGTGCAAAATGTAGTTGGGCGCGTTGTATTTCTGTCTCTGGTAAGTAACAATGATACAGTGAACTAAAACTTATCTAGATACCATGTAGGTGTAGGTTTAAATACCATGTCACACTGCAGAACAATTGTATTGCCGTTGTAGATTACCAACGATGACAATTAGCCATTAGAAATTGATATCTTAACGTTAACGCCATACCTGGATCAAAGCTGTAAGAACAGTCTTCTACATTTCTTTGTGAAAATTTGCTTTAAGATTGAAGGGTTTTATACCAACAGAAAGATAATGTGCAATCTTCTTTTTAGGTTAACTTTTTGTGTCTGTCTAATATGTTTCCTTGTTCTTACAGATACAGATGCGGAACATCTTGCACCAAGTGTGTTTGTCAGAAAATAAGTGAACTAGTATGTGTGTTCATGGTTGACCGAAGTGCATTTATATATTTATTCGTGTGTTTTCTATGTTTAAGTATTTGCGTACGCTAAGTATTTATTAATTGCTTCTGTGTAGTTTTAATGTATTTTTATGTCCCTCAAACTATTTTATACTTGTATGTACGTCTACATAATATTTATTTTTTTTACAAGTAATTTTATCTATACCATTTTGTTTGACCGTACAATTGTAACGTTTGACTGCATGATGTTACTGCTTTTTTTGTATTATATGATAGATAATGTTCATATCTACTCAAGATCAGAATAAAATTATACAAATCAAAAATACTGCATATTGCACTAGAATAGATGTAAAACTATTACGCACCTCATATTTCATTTAAAATTACATTTAAATTGATGTTCAAATATTACGCATTGCCCCATATATCACTTAAAATTACATTAAAATCGGTGTAATATTTCAGCCAAATTCTTGTAAAATCACAGTCTATACAATGACAATGTAAAAATACAGTTAAGATCTAAAATTACACTGATTGTCGCACGGCAAAAAAACCTACTATTCCTACTGTAAATTCACATCAACATTTTTTTCAGTGCAGACAAATGTCACTACACCTACTTTTAATTTCAGTTTAAAAATGTTTAAAAAGATTTTATATGCTCCAGAAGTTGATCATACTTATTGAGGATTGTTCTATACTTACTTGCTATCCCAAAAACGTTACCCGTAATGCAAATGCCATATAATCCCAATTTTAACATCACAGCAGAGTTCAGACAGACTCGAATTTTCTGGAAAACCTGGTGAGTGTCATGATAGGTATTTTTCAGTCATATAAATGGCATTAATAAAAGCGATTTCACCTCAGTACACCGAAATAATCCATAGAATGGATGTCATATTATTGTTCAGTCAAATAATAACCAGCACGAACCGCGCCTCCGCCATTTATTAAAATGAATGCCGCTCGGTACCGGCCCAGACCGACAATAACGCAGACATAAAAGTGGAGCAAGCCGAGCGAAAGCTCGCGCACTAACCGCCGAGTCTTGGCAGGCCGTGCCAATTATTCCATCCGCTTTTGTTTACGCCTAACGCGACCTGTCACCGCCGTTCTAGCGCTCAACAAGTGAGTTAGCTCTGCTCAGGTAAAACGGGACTACGACGCGTCAACGCCTGCTCTTTTCAGTATTCAGCCGTCGCGTCGCGTGCCCAGCTAACGTTTCCCTATACACCCGCCATTGCATAAATACGCCTTTCCACGACCTCCTTTGAATATACTAGAGATAAAAACGAATTTTAACTGGGGTATAACATTTTTCGTGTTGTTTTATTGAAATATTTGTTAATATAGGATTAATTATACTTATATTTCATGCTCTAAATTCGCCCCGCCCCTACTCAAAACATGTATAATAAATAAAAATTGTTATTTCACAGTAATAATAACAATTTTTAAGCTTTAAACTTAAGAGGGAAAGATGAAAGTGTCTGCTCGACTCCTCGAATTCTGGGCTTTTGCAATTCTCTGGGAAGTAATGGGGTAACATTTGCGCTTTATTGTGTATAATTTCCCCCTTTACTCTCCAAAAATGGGGGGGGGGGGGGCTTGTGAAATATATTGCATTAATTCCGATCGAATGTGCCTCGGTAATTGTTCTTTCATGGACATTAAGAAAGTTTGCCGAGTTACGAGAAATGCAGGGAGGGTGAGTTCGGCCCTGTGAACTCTAATTGGACAGTGTGCCGTCGAAAAGTTTGGCGCTGAGGGTTTTTGCAAAAACTCGCTTGATGTAGAATGGGGGGATCGCGCCCTCCCAGTTCGCGGTTCACTGGATTCTGTAATTGGGTACCTGGGAGAAATAAAGTGAGTTTTCGAGGTCGTACAGTTCGCGTCCTGTATTGGAAAATAAACCCTTGGATGTCGAGGATTACTGGTCGACCTAGTAGCCGCTTTTAATTTTTATTGGAAAGTTTAATTTGAGCATTTATTGCGTTTGAAAATTACCGTCAAATATTTCGACTTACTCTGGTGTGGTTGCTGTAAGGTTTATTTTTTTGGCTGATTTCCACCTTTCAATTTTAGGCGCCTTACCTGTAACAAAAAAAAGAAGAATTAGAAACAAATATAAATGTAAAAGTAGACAGAGATTTTGGATCCAACTGACCCAACTTAAAATATGTCAGTCGTCAAAACGGAGACAAACATATTTTCTTTCAGTTTCCTATTTATACATCAAATAGCAATTTACGGCCCACTTCCACTGGCTGTTAAAAATGAGGATAAAACTAGAGATGGATATCCGGCCGATACTCGATACCATATATCCGGCTAGAATCCAAAACCGGATACCGAACTGTCCGACCAAAATCAGGCCGGATATCGTCCCGCGTCCTTAACGTAAACCGGATCGGCCGGATCTTGCGACCCTCACCTATGCAAGAGGCCTCAATAGGCCAAAATTGTTTGAAGCCAAAATGGGTTTACAGAGTTCTCATTCTGAAGTCTTCAATTAAAAACAAATTACATGATATTTTCCACTTTTTTGATTTGCCTCAAAAAGCTTTGCTTTTGAACAGGGAATACATTTTAGGAATAACGAGACCATATGTAACTATAGAAGACAATAAATATTATATATCTGTTCCGGATATCCGTTCCATCCCTAAATTGGGTAATCGCTATGCAACATTGTTATTTTTTGTGTACACAAATGTGACATGATTTTGACAGCCTTTTTTTGCTTGTAAATTACGAATAGGTCAATTTCAACCAAAACCAAGCATCTTCATCGCCTTATCATTTTTGCACTTTTATATAATCCTAGGTAATCCTGCTTTTGACAGTAAAAAAATAGAACTTCACATGAATGTTAAATAGGTGTTTTGCTTCATACGTTTAATAATAAATCACATCACAAGTTAGAAAGAAAATGTTGAAAGACACAAAATGGTACACTCAATAAAATAAAAATAACGCAACATAGCAGAATTTTAGAAGTGAGCTGAAATAAAATCTTCAACCATGAGATCAGCTGTGATCAGCTACTTAAAGTGTTCAATCACGTCATATTATTTTTTGGTGAGCATCACAAAGTGCCAATAACAGGATTTCTTCCCATTTTGAGCAAATTTTTTAAAGTTAAACTTTTTACGGGACGGTTGGAAAGCGGTTTACAACTAAACAAAGTACACAAACGTCCAGTTGCTAAGCTAAGCGACCGTCAGACGCTTTAATTAAGAAAAAAAATATCCGCATGCCTAACCTAGGATTCAAACTTTAGACCATCGCAGTGAAGTCAAAGCCAGTACACCCACAAAAAAAATGGTACGAAATTCAATTAATATGTTACCGGCAAATCCAGTTTTCAGGCAGAACCAGTTTGTCCTAGGTCAAACTAGTTCGTCCGAAGCTTGTTGGGCCAAACTAGTTTAACCTAGTATTTAAACGCAAATTAGTTTGGCCTAGGCCAAACTGATTTCGATTAACGGTCTTGAAATGCACTATAATGCCTAGCGATCTACGCTGTTATATGTGGAAGCAGACGACTGAAATTTGCATTAGCTATAATAAACTGCACGTTATACTTTGTTTGCGATATTTTCAATTGGGATGATATTTTAAAAGCGAAGCACATCGTTGACAACTTCTTACTGCTGGTTTTTTTCGCAATGACGCCATATTTTACATTTTACCTTGCACGTTATAGTTAGCTTGCGATATTTTCAATAGAGATAATATTCTAAATTTACAACCTATCGATTGTCAATTGTAAGGTTTGCGGTTTTTCAGGAAGTGCGTGATCGTTGACATTTTAAACTACACGCTGTAGTTCGCTAGCAATAATTTCACTTGGGATGATATTCTAAACATAAAACTGATTGACTATTTTTACGGCTGTCATCTGGTTTCATAAAGAAACATTAGTAAACAGCAAACAGTTCACTGGTGGTGGCATTTTTAGGCATTTTTTAGTATATGAAAATACGGGTCAAATTCAAGTAAATATTGACAAATAAAATTTGTATTACAAATAAGTCTTATCATCTAGTTAAAATGAGCAGTATATAGGGGTATTATTAAAAATAAAAAAAAAATAATATAAGAAACTGAACAGAATTTTATTATAAAATTAAAAAATAAAAAAAATAGAAATAAACATAAAACTCTCCATACAGTTAGTGTTTAATTACATTAAACAATTTTTTTCTTTTTTATCCGGTGCTAACAAAAATATCTTCCCAAATTCCTAAATAAAATACAAATGTTGGTAACTTTCCATTACAATTGTGAAGTCGCTTATGTATGTAATATTTCGCCACTTCCAATTCATCAAAACAAAACGTAGCAAAATTCGTAATTGCATTGCCAATAATCCAGGTAGCACCTAGTATCGATTGAAGAATTGCAACTCTGCAGAACCAGCGTTCAATGTGCAATTTGAAACCAGTGCCGCCCAACATAATTCGTAGTGTTTATTTCAGTCTTACATCAATAAAATTCATTAATGTTTAGCACCGCTGTAATAGTTTTTAGGACACTTTTTACTTTATCATACGCAGTATGTAAAGTATTGTAATCATGCCAAAAAAAATTTTTGAGATTTTAGCGGAAATATGTCTTTTTGGGTCCCCTGAACATTTTTGACCAAGGTTCAAAAAAATGTCTGTGTGTGTGTGTGTATGTGTGTGTGTGTGTGTGTACCCGCTTTTTGTGGCGACGATTCCGGAGAAACTACTAAAGGTATCGGGACGAAACTTCATATTTAGAAGTTTCATAACCAAACTTAGAGCTGAAAAGCTTTCTGTTGAAGAGGGTCCAAAGGAACTGGAGGTTTAGTCTTATCATTTTTGAAAAATTTTGCAAATAAGCCGCCATTTCTGGAATTTTGTCGAAATAGTTAAATAATAAATTAAAGATGAGGAAATTCTGAATAATTTATCACCATGACATTTTTTGGTACAATCAATAGTTTAGCTGCATGAGCAAATTCTATTTCTACGAGATCGGTCGTACTGCATGAAAACTAGTAGCCAGGATTTGTCAGATTTTTTTATTCTATTGACAGTAGGTAGTCTTGGTGTCAAACGCTAATGTTTTGACAATAACATCTATCAATATAAGCTGCGTTCGCATATTGCATTACACTTTTTACACCCAATAACACTTAAGTGTCATTTGGACGGTGTACCCGGTGTCAACGGTGTACAATATCCGAACGCAGCTTTAATCGACATATCTGTCTAGTTCTAGTAGTTTTATTTTAATGCAGGCATGGCCGATCTCGATCAAATAGAGTCTCATGCAGCTAAACTATTAATTTTATATGTAGTATGATAAAGTCGTGTGCCTGGCCACATCAGATTTTTACTTTATCATACGCAGTATGTAAAGTATTGTAATCATGCCAAAAAAATTTTTTGAGATTTTGGCAGAAATATGTCTTTTTGGGCCCCTGAACATTTTTGACCAAGGTACAAAAAAATGTCTGTGTGTGTGTGTGTATGTGTGTGTGTGTGTGTGTGTACCCGTTTTTGTGGCGACGATTCTGGAGAAACTACTAAAGGTATCGGGACGAAACTTCATATTTAGAAGTTTCATAACCAAACTTAGAGCTGAAAAGCTTTCTGTTGAAAAGGGTCCAAAGCAACGGATGGTTTACTCATAGCATTTTTCGAAGATTTTGCAAATGAGCCGCTATTTGTGTAATGTCGTCAAAATAGTTAAATAATATATTAAAGGAGAGGAAATTTTCTATAATTTATGTATATGACATTTTTTGGTAGAATTTATAGTTTAGCTGCATGAGCAAATTCTATTTCATCGAGATCGGTCGTACTGCTTTAAAACTAGTAGCCGGGATATGTCAGATTTTTTGATTCTAATGACAGTAGCTAGTGTCAAACGCTAATGTTTTGAAAATACTACTGTCAATATAGGCTGCGTTCGGATATTGAACACCGTTACACTTTTTACACCCAATAACACGTAAGTGTCATTTGGACGGTGTACCCGGTGTCAACGGAGCACAATATCCGAACGCATCTTTAATCGAGATATCTGTCTAGTTCTACTAGGTATATTTTAATGCAGACATAGCCGATCTCGATCAAATAGAATCTCATGCAGCTAAACTATTAATTTTATAATTTAGTATGATAAAGTCATGTGCCTGGCCACATCAGATTTTTGTATATAAACCCAAATAATTTCTTAATAAAATCAGTATTAAACCTGTGTTTGTACTCATTCCTTAAAACAAACCATCTGGCCTGCCCGGAGTTTGTTCATGGTCCGTCGAGCCCCCTTACCCACACTACGCCAGTAAGACACCTTAGGCATTTGGAGATTGAGTCTGGTCTCCAGTAGTGTTCCTATTCCATCATACCTACATTTACCTGCACTACGCCAGTAAGACACCTTAGGCATTTGGAGATTGAGTCTGGTCTCCAGTAGTGTTCCTATTCCATCATACCTACATTTACCTGCACTACGCCAGTAAGACACCTTAGGCGTTGGGGAGATTGAGTCTGGTCTCTCAGTAGTGCTCCTTTTTTATGCTATGGTCCAAGGCTACGAAATTTACCCAATTTAACCTAGCTTACTAAACCATACCTAACAAACACAGTTTAGAAAACGCGCGCGGAAAGTCCCTACGCACAGTCGGCAGGACACAAATCAACGGCGTGAGTGCGCATCAGTCGTAATTACGTAATTCGGATCGCGTCGGCAACAGTTCGTTCGCGTCCAAAAAGCAGTTCAAGAAAAGGAGATCAACATGTCCGAAGAACTAGATCAATACGCCCGCATGCAGGATGAACTGGGACAAGAAATTAAAAAATTATCAAGAAACATGGCGAAGGATTCTCAGTCAAGGAAGACAAAGCAGTACATCCAAAGCCACCAGAAGAAACTGGACGAATATTGGGAGAAAGTGAAAGCCAATCATGAGAAGCTCATGGAAATTAAAGATGCAACACACCCATACTTCGTCCAAAACTACTTTGAACAGCTTAAAAGGCAAGTTCAAGAAACGCAAAAATATTTGAACGAATGCCCTAAGCAAGAAACGCCGACAGAAGAAGAGAAGTCGAACCAACAAGACAGCCAACAGGCGTACCGAATGAAGAAGCAAGATATAAAAATCAAACAAATAAAGGAAGTAATCGGTCAAACGAAGGCTGAATTACTACAAAATAAAAGCAAATCAAGATATGAAAACCTCAAACAACGGTTATATAAGCAATTCGATGCAATAGGCGAATTGAACGAAGAGATTCTAATACATGAAGATCAACACGACGACGAATACTTTTCAGACGAGGTGTACAAGAAATGTGTCGACCTGTACGATGAGGTCATGGAAAAATTGGACGAAGCAATCCACAAGGACGTACCTAACAACCCCACACCGAGCAACACCATTAGGCTACCACAAATTAAAATTCCAAGTTTTAATGGATCCTACGACAACTGGCCCACCTTCCATGATCTATTCAACGAAATCGTTCATCTTAACACGTCATTGACAAATGCAGAGAAAATGCAGTACCTAAAAACCAACCTGGAGGGAGAAGCAAGTCGCATCATACAGCATCTGGCGATATCAGATGCCAACTACTTGACGGCATGGGACATCTTACAAAATCGGTACCAAAACAACCGACTAATCCTGTCAAAACTCCTGGACAGGATTCTGGACATCCCACCCTTCCAAGATGAATCGTTGGAAAAAGTTAAACAATTGCACGACACAACGTGTGAATGCCTACAAGCTATCAATAACTTGAAGGTACCGACCAACACCTGGGGTCCACTAATCATCCGCATTCTGGTGAGAAAATGGGATCCAGAGACAAATAAATTATACGAGCAATCTCTCGAGAACCCAAATGATATCCAGGAATACGCGGATCTAGTTCGATTCTTGAAGAAACGGTTCCAATCACTTGAAGCAATGGGGGAGTCTAAGAAGAAGGTGACGCCGTACCAAAATAAAAAATATCAAGACAGAATAATAATCTGCAAATATTGCCAAGAAGACCACTTCATTCACAGTTGCCCGAAGTTCAAAACGCTATCAGTGGATCAGAGAATGGATTTCGTAAAAAGCAGCAATCTATGCCAAACTTGCATGAATCACGATAATACCAGGAAATGCTGGAGTACCATCAAATGTGCCATCTGCAACAACCCACACCATAGCCTACTGCACTATCGTGACGTCCAGAATGAATTTACACCTTTAAAGTCTGGACAACACATCCCAATAAAGAAAACATGATCGCCAACAGCAAAACTATCCACTCACGTTGGTACCCAGGAAGGAACAGTACTACTAGCAACAGCACTAGTTAAAACCAAGAAGGTATCTGGTGAAGGAGAATATCTTCGTGTGCTGATCGATCCAGGATCCCAAGCCTGTTTCATAACAGAACATGCAGCTCAAATGCTAGGACTCCCAAAACAACGTATACATGCAGAGGTATCCGGACTAGGTGGCGATGACCCAAAAATATCAAAATCAAAAATTGATGTGCAATTACAACCTCGCTTTCCAAGCAAATTCTCCCTGACAAGTACGTTTCTCATCCTCTCAAAAGTTACTCAACCCCTTCTTAACAACGACCTTCACATCAGCGTGTCAAAATCCTTTGAAAACAAGCTCCTTGCTGATCCTACCTTTGATATTCCTGGACCAATTGACGCAATCATCGGTGCCGAGGAGTACGGGAAGATCATACTGGACGGTCTAGAAAAGTCAGAAGACGGTATTCTTGGACAGAAGACCGAGCTGGGCTGGATTTTGTCAGGCAGCGTGAAGCAACCATCTCAAGCCGACATTCAAGTGACAAGTCTGGTCAGCAGAGTAGATGAAGATAAACAATTAACTAAGTTCTGGGAAATGGAAGAAGTTACGGCAAATAAACCATTAAGTCAAGAAGACATCGGATGTGAAGAAGAATACGAACGCACGGTAAAACGAGACAGGGACGGCAGATACATAGTAAACATTCCGCTCAAAGCTGATACTGACCTAGGCAACTCAAAAAATCGGGCCGCCGCAAGATTACTACAATTAGAGAAGCGTCTCTCCAAAGATGGCGAACTTGCACAACAGTACAGCAACTTTATGGCGGAATACATTAACCTGGGTCACATGGAGAAAGTAACATCCGGCCAGGGCAATGGCAAATATTACATCCCTTACCAAGCAGTCATCCGACCATCAAGCTCAACAACAAAACTACGCGTGGTGTTTGATGCATCATGTAAAACCTCCAATGGAAAGAGCTTGAACGAACTAATGCATACGGGTCCACGATTACAACAAGATCTGGCTGACATCCTGCTACGATGGAGGAAACATCGCATAGTATTCACTGCTGATATAGAGAAGATGTATCGGCAGATTCGCACCAACCCACAAGATCAAGATTATCAACGAATTCTATGGAGATTTGATGCAACCAAGCCAATAGAAGAATTTCGACTACAAACAGTAACATACGGTACAGCATGCGCGCCATACCTAGCAATAAAAACGTTGCAAAAACTTGCCAAAGACGAAGGAGACAATTTTCCAACGGCGTCCAAAGTTGCTCTTAAAGACTTTTATGTGGATGACATCTTATCTGGAACCGACACAGAAGAAGAAGCTACCAGTCTTCAGCACGAACTAAAAAACATGCTTCAAGCTGGTGGGTTCTCATTGAGAAAATGGTCCAGCAATTCCGAAACAGTAATAGAAAACCTCCCTGAAGAATTGAAAGATCAAACAGCACTGGAAATATCAGAGGATGGGTTAAAGAAATCGCTTGGAGTATACTGGGCGCCGCATACAGATCATTTTCGTTTCAAGGTAGATATATCAGTCGATAGACCAATAACGAAGAGAACGATCTTATCAGAAGTAGCCAAACTATTTGATCCATTAGGATGGTTAGCGCCAGTTGTCATCAATGCCAAAACGTTAATTCAAGAGTTATGGCTACACAATTTGGAATGGGATCAACCACCCCCCGATGTCATTCAGAAGAAATGGAATGAGTTCCAATCCAAACTAAAAAACTTAGAAAACATTTCCATGCCAAGATGGGTTCATACTACGACTACATCAAACATAGAACTGCACGGCTTTTGCGATGCCTCTGAAACGGCTTATGGCGCTGTGATCTACGTCAGAACGACGGATAGTCAAAGTAAATTCCAATCAACCATTCTGATCGCAAAATCAAAGGTAGCACCTGCCAGAACCAAGGCCACATTACCAAGATTAGAGCTGTGTACTGCTGTGCTGCTGGCAAAATTGATTAAACGTTCAGTCAAAGCATTGGAGTGGGAACACGTGCCGGTATACGCATGGACAGAGTCAATGATAGCATTATCATGGATCAAAGGCGAAGTGTCGCGGTGGAAAACAATCGTCGCAAATCGAGTTGCAGAAATAAACAGTATGCTTCCCAGTAAATTCTGGTACCACGTGGATACCAAGGATAACCCAGCCGATATAATATCACGGGGTATTGATCCTGAAAAAATTGGCACTCACTCCATGTGGTGGAAAGGTCCATCCTGGCTCGTACATGCTGCTATATGGCCGAAGCAAGAAAAGTTACCTGAAACAAAAGAAGAACAAAAAGCGTGTCACCAGGCCACAGTTACCACGCGTCGAAATTACCACATTGAAGAATTTTCATCCTTAACAAGACTGGTGATAGTAACGACATACTGCAAAAGATTCCTAGCTGCAGCAAGAAAAGTCGAACGAGAGATGGGGTTTCTTACTGTCAGTGAAATGAACTTAACGTTGGTACAATTGATTCAAGCAGTTCAAAGCGAAGAGTTTAAAACAGAACTTCTGGAATTAAAAAAGCACAATCATCTCAATGGTAATAATAAACTAGCAAGTCTGAATCCATTTATTGATGAAAAAGGACTACTGCGCGTCGGGGGAAGGTTGAAGAATTCAGCTCTGCCTTACAACACAAAACATCCAATCATTTTGCCACCTGACCATCATCTGACAAATTTGGTTATTCAAGACTCTCACCACAAGACTCTGCACGGAGGAATTCAATCAACCCTGGCCCATACCAGAATGAACTATTGGATTGTATATGGAAAAAGAAATGTACAATGTTGGTTACGAAAATGCACTACGTGTATTCGATTCAAAGCAGTTACTAAGCAACAATTGATGGGAGATCTTCCGGCAGAAAGGGTAACAGCATCACCGCCCTTCTCACATACAGGTGTAGACTATGCTGGCCCAATCCAACTAAGAACGACAAAAGGCAGAGGGCACAAGTCATACAAAGGGTACATAGCAGTTTTCGTGTGCCTCGCGACAAAAGCTATACATCTAGAAGCCGTCACGGATATGACCACGGACGCATTCCTTGCAGCGTTTAGAAGATTCACCGCAAGGAGAGGACAATGTTCGTACATGTTTAGCGACAATGGTACAACGTTCGTTGGAGCAAGCAAGATTCTGGAAAAAGAAGTATCACAGTTAACAAAATCTCCAGCAGTCCAAGATAATGTGGCGACCCAAGGCACCCAGTGGTATTTCATCCCGCCGGCAGCTCCCCACTTCGGAGGAATATGGGAGGCAGGAGTGAAATCGATGAAGTACCACTTTAAACGAGTGGTTGGAGACGCCACTTTAACCTATGAAGAAGTAACAACATTACTACACCAGATAGAAGCATGTCTCAATTCAAGACCCTTATGTACATTGGGTACTGATGGCAAAGACCCCCTCATCTTAACACCCGGTCATTTCCTGATTGGGAGGCCTCTTCTATCGTCTTCAGATCCCATAACAACAAACATCAACACAAATCTATCATCCCGATGGAGGCTTCTGCAAAAAATGAAAAAGACTTCTGGCAAAAATGGTCATCGGAATATCTAAGTAACCTCCAGCAGCGCTACAAGTGGAAAACACCCCAACAAAATCTGGAACCAGGCAACATTGTCCTGATAAAAGAAAACAACATTACTCCAACCAAATGGCCCTTGGCAAGGGTATTGGAAACCCATCCAGCAGGCGATGGTACTGTGCGAGTGGTATCATTAGAAAAACCCGGAGGGACCATTACCAAAAGAGCAATTCACAACCTCATTCCATTACTTCCCTCAACAGAGAAGCCAGATGAAAAGTCAATGCACATAAAGTCTAATCTGGCCACAGTAGAGAAACAACACAAGGAAGTCCCGGCTGCACGACCTACAAAACAATTCAAACGAAGAAGCTTCTCAGTGATATGGTTCTTCATGGCGTCACTAGTAATATTGCCGAAACTAACTATAGCAAATTACACAGTGAAATATCCAACACCAGGCCTGTGTGTGGAACACATTGGCCAAGCAAAAATTCGGCGAGGTATTTTCAAGCTGGACATTGACTTTAGCAGACAGAAGATATTTGAAGAAATGAACACCACATCTACAGCAGTCAACCAATTCGAAAAACTCTGTAATGAAACGAAGAAATTATCATCATCTACCCAATGCATCAGCTTTCTACACCATCTCAAGGAACAAGAGAAAGAAGCGCATTGGATAATAGATGGCATTGACGCAGTGATCAAGAAGCGACAACGAAGAGGTCTTCTAGGAAAATTACTGACTTCAATTTTTGGTGTAAACGACGAAGTGTACACCAACATTGAAGCTTTGGAGAGAAATCAAAGGGAACTCATCACGGCTTCAAATCATCAAACTAAGTTCATGTTGTCTGCGTTGTCTACCTTCAATAAAACCGAAACACGAATCAACGATCGCCTAGAGAGATTCCGACGAAAACTGAATCAAGGACTTCAAGCAATAAACAATAGTCAAGGATGGTTCCGAGCGATCGACGTCAACAAGCTCAACATCAATGTCCTTAATGCGTATCAACTGGCTACTAACGTGTTAACAGAACTCTGTGACTACTACACTCATTTATTGAATGTAAATTTGGGCAATGACAACGTGTACGATCTGATCTCACCAGCTCACATTCACCACATGATCAAAGACGCAAATAAGAAGCTTCCCTCAAATCTTTATATCATATCATCCATCATCAAAACAAAAGTGGTACATGAAGATGATGTTATCAGTGTCCAGGCCTTCTTCCCAATGGCAGAGATAAACCAATTTGACGTGATCAAGGTCAACGCCATACCACTACAGATAGAAGACGTACTGGGTATTTGATATTCCAAACGATATCATTGCCATCGACTACAATAACCAACTATACTTTCAAATGACGGATGAAGAGTATCGAAAATCAATAGCATTGGATGACACGAATTATCTCTGTTCTCCTACAACAGTAAAGAATATTGAAACTAACAACAACTGTATCATAGATGAATTATTCAATCGGCATGAGAAACAAAGCTGCGATGTTGTGGAAGTGAAACTTCACTCCGTGGTTTGGAAACAACTGTATATGATCAATACATGGCTTTTTATCTCCGTAACTCCACAACGGATCGCAGTTACCTGCAATGGCGTGAGAGAAGATGTCGAACTGAGAAAGACCGGAATCATTCAACTGTCACAAGACTGCATCATCAAAACAAAACAGAACATTCTCACCCCAAAGAAGGACGACAGTCTTACGATACTTGGCAGCTACAACAAAGCAGTGGTATTACCAGGAAATTTTACTCTCCTAGCAGCCCAGAAGCATCGATCACCACCAATTCAAGAGGAACCAGTATTATCCGTCTCCGATGACTTAAGAGAACTAAAGATGGATGAAGACGCCATCCATCAAGAAATCTCGAACGTATTGTGGCATAATGTGCGTCATCATGGCGTGATGGCCAGTACTGTCACCACCACTACAATTGTGTTGCTTAATATTACCATATTAATCGGTTTTAAGTGGTTACTTGACCTTAGAGATAGTTATTCCGGCGGGGCAATTTGTTTAATTACATTAAACAATTTTTTTCTTTTTTATCCGGTGCTAACAAAAATATCTTCCCAAATTCCTAAATAAAATACAAATGTTGGTAACTTTCCATTACAATTGTGAAGTCGCTTATGTATGTAATATTTCGCCACTTCCAATTCATCAAAACAAAACGTAGCAGAATTCGTAATTGCATTGCCAATAATCCAGGTAGCACCTAGTATCGATTGAAGAATTGCAACTCTGCAGAACCAGCGTTCAATGTGCAATTTGAAACCAGTGCCGCCCAACATAATTCGTTGTGTTTATTTCAGTCTTACATCAATAAAATTCATTAATGTTTAGCACCGCTGTAATAGTTTTTAGGACACTTTTTGTATATAAACCCAAATAATTTCTTAATAAAATCAGTATTAAACCTGTGTTTGTACTCATTCCTTAAAACAAACCATCTGGCCTGCCCGGAGTTTGTTCAGTTAGTTAACAGTAAACGTAAACTCAACTGAGTCAACACTGTCATACATTAAGGATGATGTTAAGGAAGTCATACTATGTTTTTCACCCACACATACATATTTACTTTTCCTAACCCCTTATGTTTCCAAGATACAAATTATTGAAGTGTTACTTTGCAAATGAGTGTTCGAAAAAGGCGGAGGAAGTAAAAATCCCGATAGAAAATATTGCAAACAGCATATAGCGGGCAGTTCCAAATGTAAAAGATTACGTCATTCCGGAAAAAAAAACAGATGCAATAAAGATTGTCAATTGACCTGTTTTGTGTTTAGAATATTCCCGGATTAAGACTACCGCATACTTGCAATTCAAAATATATAGTCATTTTCGAAAAAAAAAACATGTTAAAATTTGAATTTTGTTATAGCTAATCCAAACTGCATTCGCCTGGTTCCACAAATGACAGCGTGGATCACACGGTATTATAGTACATTTCAAAACCATTATTTGAAATAAGTTTGGCCTAAGCCATACCAGTTTCACCTGAAGTATGCGTTTACATTCCAGGTTAAACTAGTTTGGCCTAGGACAAACTGGCTCTGCCTGAAAACGGTTTTGTCGGTGACATATATGTTATGTAAATTGGGATAATACTATAAACGTCACTTTTACAATCAATCAGTATGACGGAAAGTTATTTAAAGGTGTATCTGACTATATTTTAGGTTAGAGGTCAGGTTTGTGGTAAATTTGTTGATGAAATACATCTGGTACGTACGCTTGCTAAGATAAGTGCGCACCGGGTGCGTGGCCACCTCGAATAGCAAGTGGCAACAGCTGTAGTCAATTACCCCTGTGCACAGTACGGAGTGGGGGACTGAGAAACGATTTGGATGCCCATGGCGGAATATGAATCCCGCGCAGTTTTCTCCGTTACCGTTGCACGCAAAAGCGCTGTGATCGACTTTGTTATTTCTTACTAAAATTCTTAAGTACAACGAAAGAAAACGCGGCTTAATTTCACTATAAACCACAACAAACACACTACTTGCTTCTACCAATTTACGTACAACAACACTTTAGTCGATACGTTACAGGGAACTACCACGTGGGTGATTACTAAGGAGGAAACTGCATAAAACTGCGCCACTTCGTGTTGATATTAGATAGTCCCGTCGTAAGACAGATGGCGTGTTGTGGTAACAAGTTATGGCGGGTATCTCTGACTGCTATGAGACAATTTTCAAGAGGTGGTCCGAAGGTTTAAAATTGAAGAATATGTTCTATTACAACGGTAGGTTAATTGTAAAAATTAAGGTTATTTATTGAATTAAATATATGATATTTTATGGTTCAACTTAGGGCACCTGAGACGACCGATCGAAATTCGCAAAACAATAAAAAAAAAACATTAAGCGGTGACCTCATGTTTTAGGTATTTTAGCCTTATTTCTTTTAAAATCTTGACGTGTCAGGTTTAAGACCGAGACAGTTTCTACCCTTGAAGCCCTTGTTCCACAGATGACAGAGTCAACGCTAAAACTGAAAAGAGATTCAAGTTATATAATTTGCTTAGACATTCTACTGCTGAAATAATGTATTTGGTAATATTTGAAAAACTGTTGTTCATTCGGCTCTATTCCTATAAAAAGTTAATAATAAATATTAAAATACCTATACATCACGCTCTACATGTAGTGCCCATCAAATATACCTATATTACACAGTGTGGCGGTGAGTAAACAGAATCAATTTTGCAATATGGATCGCGGTGAGGTAGGTCCCAGGCGTTCTCCGCGCACTGCAACCAAATCCTCTTACTTCGGAATGTCGAAGGTATCCTTTGACGTTATTCGGGAAGGATGTCGCCACTACTGCGGCGGGGGGACGAAACCCTCTAGAGGAGAAGGAATGCGCGGTTCTCTGCACGAAGGAACACGACCCTTGAACTATATATATATATATATATATATATATATATATAGTATATACGTATACATTTTAAAATTATTTTAGATACGTGCCCTTTGTGCCTCATAGCGAGGGTTGGAGTTTTTCCTTTGTAATTCGCATTTATTCCAGAGAAAGGGAGGATAGACGAACAATCTCTTTCAAATAAACTCCCACGGTCAAACTTATACGTTGCGTAAGTAATGAAATAAAATGAATGTTTCGTGCGTAGAATGCGTAATTACATTTTTAGGTAAATTATTCAGAGTAATTCAAAATTTCACGGCAATATTCTAGGGAGTCAAAATCAAAAATGTTATATGAACTGCGTTCCAAACTGCTCTGTTCTGGAGATATTTAGCTGTCAAGATTCAGAAGCTGGGGAGGATAGAACTTTTGTGGTTCAAGAACTTAGGACTGTTTTGAAATTTGCAAATTTATAGGGTTGACATTTAAAAACAGAAGTTTGAGATCGGATTCACCCACATCTAAGATCTTGTTTTCCCCGTATGTGACCGGCTGGAAAGAAAGGATTCATACTGCCAAAATCAAGTATTCGAGAAAAAACCATTAAGAGTACAGCGCTGCCTAGTGTTAAAAGTGCCCATCTTTCAAGGTTCATAACTATCTACTGTCTACTACTATCTACTACTATATACTAAAAGTCTAACACAGTCCGCGGAAGAAGTTTACGAAAATCGGCCAAACGGGGAAGGGTCTGCTCCCCGGAGAAGCAAAAATCGGCGCCCGCGGCGCCGATTTTGCACATGACGTTTGATTCTACAGTGCTTAGGCTTTCGATTTCGTCCATTTTCGGCCCAGTCTCGTTAGTTTTTACCTCGATTCGGCTAAATGTACGGATTGTCGATTGGGACTGTACTTCGCAAGCGCGTCGCCATGGCAACCGGTCGAGGTTGCTAGGCGACGGCCGCGCGCTTCGCGACGCGGTCACCAGACGGCGACACATCATCATCATGTCGCTGTTGAGGTTACGCTACGAAGCAATAGATGGCGCCCCGTAACCGCGCCAAACGTACGAGCATAATCACGTCGCGCGTGTAAGAGCATAGAACCTTAGCGCATCCGGGCTTTTTGTCTCTCTCTTAACGATTCGGCGATCTACCTAGGTCGACCAGCAGGCCTATTAGGCCTGCACTTATCTGCGATTTTCTTCCTTTTAAACCTTTTACAACAAAAATTAGAAGAAAAAAACAGTCCCGATTTACATTTTGGTGCATCGGTTTAGATTTTCTTAGATTTATTCACCTTAGAAAACCACTGCAAAAGATTACGTTTTTATGGACGCTAGTAATGGTCTTTAATATCGCCAGTTGCCGGATTTGTCTAGGATAAATGACTTGTTAAAGCAAGAGATTCCATCATTCTGAAGCTGCTAAAACCTCAAAATCCATTATTTAGTCGTAAAACCACTTTCTTCGGAAGCGGCCACATATTTAAAACAGAGATAAATACAAAAGAGTTGAGGTTAAAAGAAGTGAATAATAATAAAAACTTTATTCTTAGCATCCTCATTTTTGGAGTTTGGGATAATTTTCAAAGTAGCAAAAATCAAGTGCCAAATTGACCAATGTTGGTTTAGGGGTAATCCTAATTGAATAACAATCAACAAAATCCCATGAAGTCGTCACCAAAATATTCCGAAGTATTTATTAACATCGTTAAAACTGTTAACATATACGAAAGGTTCCGGTAACAGCTGTTACCGCCAACAACTTTGGAGTGGAGTGTCGGACCGCATGTGTCACGTATCCATATTTAAAATATACGGATCCTTGTTTCCGTTACCGACTGCGGTTTCGGCGGCGGGTTTCGGATTTTAAAATTTATAAAGTGTACACGTTCAGTCGCCAGACACGGAACCAGGAATCAAGGACCTCACTGAATCAACTATTAGATGCATCGTTGCGGGTTTCGGTTCTTTTGTTTCGAGCCACTTTATAAATACTGGAGTGATCCATGCTGGGATAGATGTATACTTTATATTGGTAAAAATGGGAATATACCGTGGAATCGTAAAATTATAATGTACGTCGTGATTTTACTAATATAATAGCGGATGTATTGATATCGTAACGCCTAAACGAATGAGCATATTATCAGCTAGTTTGAGTTATGGTAGAGTGTCCACCAAGTGTCAACATGCATTACTTCAAGTAATAATGCTTTGTGTAAAAAAAAAACTGTCAAATATGTAGAAGTTAAACTCCGTCTAGCTTAGTGGTATTAGCTGTGGCAACAACAGCCATTATAGTATTTCTCACCAGAAGTGATAGTGATATATATTTGTTTGCAAAGCTGGGCACAAAAGCGTTAATCCGTTAATCGTTAATTAACGAAGTTAAACATTTCGTTAAGGAATTAACTTTTAAGTTAATTTTCAAAACCATTAACGGACTGACTAACTTCCGCTACATTCATCATCCGTTAATTAAAGCCCGTTAAATTGGAAATATCATCAATAAATATTACAAATAGTTGTATAGGCATTATGTGAAAGTTCTTACTTAGTTTTGTTTACATGTGTGACGTACTACTTTGTGTGACGTGGCGTCCGTATATAAAGCATGCGCGCGAGTTGTTTTGTTTTTAGTGTTTCAACTCTAACCCCCTTAAGCCCCATTTACTTCATTCTGCGCAATTCAAACACACAATTAAATTCGTCAAGTCCAATGGATTTTTTGTTTTACTGTATGAAATATTTTAAAATTACCAAGTTACATGGATCAGTTTGATCAGTTCTAAATATGTAAGTGCGTGCGTTTATAGCAACAATCTAGGAGCTTTTGTCTAAAACGAAAATTTGGTGACCCCACTGTGTATAGACGCGAAACATAACCTATTCTGCATTTCGTTATTGGTTATTGTTTGCTGTGATTTAAAAACTGTGTGTGGAAGAAAAGCGTAATCAATCTGTGCGTTCAGCCAGTTTAAGCAATTGCTGCCGTCCGCTGAGCTCAACCGCTTAGCGCTTAAAGTGGTAGAATGCACCCATTAATAGCAAAGCATGAACGTTATGTTTGCTACCAACCCAAAGCAACTATTGGTGTCAAAAAAAATCACTGGTGTTCAAGCCATGCCATTTAGTAAAGTTGCATAAATGGTGTACGAATTGTCATAAAATTGCATGCGATTTTTCAAAACTGCATTGTTGAAAGTGCAGGTTTGAACTGCATAGATATAAAAGTAGCTTTAGTTGATTTTGTCATCTTTGTATCTCGCAATGTAGTTCTTTTAGGTACCTAGTTTAAAACGTTTCTAAGGAAATTTTTACATATGCAATCGCAAGTTATCTGGGTTGCATACTAACCACTCACCGGTAGATCGGCACTCAACATAATCTATATATTTTTTTATAAAAAGTTAACGATTAATGGTTAACGTTAACTTCCGTTACATTTGTAACAAATTAACGGATTATCGGTTAACGAAGTTAACTTTTTCGTTAATGGATTAATGATTAACGAAGTTAACTTTCTGATTAACTTTGCCCAGCTTTGTTTGTTTGCATGTACATTAGCATGAGTCAGTACTAGCAGTTTTTGTATAATGGCGGGTAGAGCCACTTCCAATACCACAAAGCTGAACGCGCTTTAAGATGAATCAGTAGAACTAGTACGTTCTACAAAACAAGCATTCATAGCTCAATTTTGTATCAATTTTCTCATGTTATATTCAAATTATAGATAAAAGTGTAATAGTATCAATTGCTAACAAAACTAAACCGTATGCGGTTTGACGGTTTGACATTTTTAATTATGATATTAAAAAACACTACAGCGTTCTGCTATCTACCTACGGTAGTCAGACAGTGACAAATACCCCACATCATCGCTCTGTCTGTTATTGCAATAATTGTTTTTTATTATACCACTTCGTAGTATATAATAAAAGTATATAATAAAAAACAATTATTGCAATAAAGAGGCTTTTCTTTTTCTAATCTTATTTATTATTACATTGAAATAGATATAACATTGATACACATTGTCCCGTATTTCATTAAAAATTACATTAAAATCTGTGTAATATTCAGGCCAAATTCTTGTAAAATCACTGTGTGAATATACATTGACTATGTAAAAACACAAGTGAGATTATACAGATTCCCGCAGAGCAAACAAAATAAATATTCCTACTGTAAATTATATTGTTTTTTTATTTGTTTAAAGTATTATGTCGAGACTTAGTAACTAAATTGGTAATAATAACATTGTGTACTCTCTAAAAGAGAAGCATAATCACGAGCCAACATCAAATATTCACAAACTCAATAGGCAAGCTGGGCATAAAGGCAATTACAACAATGTTAAAGTCATTCACAAATTATTCCAAGATGAGCAATTAGTACACAATATCGGGTCGTGAAGTATCAGTCAAAAAAGTTCAAACGAGGATATTACGAGCAACCCCTTTCACTATAATCAAGTGAGCCCTTCATTCAAGATAACGGGCGAAATATTTCCCTCACGCGGTGGTTTCGGGGCAGGGGCGAGGTATTAAAAGTGCACTAGCAGAGGCGACGCCGCCTTGAAGTAATTGTGAACGGGACGTGTTGCCTGCAGACAACGTCAAGTGCACTCTGTGCACCCCGGCGCCTCCACCCAAACGATCCACGAATACACTCACACAGAGCCAACAACACGAGAGTATTGTGCAACGGTTTTTATGGTAATTAATTTCGAGTGTGTTTTGCGCGCTTTGCAAGTTGTAGTATGGGGCTGCGGTGCATTATGCGCGCGTTATGTAGGCGTTTACCGCCGCTCGTGTGTTTTTCTACAGGCGGCGCGGTCTTTATGTCGAGGCGTCGCGACGATACTCCTCCGCCAGATGGCGCTCGAAGGTGAAAAGGCTTGAAAAGTCTGCCGACCCCTCTCTTCTCTCGATTTTACGATGCTATCGCGACGCGCATCTTCGAGAGCACTATAATAGGCAATTTTGTCGTGCTTGTAACTCGTACGTTTTTTACGTTTTTTTTTCATGTTGACGTAAACGTTGATTTTATATCGCTGTGTCTGATCTATAAAGGATAATTTTTGGCAGAATGTGATATTCAACCAAAATTGCATGTGTGCAATGTGTATATGGTAGGTATTGTAAGAAATATCACGCATTTCAAAATTGGCGATAATTTGAAAATTTTGCGGACGTGGACATGAAATAAGTTGCAGTATAGGTTGAAGTCTCCAGTCCATCAAACAGTGTTATAAACTATAAATTAGCTTGAACAGCTTGCAGTCATTCATCCCTAACGTCAAATAAAGGCAATAGGGATAAGGCGTTCGCGAACGAACCGTTCAAAATGAACGGGTCAAATGTCTGAACCTTCGAACCGACTCACCGCTGGCAAAGTGACCCATTCACTTCGTTCGTACACGGCGTTTATGCACTCGGCTCATTTCTGCTCAAGGCATAGTCGGCATAAGGCAGACACTGGCCAGCTTTTTGCGACGACCGACGCTGGCGCGGCGGCGTCTTTGATGCACGTGTTCGTTTCTTTCCAGTGCCGCGTAAAGTATTATAAGAAATTATTTTCGTTCGTTTATTTCTGGTTTGATTGAAGAATGAAGATTCGTCAACATATGGATCTGCCCAAATATTTTCGTTGCGTTCTAAAATGTTTAAGTACCGTATATCTACACTGTAATTACTTTTAAATATTTTTGGAATATTATATTGAATCTTGAGTAGATAATGTAAACCGTTAGTTGCAATAAATATAATTTATTAAACAAAATAAAAGTTTGAAACTATATAAATAAAAGAAAAATAGATAGAAACAATAAAAAATAACTAAAGATTCTTTCAGTGTCATTTAGATTCAGCACTATAACGTTATAATTTACAAGATAATAGCAATGCGCGCGTCCTGTCTCGTTCATTTCAACGGTTCGTTCGCTAGATCCGTCTATAACCTATATGGAATTCGCTCATTTTGAACAGTTCGGTCGCTCGGTCGGTCCATATGAAAGTCGTTCATTTTGAACGGGTCTGGGTCTGGTTGAACGGGTCATTTTAGTGAGCCGGTTCGACTGAACCGGCTCAGTGAAATGACCGAGAATGCCCATCCCTACAAGGCAACTAATATATTTTATAAATAAGTGTAATAAAGACCTCTTTTTCCTTTGCAAATAATTTTATTTTAATGAGTACCGGTTTCGATCATACGATTCGCCTTGACGTGCAAGTGGAGTGTTGACGTTTTTTGTTTTTTTTTTATTTTTGCCGTTCCTGCTATTGTAATTTTAATGTGTTGAAATGTATTGCGACGTTTACGTATATAAGGTTTCTGAAGAATTGACCATTTGAGCTGAAGATGATCGTATGATCGAAACCGGTACTCATTAAAATAAAATTATTTGCAAAGGAAAAAGAGGTCTTTATTACACTTTTATTTACTACACCTTTGAGCATGGACTACTTCAAATATATTTTATATTGTTGTTGCCGATTTCCCAATTCATTCCATCTTTATTAATATTTGTTGCTTCGTAAACTATAATAATTGGAAAGCCCATTAATTACCCATTAATATTTAATGTCGCATATTATTATGAATTTCGATAACTATAGTAAAAGGAAGCATCGCAATAGTGTTCCTGTAAAGTTCAAGTAAAGGGTTTTCAGACGTGTTATTAACCATAAACTCCGTGTATTCTTACTATACTCTAATTGCTACAAACTTTACAATAAAGACAAAACAAAACACGATTCTATTTCTATTTTTAACCACGCCAATTGAACAGATGGGTTCGGTTATTTTTCTAACACCGTAGCGTGCAAAGCAAAAGAAGCGCAACAGTGCGGGGATTCCGGAGCCGACGTAATCAACGTAAATGTTTAAACCGTTTGGACGACCCGTACAAAACAGCGTTGCATTATTAAGCCACCGCCCGTTGATGCCACTACGGTCAGCAGTTTTTACTGCAGTCCCATAACGGGCCCGATGGCGGCGGGCCGCCGCGACGCGCCGCTGAATAATGGACGGCCGACGGACGGCCATGAAAACGTAATTCGTTAAGAGCTAACGCGATGACCGGCCAAAACTTTTAGTAATTTTCACTTAATGTGCCGTGTCGCGCGTAACAGTAAAACGCGACGCCGTTGTAGCGTCGGTTTGTCATTAACTTTCCAGCATGAAAGTAAATTCCACCACGGTGCATCTCAAATTCTTAACAACAGCCAAATATTTTCTGGATAGTATAGGTTCATCAAGCGCCTACCGTAGGAGGTCTAAAGTTTATAATTATCATCAACAATGTAATTGTACTCCTACGTTTGTAGTCCTTTATGTCCTTCCATTGCATGTTTACTGCAAATTCGATCTCTTCATCCACTACGTCTCTTTTTTTCATTTTGGTAATTTTTATCTATTATGCCTCTTCCGTATTTTTTTTTGTCCTTGATACCGTCCTTCACGTTCTTTCTGACAGATTTATCCGTTTTCTCCTCTATGTCGTTTTTGTCGCGGTTGTCCCTTCGACTTGATCTATTTTGTAATCATGCCGAAAAAAAATTTTGAGATTTTTGCGGAAGGATGTCCTTTTGGGTCCCCTGAACATATTTGACCAAGGTACAAAAAAATGTCTGTGTGTGTGTGTGTGTGTGTGTGTGTGTGTGTGTGTATGTGTGTGTGTGTGTGTGTGTGTGTCATTCTTATTCATTCCTTTTCCAGATTTTTCGGACTTTCGTTCTTTACGTAATTTTCGTCCTTCATTTGAACCTTTTCGTATCTTTTTATCGACTAAGCTGCTCTTTTGCTCTTTTGCTTCTGTACGTACTTGCCAGTTTCTTCATTATTGCCCTTGCCTTTTTTTGCTGTTTCGTTCTTTTTGTCTACGGCTCTTTTATCATTTCCGCCCTTTTTATCCATTTAGTCGTTTTCGTATTTTTCATCCTTGAAGCCGTTCTTCAAGTTATTTTAGTCCGTTTTATCTGCTTTCTCCTTTAGGATGTCCTTTTCGCCGCGTTTGCTCCTTTTATCAATTTTATCTATTTCGTTTTTTTTCCTTTTCTTCCTTTTTATCCTTTTCCGCATTTTTATCGTTTACATAGTTCTTTTATCGCACTCTTCGTCGTTCAAGTCTTAAATTTTATTCTTTTTGCATTTTTCGTCGTTTATGCTGTTCTGGTTTTTATGTACGTTCGTTTCGCCCTTTTTCTCGTTTTCACTTCGTCCCTCGCGTTCATTTTTGTCCATTGAGTACTTTACGTATTTTTCGGCCATCATGGTGTTCTTCACGTAATGTTTGTTCGTTGTCTCCACTATGTCCTATTCATCGCTTTTGTCCGTTGTATCGATTGTTTCTATTTCGTCCTTTACGCATATTTTTGCTTTTCATTTTGTATTTTCGTCCTTTCTATTGCTCTTTACGTTATTTTTGTCTTTAGCGTCCATTATTTTGACCGTTTTGGAATTTACGCTCTTGTCTTTTTATTTTATTTATTATTGAACAGAGAAATAATTGTGTGTCCCAAGCATACAAAGCACACAAAGCTTTTGCATCAGTTTTCCATATTATTTCTTTAGATGTGGATAGTTTTATCATTATTAAGGAAGCAAAAGGGTATGTGCATGGTTTAAGTTTAAGTTTAAAAAGTTCTGCCTTAGTTGGTGTTCGCACCACAAGCTTCCTAATATCGAATATAAATGTAAATATACGAGCCGTATCTCCTGAACGCGAGACATACAAGATCGCGTACAGATTTCAGCCCCGCGTTCATCCCAGCGTTTCGACTTGAGCGAAGCGTGGATTAAACTAATCTTTATCTTCCCCATCTTCGTTTTCGAGGAAATGGAGGGCAACTTGGGGTGGCGTATTTACCCCACCCCAGGGTAAAAGGGCAACATTGACGTACGGAGTCGTTATTCAAACTGTTGTGAATTCCGCGCGCTTCCCGAGATTGAATATAATAAAGCAGGGGCCGGATATTAATAATAACCGATCGGGAAAATATCCGCCAATAAACAACAAAGCGCACAATGGCCGATATAGCGAAACGAATATTCCTCGCTCGAGAACAAAATAAAAAGATGGTAGTAGGCTCGAAGGCCTTAAATATGGTCGACGGCGAGAGAAATCGGTCGAAACAATATTTCTCGCTCGGGACCATTCATCATGGCCCTCTCGGATTGATGCTGCGGGAATAATGGACGCGAATCGAGAAAGAATTCAAGCGGGATTGCGTGTCGATAGAGGGCGCTGATTGCATTTTTATTTCGCTCGGACTGATCGAGAGAGAGCGCGCTACTGATTGCGTTAGGGATGGGGATTGGGGATTATCCAACGCTTTAACAAAGAAAATATGTTTTCTTATTTTTTTGCACGACATGTAAGTAAATTTGTGGAGATTTGTTCTTTAAGTTTGAAAGCAAAAGTGTTTGTATCAAGAAAACGTGCTGAATTGATTAAAAGTTGTATACCGTTCATATTTTGGTTAATTATTTACCAAACAAAAAATACCACTGTCGGCGTTGCGAACAGTAAAACCCCAAAATAGGTGCGAGTCGAAAGCAATTCCAGTTGAAGTGAAACTCATTATTCTGCGGTTTTGGAAGTAGCTGATTTAAGATCAAAATTTAGGAATTGTGAATTTCTGGTGTAACTCACTTCAAATTGACGACAAAATGTAAACAAAAACAAAAAGCGGATCTAATATAGCAAACGATGTTTCTTTATATATTTTCGATTTAGTTCAAATTCAGTAATAGGTTCTGTTTGCGATAATCACAGTAACCACATACCTTCTATAGTAATATTTTTGGCTGTTAGTATTATCATCGAAAGGTGGTCCCTGACACGGTACCCGCACTGCCTGGGGTCAGTAGTCCTCTTGTGCCGTCAAGAATTTTAGCTCAGAAGTCCAGTTGTCTTGATTAGGTCCAGGGTCTTTCTGGGGTCGGTTCCTCGTAGGTGATCCGGGTTCACCTTTTGTTCCCCCTGATAGGTACGTCTGTCATTAACGAAGGCCTCGCATAGCATAGAAGATGTATCTGAGTTTCTTCCTCCAATCCGCAGCCTCTGCATAAAGGATCTTTGGTCAGTCCCATCCTGTGGAGGTATCGATTAACTGGGCAGTGCCCTGTTACTACTCCCGTCCACAGTCTGATGTCGGCTTTGCTCATCTTGAGCATTTCCTCTGCCAGTTTGGCTGAAAGTCTTCCAAGAAAGAACCTTGAGTGGGTCTGTCCTGGATGGTCCTTCAGTGTACCTCATGCCACTAGCGTAGCAGGAGTCTCATTCAATTTCATTTAAGCGGTAATTATCCCGAAACAACGTTTCGTTTTGATCGTATGAACCTCCATACCATTTTAAAAAGTTTATGTAAAGGAACTACCTTATAAAGTTTATGTAAAGGAATCCACATTTTTTAAGATAAAGGATTCACAAATAATATATTTATTATGGATGTACAGTTGCTTACAATAAAAAATAAATAAAAACTGATACGCCAAATTTTTCATGGTGTAAATACTGTAAATCGTTCTCATTTCTGTAACTTTCGATGTCATTATCTTTGTCATTACTGTCAGTTTAAACATCATTGTATTATGTAACAATGACACATAGAATTCAAAAACTAATAAAATTAAGACAACTCGATTTTGAAAGTTGTTGATTTTGAAAGTTTCTCTCGGTTTTTGTTTCAAGCATCTATGTAGCATGATACACACATTTTGATGACAGTTTCGTTGTTTTATGTTGATTAACTTAGGTTCGGTATTTTATAAATAGATTATTGCAATTTATAAAATGACGTACTGGACTTGCACATTGTCGTTTTATGGTCGTTACAAAAGTTGGATTTGTTTTTCAATGATTTAACTTAAATGTTAATTTTAACGCCCGTGACATTTCCGGTTCTGTCACAGTAATATATTAGACAAATATTGAAATTGCAAGATTAAAGAAAAGTTTAAAATCAGACTGATTTCGATTTAAAAGAACTATTCTATGATAATTCACACGTCTACTTTCGCTATGCTTGTAAAGTTGATTTCAAATATTCCAAAGCGCGTGAAAAATATTGTTGATGATTTGGAAATAAAGATTGTTTCACTACTCTGGAAACGTGTTTGGGGTTTTGGTAATCAGAATTAGACATGCGAGAGAGAGCTATCAAAAAAAAATCTACTGTTGGAAAATTTTGACAGGACACCAACATCAGAAACAGCAGGAAAAACCTAAAGATGGTGACTGGACTTCTGTGCTGACTATGCAACGAACAGGAGGAAGACGCCTTGAAAATCTTTATTAGAACGTCTAAAAATGACCTCCTGGAGGGAAGCAAACATTAGGAAAGGAAACCCCACTATATGTGTTGTAATTAAAATAAGTAAAGTAGGTACCAAGCCTTCGTAGCGAGAATCATTAATAAAATAAGTAAGTCTCCAAGTATTTAATTACATATCTGGTGATCTCCAAAATTCACTAAAATACGAAGTCTCAGTAATTCAACTCCTAAGTTGGAAGTATGCGTTCATCGACTCCAATCACATGCAGGCTGTGCCCCTGGAAGGCCCCCGTGGCCCACGCAACCGGGCCAAGCGCGACTCAAATTCGGCTCTTTATCTGCTATGCAAATTCATATGCTTATTCATGAGATGGTTTGCAGGAGGCAGACAAGCGTGGAACTGCAGAACTCCTGCAGATTTCCATGTCGAGGGACTGTGAGGTGGGGCAGCTACTGCACCTACGCCGACGGTAATAAATTTTCAAAGAGCCCCGCCTGGCTGGGAAACACCGCTCGGAATATTAAAAAATCAGCCCTCGAGTTAAACTCAGCTTGATTTTTCTTTATGGAGAATGGTGTTCCCGTTATGGTGCCACTGCCGAATGTTATATTTTAGATATACTTTCAAATATAATTTTGGTGTTTTACTCCTTATTCAGGCGTAGCAAGATTGCTTCGGAAGTATTTATAAATAAGCTAGTAAATCAAAAATTAACCTTTTATCTTGGCGTATCTGCCATTTTGATAAACTGAACCAAAATATTGAGAAAAAGAAAAACGCCTATTTGTTGATGGATATTCCTACATTTTAACTACATCTTAAACGGCGTTTATGCTTTATACCTACACCAGGGATGGCGAACAAGTTGATCGCGATCGACCGGTAGATCGCGAAGTCAATTTTGGTCGATCGCTCGCGATGTCTTGATTTAATGTGTGATGGTGGGTTTAGTCACCTTTACATAGTAGCAAAAAACCTATAACCCTATTAAAATAACGGTTGTTAACTAATTGCCCAATATACTACTTGAACAGTGAAGAACTTTTGATTTTCTCCCTAAGTACATAACCCTATTGTTAGCGAATGTGGAAGATGAAAGATAGTTTGGAATCAAGTTTCGATCTCACAGAACTGTCCGTTTACCGATAGCAGTTTTTTGCTTATCGCATTGTAACAAAAACCGTTAACAGTAAAAAGTGAGTCTAGCTACTCATGTATTTACAAATAAGTGTTTATAACCTATCACTGGCCCAATATCTGAATTGATCCAACAAATAAAATAATTCCTAAACACCACTAGCTTTGCTCTCAAAGCCAGTCTCCAGAGCTATTGTCCTCATGATAAACTTGGTCTCAGTAACCCATTCAAACTTCCATTCCACAATTCATAATTTGCCGAAATTCGAAGATGTTACTCATTCAACAATAATCAAGTTACCACCTTGTATTTCTTTTCATTTTGCGTTCAAAACGCTAAAATTTTTAACTCAAAACATAGTCAAATAATTGCAAAATGCAAACCACTTTTTAGCTCAGCTACATATATTAGCATGTTAAGCTATAACCTTTCAGCCTAACAAAATAAAAAATATTTGCAAGGGGTCATCCTTTCAGCTCATGAACAGAAACAAATAAGCAAAGGTGTAATCATTCAGTTTAACAAGATAAACAAATATTAGCAAAGGGCCGACCTTTCATCTCCAACAATATAAACAAATATTATCAAATTGGTAACATTTCATCTCAACACGATAAACAAATATTAGCAAAGGGCTCATCTTTTAACTCAAAAATTAAACAAATATTATCAAAAGGACAACTATTCATCTCAAGAAGATAAACAAATATTAACAACGGGCTAACCTTTCAGTTCAACAAAATAAATTACCTACCACGCCAGTAAAGCCTACCACAAATATGTATTCGCAAAAAGCTAACCTTTCAGCTCAACAAAATAAATAAATTTGAAAGGGGTAACTTTCAGCCAAACAAAATAAATTAACATTTCAGTCAAGAGTTGACCTTCAGCTCGACAAGATAAACAAATATTTGCAAAGAACTAACCTTTCGACTCAACAAGATAAAAATATTAGCAAAGGGCTATCCTTTCAGCTCAAACCCAATCAAATATGTTCATATTACTCGTAGATAAACAATGTAGGTAGATAAATAAGCTGTTTCAGTACGATATGAACTCCCCCGATCTACTGATAGATTAACAAAAGTCAAAAAATTTTAGAAAATAAGTCTAAAAATCTTCCATGCTAATTTTCCTGGCAAAAAAGTATCGCAAAATCTTAAAATCAAATTTTCGGTCATACTGTGCATTTTTATAATGAACTCTGCAAATATGAAAAGTATTTTCTTTATGGTTTTATATCAAAAACTTAATAGGATATGTAAAAAATAAAAAAGAAATAGTTTTTAACATATATTTTGCGTATCTACTACCCATAGCTCGCGGGACAACATGTCTACGCCTATGCCAACATGTCGATCGGGGCATATTTTAAAGATAAAAGATAGATCTTAAGTAGACAAAAGTTGGCCACCCCTGATCTACGAACCAAGATAAAACAAAAGGGTAGCATTTTTCGGCCCGACAAATTAGGGGTTCGCACGACAAATTTCTGTACCTTAACGACAAAATATGCATTTGAACGACAAAATATGTGTTTTAACGACAGAAAATGTAAAGAAACGACATCATATGTTTTAACGACAAAAAATGTAAATGAACGACAATATCTGTATTTCAACGATAAAATCAGCAAACTATGTGATTTAACCTCAAAGACCATAAATGATAAATGAGCAGTATGACAAGCAGCGCCTCTAGCCCAGCCGTAAAGAACTTGAAACGTTTCCATTTGGTTTACACTGGTGTGCACTGGCAATGCGCAGATCACAGATCAGAGAGTGCACGCGCATTGCCAGTGTACACCAGTCCTACCAAAAAGAAACGCTATTATTCCATACTCATGTGTGCTACATACCGTTAAAAGTGTGGTTATATGTAGTTAGTTTTTAAATTCGCAGAATGACGTTGGGAATAATTGCTTGTTTGATTGATGTGATGTATTGAACTAAAATGTTAGTCGGTTGCAAAAGATCAACTTTTAGTACTTTTTTACTGTTAAAGTTCGACCCTATAATTAAAATACACTGTAAGATTTCTTATTATGTCAATTAGGGTTGTGCTTACTTTTTGTACTGTTATTTTTCATGCAGAACTCTCTCACTTTGTTCATTTATATCAATCCTTGATTGCTGTGAAATTTGAAATCAACCAATACAGTACATTAACCCATACCCCAAGGGGCACAAAATCGAGTATACGTCTACTTTAATCCTATTAAAAAAAACATTTTTGTTTTGTTTACTACAGAGCACTTCACATATTTCCAAGTAGATACTTAATTTGTCAAAAATACAATAATCTAATCTAAGTGCCATCAAAGAACACATTCGAACAGTCTATGGAGAATACCCTACCAAAAATTGTTTTCACTTTCGATTTCGCTCGATTTTGTTCATTGTTGGCCAGGATAGTCACTTAGCTTCGACTATTGTATTTTTGACAAATTAAATATTGGCAAATAAGTGAAATGCTTTGATATCGAGATGCATTGTCACCTAACTATAAATAATTTTACTCACAACAAACAAGTTCATTAAAGGACTATACCGCTATAATTAAACAAACAATTCTTAAAGTAGGTACTAAATATTACACATGTTCTACTACATCAAAAGATAAAAATATTTAAATACACAATATTTCAAAAGAATAATTCAAATATTTGCTTATTTTTTATAGAATGTACGGATATATATTTATTGTACTTGAATTATTGTTTAGTTGTTTCTTTACCATATTTTAAATTTAATTTGTGTTTTTATAAAAAAATTTCAGACCCCACACTACAGCTGTTAATTAAGTTTTATAAAACCAAAATTATATAATTAAAACTCAAAAACAAAATCAAAATAATCAATACTTTTCGCAAACAGCTTAAAAAAGTAATATTACATAATATGTCGTGCTAAACAATTAAACTGTCGTTAAGAATCCGTGCTTAATACATATTCTATCGTGTTAATTATTGTCGTGGGGAATACAAAATTTGTAGTGCTGAGTACATATTTTGTCGTGCACAATTTGTCGTTGTGAATACCTAATTTGTCGGGCCGATATATATTCCCCAAAACAAAATATTAAAATCGCTAACTTGCAAGATTGTTCAACACTTAATAGCATGGACACCCATAGTTCAATCTAATGGCATTTCGGCGGGGGTGTTGCAAAACCAGCAGTTGTTAAAGTGAGTCCTGCGGAGTGCCAGGGCAATGAACTGGACCCTTGCGCCTTGGGAAGCACGCGTATTTTCCCGCAAAGTCATCGGTACGCTATAGTCGGAAAATGTTTATAGTTGAGTAATATAAGGCATGTACGACCCATAGGTGTAATTCCAAATGTCGGTCGTTAGCAAACGTACAACTCCATTTAATAGCGCAATGGGTGTTTTATGGTTATGTATGTTTAAGTATTGTAGGTTCATTTGGATAGGATGGCGGATATCTTTTTTATTACCGATGTGCCCGTAGGTTTATTGTGGTTAGTTTTACTGAGTCTATGTAAGCGATGGATCAACTATTCGAAAGAATAATTGAGTGATAGATATTCAGAAATGGGTAAAACACGTGTTTATTTGTTCATATTAAAGAATCTAATCATTTGCATTCCTGTAACATCTATGTTTTTTAGATATAGCTGTGCTTTCATGTTTTACGCTTTTTTGTGTTATTACAGTTGCATAAGGTACCGCGTACACCAAGATCACCGAGATAAATATTTTGAAATAAATGTCGTTTGAGTTGACATTCTTTTGAAAACCTTTTTACGCAAAATATATAGTCACTCGGTATCTAATCACTACCTACCCTTAGTGAAATGATGATCATATGTGATTATCATACACTATCTACAATATTTTGTCTACAAATATATTGAAAATACCGAATAAGTTATGCGAAGAAACATGAGTAGTAATTAGAGTCGTACTGGCGTTACCTGATATTTGTGATTTTTTCGTGCTAAAAATTATCATTTATATATATATGACTGGCAAATACAATCAATTATATGCATATACGTTGTGACACTGTTTTCAGTTTTATAATGTCAATCTAATACAAACTTTTAAATGTATAAAAAAAATAATAACTCAAAGTAGAAAAATACCGTATTACACTCTTTTATACCACATCTTGGTGCACTCAGTCATTAAAAACTCGAATAATAATATAATATTATTTACGATTCACAAATCCATTTTATCTTTATGTATATGACTCACAAATAAATGAAAAGGGCCCAACTGCACAGCTGACATTTTAAGCGTAGCTTTAGTTCCCCTTAGAGGCTAAGTTTGCTGCATCGTCATTAAAGTGAAGCTTAAAATCGCTTTAGCTTCCCTTATTTTAAGCTGAAGTAGAGTTCGGCTTATCTGCCACTTACCGAATTACGAGGTTATGTTTATACACATTTTTGGTCACCTTGTATATGATAACAAATCCGAAAATTGATTAATGTCATTAATATTATGATGGAAGATGATGTAATAGACAATGATGTACAATAGATGGAGCTGAAGTAGTTGTGTTCGCTTTTATCTAGGAAAGATTATAGCAGATCCAATAACGTAAATCTATCGAGTAAATCTGATCGATATTAAATAACCTAACGAACACGAGTGCACAGTTTGTTATGAATTCAATAGAAAATGGACTTGCATGTACAATTAAATTATAATTTTCAAATCAATACATAAATCCACCAACAAATCGATGATAATAGTAGACAATGATTTTAAATGATGCTGAAATTGTTGGTCACCACACACCACATAGTCCAACAGACCAATTATTTCAAAAATCAAATCGATAAATCAATCATTTTAGAATTTATAATTCAATATAACATTGTAAATTAACAATTACAAGAATATATTTATTAATTTAACTCAAATATTGTCGTTACATTAAAGATCGCAATAAGAAATTAACATATCTATGGCCTAGCTTCAATATCACGTATCACCTTGGTTAAAGTATAGGCCATCGATATTGAACAACAATATCTCATATAACTATAGATCAATATACGAACATACCGTATCATACGGACATACAGTACGGTTGTGGCTGTAATCTTTAATTTATTTAAAATTTACATCCCGCCTGTGCGTTAGACAAATCCCGTGCGTTAGACAGAAAAAGCGTACATTTTCAGTGTCTGTTGTTACGATTTTAAGCGAGGACGCATTTGCAACTCTCGTGGTTTTACCTATATCACAATTTTCTATACATTGATTAATAATATCTCAGTTGGCTCAATCGTAGAAATTGATCGTCAGTTGATGTCATGTGTGAAACCAAAACAGGTAGCAAAATATCTCGCGAGTACGTAAACATAACAAATATTAACCTTTACTTGCAAAAGCTGTCAGAGTATGCGCGGGCATTTCAAAACCCAGCAAACTAAATCTCCCAACATGTAAAATTACTTACGCTTCAAAACTATGCTAAGACTTAACTAAGCTAACCCTAAAAATGAACGGTGCAGCAGATACGAAATTCTTATCTTGCCCTTAGCCTAAGCCGAGTTTAGTTTAGTGTCTCATAAGTGTCAGCTTTATAGTTGAGCCTAAATAATTTATTATGTACCTAATTCCTACATATTTATTGGTTCTCCGTTAATATGTTGTTTTATATCCATACTTGATTGCTGTGAAATTTGAGATCAATGAATATACCCACATGCCCCCAAGGGACTCAAAATAGAGAATAAGAGTAATTTAATGACATAAAAAAATTTTCATTTGGTTTGACTCATGGATGGTTTTGACTACAGTAAATTTGCACAAAAATTTAAATAAAATTTGTAAATTTGTTAGAAAAAGAAATAATCAATTAACTTTGAGTCTAGATATCAGAGCATTTCATATATGTTCAAGTACTTAATTTATCAAAAATACAATAATGTACACTAGGTGACTATCCTGATCAACAATGAGCAAAATCTGGAAGGTAATAACTGTTTTTTTATAGTTTTTTCGTAGAATCTGAATCTAAAGGCGGTAATTTCGACTTCATCCTAGTTTTAAAAATACAGCCCGGCTGAAGATAATTTTCTTACTAGTTTTTATTAAGCTATGAGCCGTGGTATGTAAATTTACTGTGGTAAAATAAAATAAAAGCTTTTTGTATGGCACGTCTTGACTGAATACGGCTTAGACTATAGGGTGGAACAACAACACCACAAACAATCCAATTGTTTTGGTCTGCAAGTGGCTGATGTATGCGTCACATATGTATTCGAATTTAAGTACTCTAAAAAAAATATTAGAATTGTATATGTGATTTCCTTATGGTACGTCTTGAATCGCGAAATAGCTATGTTATATTGCTAGAAACATTAGAGCATTTCCGCCACGCTCAAGGGGCGTGGATGGGAGAAGAAACGAAGAAAGACGAGGCGCTTAGAAACGTAATAATCCCAAATTCGCCGTCGATAATAAATGTTTCGATGTTGGATTTTCGTCCGGTTATCGCATTCTTGATTGCGCGGACTTTTTCTCGCATCTCGCCACCGTTCGTTCCCCATCTTTTTCCGCTAGAGGGCATCCCAGTAGCAGCGCCGTACCGGATTCCGCTCACGAACAGAATCGGTAATATTCATCGCCGTGTTGATTTTAGGTCGCAGTTTTTTTCCACGTTTCCTTTTTTTCGTTCGGCCGTTGTTCGCAGAGGGCGCCACGTGGCCTAGGTGATCGCAAATCTGGATCACAGAGGTCGTCGCCTGAGGGCAGGGAGCGGGCGAAAAAATTGGATTATAATTGCCTTTTGTTTGTGCGAGGTCTTTTAATTTTTTTTGCGGTTCTCTCAGGTATTGGAGAATGGGGTATTTTTTGGGTCTCTTCATTACTTCCCGCTTTCGCCGGTTCTCGGAGGTAATTTAAGCGCGTCACGTCAAATCAATTTTCCATTTAACATGCACGAATGCTCCTGTGATGGAATGGCTGGAATTAAGGACTTTTTTACGTAACTCTTTTTTACGTTACGTTTGAGATTCCAGCTTACTGAGGAGTCACGAAGTTGAAAGTGAAAATCTGCCAATCAAAATTTAATACTCGTCTAATATCGTTTTCAAATTTTGTTTTCAAACTAACACTTAGTGACATATCACTCAATGTTGATTGATTAAAAGAACGAATTTGTTTTTGCGTTTGGTAGTAAAGAATCAGTTCAGTAGCAATGAGTTTTGCATTACATTTTGAATAATGAATGAATGTACAAAATTATTTAGTAATTTAATAATATTTTTACGTCCATATTTTAACAGTTTGATTTAGTACAAAAAATATAACATTTATGAACTAAAAGCATTAAAATTTTAATTTAAGTTGTTATTAATTGAACATACAAAATATTTCATTACCATCAATATTTCATAAAATAATAATTGAAGTGCATATTTATGTGCTTAATCATTGCAATACAAATGACAATTCTTCGAGTCTTCAACAATTAATTTTTCTGAATATCAAAATCCAAGATGGCGCCAACAAAGAAAAACAGGTTAACTATGCTCTTTGCGATACTTTTAAGTTGGGATTTAGAAAAAAAATATATACAACTCCAATACACAGATACTTTCAATAGGCTTATTATCCGTTTTCTGATCAGGTTTTTGCAATCTCAAACTTAAATGAATAATATGTTCATACCCCGCTTATGTAATGTGGTGAGGGTATATTGAGTTTGATTCAACATTTGTAACACCCATAAAGAGGCGTGGCAGATATAGAAGAAGATATTGAAGCAATTGATCTGAAATTTGGTCTACAAGCTTATCTCTTAAAAAGTAAGGTCAAGTTCGTGAAGGGGCAAAATCGGAGCACCTGTGTTTTTAAAAAAATTTAAATTTAAATATTTAAATATTTTTTTAAATATTTTACGGTGGGGGTATTTTAACTTCAGCACGGCTGAAGATAATTTTCTTACTAGTTTAATTTTACTATTTTCATAGTAATGGATTTTGACCAGGTTTTAGCGAGTGGATGTCCAAAAAAAAAAGTATATTCGCAGTATCCGCACATAAAACGTATTAATTCTGCGCACGAAAAACGGATCAGGTCGACACAGTAAAAAAGGTTATAAACTTTGAACCCGCATTACGATTTAGCTTTTGACGCCGTTCGCAGATCGTATAACCGATGTCACGGTACACACATAGCTGTTGATATTATTTTTTTAGGGGTTTCCCTACCACTACCCCTACCCTTTACGTATACGTTGGTTTATAGTTTTGACGAGGCTGGTCACGCGCGCTGCTGACGCAGCCTCGTCAACCTGCACCGGCAATTTCCCTTTTTCAGGGTAGTGGGGGCCGCTGAAACACCGCGACGTCTGATGTCGGTCGGCGGAGCGCCCGGTCAGCGAAACGGCGGCGTTCGTCTGGCTCTGGCTCGGACGTGACAGGATCGTGAACCAAATACCAATTTGCACCACCCCACTACACAGAATTTACCCCCGCAGATGTGGGGTGGCGACGTGCCGCCACGTTTGCCAGGTATGTGAGGATATCGAATGCTCAGAGGGCGCCAACGGACCGAATATCATCACCGGGGAATTCTTGGTTACGTGCTTGGGGAGTGAAAATTCGGGGCGAAGTTAATAGGGTGTCCGAAGTTGTGACAAATATGGTATGGAGGAGTATGTGAAGACGATCAGGAATATGCGTATAAAAATACTGAGAGGAAATCATAGGAGAGATGATGGCATAACAGTTTAGACTGACGACAACACATGAAGCAACTTATTTTCTCCGTTATTCATGGCATCTGAATTTCGATGGGAAATAAAATCCTTTGTTATTTTGCAGTTTATACTTATCATTCAAGTATTTATCCGGAAAAAATTAATTTAATACACAAATAAAGAATACCTTTATTTGCTCTCTGTCACCGTTTTCTGCTTTGTGAGTGTTCTGATTACCAAATTCTTCTTCTTGGATACATTTATTCTTCATGTTTATTTTAATCTGTTCTCGTTTTAGGGGATTCCAAATTTAAGTTCTATTATTGTATGCTAATGGTGTTCGGATTTTCCTTGTTCGATTACTTAAAATAATAATCCTAAATGTTGAATGAACCCAAGTCCATGGAAATGTATATTCATGTAAATTATACACCTCAACTATACCACCATTACAGAAACTATAGATCTGAATGTAAAACTGTTAAATCCCTTTTTGAAATTAAGAAATTATGAAGGTAGTATGTAGAAAAATATGTAGGTTCGGTATGTATCTACCCAAACACTTAAAACCACCTTAAAATTATTCATACAAACCAAGTGCCGACTCACGCTATAAATTTGTCTGATTATACAGTTGTTGTGTTTGAGCGAAGTTAGTTCGTATATATTAGACCTGCCGTACGCGAGAATGTTCGGAATTTAACGGAGGCCGCAACTGAGAAATAACAAAATTTACGGCCGACCAACCAACCGATAAATATTCATATCCGACCAGCCCCCAACAGTTTGTATATAATTCAGACTAATCACTTCAAGCCTAAACAACCGTACGGGTTCGACTGCATTAATAAGCAGCAGGGAAGGCCATAGTTTACGCCTAGGCGCTTAATACCAAGTTGGCCGTGGAAAGCCATATTTCCCTTTTGTTTACTTCGCTTCAGCCAGCTGTGATGGCTTTATTGAGGTCCATTTCCTATTATCAACCAAGAAAATGATTGATGGAATAATTTAGTCACGACAATATGAATTAACTAGAACTAGCTACTACACTAAAGAATAGAATAGAGATTTATTTAGTTCAATTTAATTATTGTGGTGAATAAAATAATTATGATTTTTTGATTTACGAATCTATTGGTTGAACAAAATGCGGTATTTTACGGTTGTAATATGTGGTTCTTTTATTAAAAAAATTACTTATTGCTGGAAGGAATTAATGTGGACCTTTTATTGACAAGACCTTTTTGGAGGGTAGCGTTTTTTTATCTAAATACTACAACATAATTCACACACACCAGGAGAAATTAATCTGTCCTAAATGAGATTTTCTAGAACCTCACTCCCCTGTTTTCCACGATGTCGCATCATTTATACCAGTAATTTGTCAAGCCGCGCCGTCCCTAGATGGCGCGCAATTAAATGCCTTACATAAATCATATTCGACTGGCACGGTTACTCTAATAGCCTAGTCACTATGGAAAATCTTTTTCGAGGTAACCCAAAAATAAGTTTTCTTTCTATTAGGTCTCGGCTAGGATACGAGCGGCGAGCGGCAAGCGGCGGGCGGCGACCGGTGAGCGGTAGAGCGGCGACCTGGCTACGATGTAAGCGGCACCATGAGCGGCACGACAGTTCGTCGTGACAATTATTAGTAGTTATGTCGTCGTCCGGTAATGTTGTCAAACTGCTACTCACGATCTTAATCTTAGAATAAAAAAACGTGATAATATATAGGCTGTTCTATTTAAAAAAAGGAGAGGTAACCAAGTTTCTATAATAAAATGAGCAGCCTGTATATTGAAGATATATTTCAACGATAGCCTGTTTAAAGCCAAAAAACTTTTGTTTGAATTTTATACGGTTGGAGAATTATTTAGGTGTTTCGGTAATCTTTGCTAACCCTGTATAATTCTGCGGTGAGCGGCACTAGTAAGCGGCAGGGTGGTGCCGCTCTGCCGCTTACTGTATCGTAGCCGCTTTGCCAAGATATGGCTTTGAAACAATGCAAACATATAACATTAGCGACGCCGCTCGCCGCTCGTATCCTAGCCGAGACCTTAAACAAATACCTATATGGATTCAGAAGACAGTCCCGAGCTAACTGAAACCAAACAAATACCGGCTAGTAGAGAAGGAAATTCTCTACAAATCCATGTCTGGGAGGGGCCAAAGCCACCGTCGGCCTAAGGAAGTGTTCCGCTCATCAAAGTTCATATAAAAAAAGTTTATATAAACATACGTCGTAAATCGTCTCGTTAATAGCCTATCCAGAGATTTCAATATGACTTTCACATAGGAGCAGGGCTGGCCCGAGCGTTTTTACCGCTGTATGCAAACCTCAAAAGTGCCGCCCCCAAACTACAAAAACTATAAAATTAAAAGAAAACAGATTTATAAAAAACATGATCTAGAAGAATACGGTCAAAACAAAACAATTTTTTTTATATCAAAAGCACAAACTTTGGTACTTTAATTAGTACAAATAACTTTAAAAACAACACAGAATACTAGTACAATATCCAAACTTGAACCCTAAGGTCTCGGCTAGGATACGAGCGGCGAGCGGCGAGCGGCAGAGCGCCGAGCGGCAGAGCGGCGACCTGGCTACGATGTAAGCGGCACCATGAGCGGCACGACAATTCGTCGTGAAAATTATTAGTAGTTATGTTGTCGTCCGGTAATATTGGCAAACTGCTACTCACGGAAAATTATACCCTTCGGTTGAATAAGATCCGTAAGACCCTGTATTTATTATACAGGGTTAGCCAAAATTACCGACGAAACACCTAAATAATTCTCAAACCGTAAGAAATATAAAAAAATGGTTCAACCAAAAGTTCTTTTGGCTTTAAACGAGCTATCTTCTAAATATATTTTTAATATACAGGGTGATCATTTTATTCTAGAAATTAGGTAACCTCTCCTTTTTTTAAATAGAACAGCTTATATATTATTAAATTTGTTGATTCTAATATTCATTCTAAGCATTGTTTATACGAATCATTTTTTATAAAATAAAAAATACATTTTTAATTATAAGCTATTAACCAAAAATAGTCAAAATTACCGGAACACCTAAATAATTCTTCAACTGCAAAAAATAAAAACTCTTTCAAATATTTACAAATGGGTTTTCAGAACCGAAATATTTCAATATCTATTCTGTCAAGTCATCTGTCATCTCAAAACTTTTGTATTTTTGTGACAGAATAGATATTGACATAATATCTCTGTTTTTACCTTCTCCCAAATCTACATCTTTCATAATTTTTAAGAAATTCTTCAGTTATCATGTACTTATACAAATCTTATTCAAAATTTAATCTTTAATATGGTGTATAATTTGTTCTGCTAAGGTTTTTTTGGTGATTTTTCAATTACTGATTTTTAATTAAGTTCAATAATAATATCATCAAATATTCAGCAAACATTTTGATATTATTTTCATAGGCGGGCGAATTATGTGTGTACTCAAATCTAAAATTACTAGACTACTATTTCGTCAGACAATTCTAAAGCATTAAAACCGAAGGAATCACCATCTGTTAAGACGATTTCCATACCTTTGCAATGTGCCAGTAATTCATTCTTACTTTCAGTTTGTGGATATCGTATAAAAACTCAAAAGAGTAGTTATGGCTATTTTATATTTCTCTGTTGATATTTGCATAGGTTCCTCTACACTTTCATATGTTTTACTTTTATTTCGTTAGCTAGTTTTTCAGCTTCTACGATAACGCTGTCAAAGCATTAATCCGATTTTAATTCTAAAAAAAAATAATGAGTTATTTTATATAAGCTTGTCTGTTATTGTCTGCTATGCATCTTAAAATATAAGAATGGCCAGAAGCCTGTCAATTCCTGCTCTATTTGATTTTATTTAACTATTCCTTTATTTTCTAGATTCAGGCAATATTTTTAGAGTTTTCATTTGTTGTAGTTCAGTTGGTTTTGACGCCACTAAATTTTGCGTCGTAGGCAGTTGCCTACCGCCTAGGGCCGGCCCTGCATAGGAGCATACATTTACGTAATAATACAACGTACGCCATGATTGTATTACCGACGTTTTTCCCCTTTAACGTGAAAATTTACCGTCAAATTAAGGCAACGCTTTCACCAATATCCACAAAAAACTCGCCCTTCAACACATTAACAATTGAAAGTGTAATTTTGACGGTGCTCCCCCCGCTCTCTCAAATTTGGGTCCGCTTTAACCGGGGGAGATTCTTGTATCGCCCGGGTTCCCTTTTTACCACCGCTCATGGACCGGACTTCATCATCAGCTCGGGTCCTGGCGCCATTGTTTGCTAATGATACGCTGGTGAGTGGAAGTAGTGGGCGGCCATGTTGGACGTCGCGTTCGGCATCCCCAATCCTCCCCCCTATAACACCGCGCCCCACACTCCCCAATCAACTGCTAAATGACATTACCAGATGGTCGTTAGCGTCCGTCAGTTTATTGTGAGCGGACGCGTCCGCCGAAAATTAGATCAATGCTGCGTTTGGTGTGGCAGTGGTTTTCCGTAATTCGGCTGTTACCGGAAATCCGAACAAGATTTCAATTAGTAAACAATGTTAATTGGCGAATGGGAATAACGGGGTGGAAAAATTCGAATGCCACTGATGGCGATAACAGGGTGTTAAGCGTGTCCGAACACTGCTGTTGACTGTTATGGACTACTGCGAGCACATACCTCAATCTCTCTCACTCATTAGTAGAGTAAACTAATGTATAAATGCTGGCCTAATCTAAACTTGAATACACGCTCGAAAATATATCATTTATGAGACATGTTGTTTATTTTTATACAGTGGGTTTAATACAAACCTAAAAAACGGCCAGAATCCCAAAGCTGATTTTATCTCATTCGCTGATCGGCAATATTGTGGTAAAACCCGTGGTAAAACACGAGTTAGAGGGAGAGAGATAGGCGATACAAGAATCTCCCTCGTAGAACTCACTCCTAAAATGGCCAGTAACCCCTACCGGTCAAATTACACTTTTAATTGTTAATGTTCGGAAGGGTGTTTTTTTTGTCGATAACCGATGAAGTATTGCCCCGTGTCGAGGTTTGATTTATTTAAGGTGCGTAATTGGGCGCAATCTAGCAGCATCGTAACAAATTACTGGTATAAATGAAGTGTCACCGTACAATGGGGTGCTCAGAAATTGTAATTTTGACAATTTAATTTCTGATAGTGTATTATGTGTAGTGCTGGATTAGCAAAAATGTGTCAGTTTTATATTTGTGTCAAATTATTTACCTACCTATGCACATGAAGATACTACTATATACTAAAAGTCTAACACAGTCCGCGGAAGAAGTTTACGAAAATCGGCGAATCGGGGGAAAGGTCTGCTTTTCCGCCTGAAATTTGATTCTACAGTGCTTAGGCTTTCGTTATTCAGTTCTCGTTATTTTTTACCTCGATTCGGCTAAATTTATGGATTATCGTTTAGGACTGTACTCGTCAGCGCGTCGCCATGGCAACCGATCGAGGTGGTTAGGCAACCGCCGCGCGCTTCGCGACGCGGTCACCAGACGGCGACACATCGTCATGTCGCTGTTGAGGTTACGCTACGAAGCAATCGATGGCGCCCCGTAACCGCTCCGAACGTACGAGCATAATCACGTCGCGCGTATAAGCGCACCCGGGTTTTTTGTCTCTCTTAATGCTTCGGCGATCTACCTAGGTCGACCAGCAGTTTAATACTAAACATATGCCTATGTTTAGAGTTAAATAAAATGCACAGTACGTAGGCAAACAGGAATTTTATAATCACAAAATGCAAGGTATACTGCTGAATATCGCACAATATTGGCCTGAATATCGTACAATTTAAACTAAAAAAAAACTTAACAAGTAAATCCCGGACATCTCCTGTATTCCACGATTCCTTAAGCGCACAGCATTTGAGCAATAAATTCGCGACCGTAGCCGCCGAATCCGCTGATAGAAATCCGGCATTTTAGCATGTGAGAAATCGAAGGAGGAGATAGAGATCGAAGCGGGCGGCATCGTTCGTTCGCAGTCGTCGCTGCAAATCCCCGTCACTTGACTCGCGAAATCCCCCCCGAATAAAAATAATATATTGGGGGGCGGCCGAATATATATTTCTATATATACCTATATATATTCGCGGGCGGCCCAGTAAATCTTCTCATCTGTTTCAGACAATATAACTTCCCCACTTGGCAAGCGCTCTCTCGCAGCATGCCCGCGTATTGCGGATATAAATTCCGAGCAGCGCGAAAGACAGTCGAAAAATTCGCGAGGCTGGGGGCGATTCTCATGCCGTCACGGTACCCCCACAAGTCCCTTTCCGATGACGCTCTATTCTCTGGAATCTGTGCCAGCGACGATAACGTATCGGAGAAATTCGCACTCAATTTGTCGACAAAACGCTACAATCACATAATTTATTCAATGAAATCTACGCGAACAACGTTATTACTATTGAATGGTATGACGAGATTTTCAAGATTTCATTTATAGTACGACATTGTCCGACATAGTGCCGTCCGTTAAGGGGAGGTTCTCATGAAACCGGTTGAAAAAAAAATATTTTGAAACCTTGAAGTGTATCAAATAATCCCCTGAAACTGTTTTTTGATTCTCGCAAGTTTTGCGGTTTTATAGCCTATGCTCGAAATTTCCTGCATTAAGGCGGCGCAAAGCGGATTGTGAATAGGATTGTGAAATTTGGATACAGTATAAAAAACGAAAATATCTAGGTGCTTAAGTTGAGTAAATTAATATTTCAATGAATTCATATAGAAAAGGAGTTTTAAAAAGAATAATGTTTCTACCTTCTATACAACCACCGCGTTTTTATAGAAACACGATCTTTAAAACTGGTATGCGCGATTACTTTTTAATCGTTTAACGGATCGTGATATCCTTTTTTTCCCTTAAAGAAAATACTTTTTATTGGAGGCTGAACCTCATAATAAGTAAAACTTTTAAATAATTATACTATTTATACAGATTTGAAAACAAAAAGAAAGCTGTAGAAAATCGAACATTTTGTCAATTTTACCTTTTTATGGCAAAGCGAGAAATAGCGAATAGCTGCGTAAGTACGTTCAATTTCCATACAAATTCTTCTGCATTTCAAAATGATATTTTGTAATTTCGTATCTAATTTTGAAATAAGATCATTTGTTGTAAAAAAAAAAACGGTTTAAATAAGCAGTCCTATTGGAAACATGCTTTCTGGCGGTCTATTAAATTGTGCTAAACGCTTTCCGATCCCGTCGGTGAACAGGTCGCGGTTCATTAGCTCTTAACGATTTCGCTTTATGCGCACTGCAGCCAGCAAATGCGATTCTATCTACACAGCACGGCTATTAGCTGAAAACGATGGTGTAAAGCTATCGAAGATGCGTTTCTGCTGAACGGAAACAATGGTACCAAGAAAGAAATATCATCAATTCCTAAATGTATTAGTATATTTATGAGTACGAATTTTTAAGAGGAACCGAATAATAAATCTAATTCCATCATTTTCTCATTGAATAGAATAAAAGGTTTTTCTTTAGTCGTTAGTTTCTTTCGCATGCTTCACAGTCCAATTACGATGTCGTATTATTTTAGGATATGATGGTGAGGAATATTGTGTGTTTACGTATATTTTACCAATTGAACAACTATCCACAAGTATGTACAGCAATTTATTCGAAAGTTTGAAATAAACATGCTTGCCGCAGCTAGGCAACGTATTGTTGGATTAGTGTTCCGGCGCTTGTACATCATACTCTCGTTTTGTTAGATATTTCAAGCCCACGCGATGTAGGACTGTTCAAATAGGGCCTAAGTATCTAAATTGTCTATAAGGAACTAAAGTTAGTCCAGCAAAATTTGCGTAACTTAATATCGGCAAAATTTAATGGAAAAACTCCCCAATTTAAAAGGCGTTCGCAGATCCGGCGCATCCACCATTTAGTTCTATCGCAGCGTTTACCGTTCGCGTCTAGCTCAATTGCTGAAATAAATCCACCAGTCCGTAACGTAAACGTTATCCCGTCTAGCAAATAGCATAGTTAGCGCTCCGGCGGTGGAAAAATTGAGAGCACGGATATGAGTTGTTTGTTCGAGCCAAGTGTGAGTGTGTAGTGCAAATGGAGCACCGGGAACCCCTAATACTTCTGGATGGCGACGGAGCACGTCCGGTTATCCGGATTTTAGATCGCATCCGAATTAGAGTACGTAATCCAACCGAGTCCTAAACACGATTTACAATTAGTCGGAGGGAGAGTGCCCCCGCAATTCGTGCGGTAGGACCGTGAGCGGGTGGCGCGGGGGATGGTTACCGCGACCGTCCAAACACGCCGAATTAGATTACCCAATTATGATCGGATTCGTTAACAAGACACCGGTTTTGACCCGCCGCTGTATACCGTAGCCGTAATTAATGATTCGACGTTGATTATTATTAGTCCTAAATACGGTAACGTGGATTCTATTTCACATCTGGGCTCTTTTAACAAATACCTCGGTTCCAGTGAGGCGTCCCAGGGTGAGTCCACTTTTATTTATTGCGTATATAAATATGGCGCAATTCAGTTCGTAATGACACTCCGGGAGACTACAACATAGAAACTTGTAAAATTCTAAATTATAAATGTAAATAGCACACTACCAAACAGTCTTCAACTAAATATAAATAAATTGAATACAAAGATGTTTCTGCACAGTATTGCTACTCTCTACTATCACTAAATGTGGTAGATTTGATTTTGATAATAATTTAACGCACCGTTTTGAAATATTAAGGTCAAAACACAAATTTCTGGGATTAAATCGCGTTTTGAGTTTTGAACTGTACGGCTGTAATATAACCTGACTATAAGCTAAGTCCCATAAGAATGTATATTAATTTTGCGTAAAATGTTCAACACCAACGATGTATTTTTATTTATTTATTTTTAACATTACGAAAGTTATTGGTCAGATGGTAAGGTATATTAATGGTAAGAATAAATAAAAACAAAATAAATTAAAATTATGAAATGCAATACTTAAAATTAAACTTGATGAAATAATTTAGTATAAAACATTAGCAGGTGTCAACTGAATTTGCTTATTTGGTATTTAAATAATATTCAAAGGTAATTTTGTTGTCAAAGACCGTTTTGTTCTTTGAACAAAAATGTATTAAAATACAGGGTCTTCTATCGGTAATATGAAAGTTGAATTTAAAGGAAATAACACGGAGTAAAAATATGTATATGCAAGATGTTACATTAACATCAAAGCGAGCAAATTATCACATAATCTCGCCTAATGATGAATACATAATTCACATTCCAATTGGAGAAATGCATGCTTATTGTGTTGCTAATTTATATACGTGTCGATCTTATATACACGGTATTAATAATTTCAACAAAATGTGTGTTTGTGTGTCTGTGTGTGTATGTGTACCCGTTTTTTGTAACGTTAGTTTAGAGGCATGAGCAAATTCTATTTGACCAAGATCGCTCGTACTGCAGTAAAACTAGTTAACCAGAATTTGACAGATATTTTCATACTATTGACAGTATTGTCACAACATTAGCGTTTGCGTTGGGAAACACTGCTAAATAATAATAATAATACGTTTATTGTTTCTCCTTGAATATAGTATACATAAAACAGTTACATATTTAAACAATGTGAAACAATCTCATGATGCGTTTCAGCTTAGAGCTGTTCTTCCACCGCATGTTTATCTAATAAAATAAGTACCAGATGTAATATAAGAAACAAAAACAGAAAATAAATATAACAACAAAATTAGTACGATAAAGTTATGTGCCTGGCCACATCAGATTCTTCTTCTTTAAAGTCACCGCCAGTGAATTAACACTAATTTATACATTTCGTATGCCAAAAAAACTTACAGTTCTTACAACAATCTTAACAATATGACTAAATAGATATATAGATAGTGCATTAAATTTATTCAGTGCAATTAAAATTAGAAGAAACGTCAATTTAACAAATGGTATGGTATTTTAATAGATAATGTGATAATTTGATAAGAATTTTCATGTATATGACACTATAGACAAGTCGACAACCTCACGTTTAACAAAACATTAACAATCAGGACAAAAACTGTAGTGACAAAAATTCCTCGATGTTATCAACTTTATTGTTCAGCAAATTTGGCAATTTGTTATAAAGTATGGCCCCCAAATATTGATGTCCTTTTGTGGAATTCAAACGATGGCAAGGTACTACTATATCATTCTTACCCCTTGTGTTGTAGTTACGCATTTCTTTGTTTAGTTTAAATTTATGTTTATTCGCATGAACATATTTTACAGTTGTCAAAATGAACATGCTACACAAGGTAAGTATGTTGTGTTCCCTGAAGGTGTCTCTACAGCTATCCCTGCTATCAATTCCCACCAATGCCCTCAGTGCCCTCTTCTGCAGAACGAAAACTCTCTCCGCACCAGTTGCTGCTCCCCAAAACATCACTCCAAATTGAAAACTCGAATGTATCTTTGCATAATAGAACGACTTAGGTGCGTGGTGGGTACTTATTTGCTTAATTCTTCGTAGACAATATATTTGTGAAGGTATTCTCTTACAAAGTGCGTCTATATGGTCAGATCAAAGAATCAGATCAAAATGCTGGTAACTCGAGTTCCATGAGGGGCGCAAGAAAAAGATAAGGATGCATCAGCAGTCCGACCACGGATATATGCGCGGCCATACTTAAGCCCACGTAACATATGAATCCCAACGCTAGCGGTAGCGGCCCTTTTTTTCGGTACGTGTTCCCGGAAAACCGCAAAGTCGCGTATAGTACTAGAACAGCACACAATTCCTCTCGTCTCTTATAAAGCGTCCCACAATCCTATCTGGCTGGCGGGTCTCGACCCGACCCAAGCCCGCACAAAAAACGGAGCGCATTTCGCTACAGAGAGCGCTCGGAATGCATACGGCTCCGGGTGGGGTGGGTCAGAAAATACTGCAAGAACCCCGGAATAAATCAGGAGGAGTTGGAGGCCAGCACGTGCACCACCCATCCGACGATCTTAAATTTAATTTATAACCGGCGGCCGTGAAACAAAAGAAACGCGCTCGCGCATTGTTAACGCGATTTATAGTCGCGTTAAATCGCGCGCGATTGTTGAGGATTTTTTGGCGGCGGCCTTTTTGAAAATTTTGCCCCGCGGGGCGTCGAGTATTGTTCCCGGGGGTTCTATTCTGGGTAGCCGGCGACCCGGGACGGGAAGAATTGGGACATCTATCACTGCGATTGTCCTAGGAATCGTCGCTTCCGTTTTCTTCCTGTTGGTGACCTCTTCCGGCTAATTTAGAATCCGGTATTATTCCGGACTCCGGATTTTAAGTATTATCTATTTCTTCTCAAATACTTTGTTGAAAATAATGTTAGTTTGTTTACACTTTGTATGCCATGCAAGCAGGACTTTTAAAATAAATTTATTTGCACAGCATGCTATTTAAATGCAGCCGTTCTGTTCAATAGATGAAGTAATTATGAAAATGTACTGTAAATAAACAAATATATCAACACTGGGCCATTTGGAATCATCGGTAAAATCTTTAATTAAATATTTGGTTCATGATGAATTAATATTTTTCTAATTTTTCTATTGGTCAGGTCCGACAATTAAGGTTATTGCCCAATAGTGCTTAAATTTCAGTGCTTCATAGTTTGAAGAAGTGAACGGTTAACACAAACTCTGGGGTATTTAAAAACTAACACCACATTTTTTTATAGCTAAATACAAAGGCAACATTGATCCTAAAACAAAATAGCTGTGTACCGAAGGACCCTGGATAGATATAGACTAGATAAAAGATCAGCAGGAATTTAGGAAACTAAAAACTGAAGATTAAAACTCAGGTCATACGTTTGCGTTTTTCCATTCAACTAACTTAACTAAACCACTTTAATTTCAGCATAAGATATTTTGATTCTATTGACAGAAGATATTGTCAAAACATCAGCGTTTTACACTACCTATGGCATTAGAATCACAATATCTGTCACATCCTGGCTAACTAGTTTTATATTAATGCAGACACGACCGATCTCGATCAAATAGAATTTGCACAGCTAAACTATTAATTTTACCAAAAAATGTCATAAAAAATGTAAAATTGCCTCTACAAAATTACAAAATTTGCGACTCATTTGCAAAATCCTTGAAAAATGTTTAGAGTAAGCATCCAGTTCCTTTGGACCCGTTTAAACAAAAACCTTTTCAGCTCTAAGTTTGGTCATGTAACTTCTAAATATGGAGTGTCGTACATTTGGAAGCGTTTCAAGTTTTTGAAAACTTATCACAAAACTTGTGAAATTGTCAGGCATTCTCAACTGTAATCCGTGAATTTTTGTTGGAACCAAACAAGTTATACATCGCATACAAAAGTCTTTATGTCAATAACAATAGTCTAGTTCCGCTAGACGTACAACCTACATTTGTTTTGTGGAAAGTTTCACTGTAATCTTGTGCATATAGAATAAAAATAATTATATTTCCCGGCACCTTCGCCAATTCTATTATTATCCAGAATCTCGATAGAGAAATCCCTCGTTTAAACTGTAACGCAAGATAGTGACGCAAGACTTCTCGGTCCGTTACCCTGAAAATTAATTCTTGCGGAGCACAGCGTGGACGTCCAAAGTTATATAACTGTGCGGCGATGTGAGGGTCGATTGCAGTGCCTGTAATGCCCCGTCCCATAACTGCACCAGGTGAAGTGGAAAGGCTATTTTCCGTCAACGCGTCCGCGGCGGCTACCCCGCGGTACTAGACGGTACTGCAGGATAAAGGTTTCGGCCCACAACGGTTTAGTTTTATCGCCTACTCGAGATTCATTTTACTCTTGTTCCTTTACAGCTAGACGAAAAATTGTATTGATATTGTAAAGTTGAGCGTACGAACATGAACTCTCAATGGACCTCCAGGGGCCACTTTGATTTTACGTTGTTCTGTGGTAGTGTATTTTTAGATAGATTGTATACATATATTCCTACTTATGTAAATATCAAAGAATCTAGAGGTTACTTTTAAATTACTCCTGAATTGTAGTATTATACGAATTGTGTAAAAATCACAAAAAAAGTTTGATGATTTATAATAAAACAATACCTTAATAAAACAATATTTTCAGGCAAGACTAGTTTTAATGCAGTACGAGCGATCTCATTCATTTATGTCAAATTCATTGACATAAATTATTCAGAGTTTCGTCTACTTTAATTTATTATTTAACTATTTTGACGAAATTACAAAAATGGCGGCTCATTTGCAAAATCGTTGAAAAATGCTAAGCAAAAAATCTATGACATTTTTTGGTAAAATTTTCGCTGCATGAGCAAATTGTATTTGATTGAGATCGGGTTTATCTGCATTAATATAAAGTTAGTTAGCTAGGATTTGACATATATTTTCATTCTAATGACAGTAGGTAGTGTCAACCGCTGATGTTTTGACAATAACCATCTTTCAATAGAATCGATATATCTGTCAAATCCTGGCTAACTAGTTTTATTTTAATGCAGGCACGAACGATCTTGATCAAATAGAATCTCATGCAGCTAAACTATTAATTTTTTACATAGTATGATAAAGTCATGTGCCTGGCCAGATTTTTTTTTCTACACGATTACAATACTTTGTGATACTACGTATAATAAAGTAAAAATAAAGTGTCCTTTAATTCCATTGATTACAATTACATTGATCTTCATCAATCCTCTGTAGCGCAATATTGCCGCATATTCGAGTAGAATTGGCCGTCCCTAACGATGAAATTGTTTTCAAACCAAAATCGGTAATTTTGTCGACGCATCAGAAAAACCGGGTTTCGTCCGACCGTACAAACCGACAATTTCAATCGCTAATAAATAACGTCGAAACGAGTTGGACATAAAACTGTACATTCGTAATATTTTAATTTCGGCTCCATGCAGTCAATTAAATCGAACTGGAAGCCCTGCCTGTTTACGCAGTATTTTTGCGAATACCGTAATTAATTTCAGTCGTTCGCGCTTAGGGTCCGCTTTATTAATCAAGAACAAAAAACGACGTTTTTGTTTTTTATTTTCCGAATGACTTCCGCTCACGCCCACCGATTTAACCACAATCCAAATTGAATGAAATACTAAAAATCGTGTTTTGCTTTTGTTATTTAATTCAATATGTATGAAACCGCTACATTTAATCTTGCAGTTAAATTCGAGGTATGCCACCGATATTTGGATATTTAATTTGCGGTCATTGTTATTTATTAATACCAATATATTAAGGTATTCTGCGCGATTGTCAGTGATAAAGCCGCGCAGTTATGTAGTGACAATATATCGGTTGCGTGCAATCGCTGTTAAAACTGTTTTTATGAATATTTTTATAAATAAATAAAATAACGCAAAATTGTTTTTAAACCAACGTTTTAATAATGTATATAATCTGAATTGTTATGTTTCATATTTGACGACAATTTAATCGATATTAAAGTTAATCTGCATATTTATTCGTTATTCGTTATTTATTTGTTTTACCTAACTGACAAAATATTTGATTTAACATTGTCATATTGTATTTGATTTTATTTATATCTTCCTTTTCAGTTTTCATAGACAAATGTGCATTTTTTCCATAATATACACAGAATTTTTTGTTCGACGAGCTACGGACGTTTTTAAAGCACCAAAGTAATAAAAGTAGACGAAATAAATCAAAGAAAAGTTGAAGTTCCATCCCGATACCTTTAGTAGTTTCTCCGAAGTCGTCGCTATAAAGAAAGGTGTGCTTGTGCACTCTCATAGAGATTTCGGTACCTGCTGATGCGAATGTAGTAAGGAAGGAGGAATGTATAAGGATCTCGCAATAGAAGTTCAACGTATGTGGGGAATGAAAGTAAACATGGTTCCGGTGATTGTAGGTTCAATGGGAGCGGTTACTCTAAATTATGTTAAACATGTGAAGGAGTTGCCATGCAAAAAAGAATCTTAAATTAACTTGTATACTGTCAATTTCTTGTATACAATTCTTGTATACAACTCTCAATTCCTTTGTATACTGTCAATTAATAAATATCTGCATGTGTTTTTACTGACCTATCCACAACGCTGTACGGGGTTCCTGCAGCTTTCCTTTGGTTTGCAACCTAATGTTGCAACCCAATGTTCAAATTTGGGTTGAGCTGCAGTGATACCTGTAAAGGAAGTATCCTAGGCTTCAGCGAAGCTCGGTACTACCAATTTGCAGTGATGCTCTTCATTACTTTACAAAATCTATTAGTTTATTTTTTGTATTTATATGTTGCATCTAAATTATTTTATCTATTTTTAATATATTTGTAATGTATCAGAGAGTTCCAATAAATAGTAGTAATAATAATAATAATAATAATGTTTATTTCTTGCATAAAATCAGCATGCAATAGTCAACATACTACCATAATGTTAATTCGTTCCGTAACTCTAAATTTCATACATAACACAATGAATCAGAAAATAAACAAATCACACAGGCATAACATTTTAAAATTGAAAGATTAGAAGTTCTGGCACTGAATAGAATGCGTTCCTCAGTAGTACCTTCTTTATTTGTATCTTAAATTTCCAGAGGTTCAACCGCTTATATTCCCTGGGGAGCGCATTATATACTAACAAGGGGCTTGTTGAATTACTACTGGTCTAGGCCATTCTTACCCTACTTTGCGGAACTACAAAATGATGTCGGTGTCTGTTGTTGTAATTATGAACATCACTGAGGCTTACGTAATGACTGTTCTCATGGGCAACGGTCAGCGTATCGAATATACCGGTGACCCACGGCATAGGTACCCCGTTCATTTTTTTTAAGGCTGGACGAGTGAAACTTGGGAAAGTGTTAATAGACAAAAAATGCCATTCTTTGGGATACTCTTGATGCTAATGTCTTCCGTTTTTTTCCGGAAATGACGTCATCGTTTAAATTTTAAATGGCACCCTATATTCTTTGTGTGGTATTTGCAATCAAGATGACATTCTGAACACAAAAATACATGGATCGTCAATTTTTATGATCAATGCAACGCAAAAATAACTTTTTTGTGTATGAATCTAGGTGGCTATGAATTGGTGAATATAGTCGAAAATTGTCAAATAAACACTAACTAATTCGACTTTAGCCAACATTGCATTACTGGCGCCATCTAGCGTGATTTAATTGGTTTTTGGCCAATGAGTCATTTTTTCACGGGTACCCAATGGCCACACCCTGATTATTCGATAGAGATAACATCTTTCCGATTACAATGATACCAAATACCTGATATTTTGTTGAAATTCGTAGCGTACAAATGTTGTTAGAAGCAAGGAATTATTATTATTATTAAGGATTAATAAGAAATAAATAAGAAATAAATCAAGAAATCGCAGCAACTTCGCGAACGCCCGCTCTGTGGCCCGTAGAGGCGCAAATGTGTTGACAGCATGTGCTGCAAAACTAAATGTTTTGTTGATTCTCTAGTTTATAATATACCTACGACTTTGCAGACATATTTCTCCTCATAGAAGGCATCATCTGCCAGTCTCTCGCTTACGTCGCAGTCGGCGTCCCTGACAATAAAAATTACATCCCCGCGATTAAGTTGTAAGCCGGCGGCCGAAACAGCATTTTTACGACTGCTAAAATATATTAACCGCGACAATTCTGCCGCCGCCTCCACATCACCCACCCCCCGGCAATTTTAGTATTCATAACCGGGTACCGACGCCGCTTACGACTATAAAATTAAAAGCGTCACGGCGGCATTCCGTCCAACGGCACCCGCCGCCGCCACTACCTCCGCCTCCGGTACAAACTCCGGAATAGTACGGGGCAGTGATTAAAATTAGTGCCGCCGCCGCGGATTTCGTGGCCTGCTATTAGCGCACTCTACCCGCTTTGGTGCCGGCGACGGCAGAACGTGACGTGACGTACAACTTCCGGTTTTTACCGGCGACGGCGACTCCGACGGCGAGTTTAACTCGAACGGAAGGCGGTGGGTATATGCGGAACGGAGGCGGTGAGTCCTGTACGGAGACGGGACTGTTTAAGCGGGATATTTAAAACAGGTATAATTAATTTATGTTGTTTTACTGTACTATGAATAATTATTGCTCTTAAACAACTACGTCAAATTGAATCAAATCAAATTATTGTAGAACCGATTCAACACTTGCAGAACGTCTTTTAAGAGTTATTATAATTATGTTAAATTATTTTGAGAAATACCTACTCACTTTTATGTTGAGGCAAGACAATATAACATAACGTACCTGAAACAGAAATAGCAATTAACAAGAAGAAATTCACCTTATATCGCTAACTAACAGAGAAGTAACTACCTCGATACAAAAAAGTCTACCTTCTAGAAATATGCCGGCTATATAACGCGTTTTCAAGTTTTAGAGTGATATAGTCGATGTAGTCGTTGTAGTCTACTCGTTAAATGGTCCGTAGATTCGGAATCCTAGCGTTAATAGGCGTTGTATGGATATTTTTACAATGGCTTTTTGATGTAGTATTTCTGAAAATGATTTTCCGGGGTAAAATACACAAAAATCGAAAGGGGTTTTCTATGAGTTCTGTTGGAAGTATTTATGCTTTCTACTTTACCGTTTACTCAACGTGTTCGACGTGCTAAACAGCCCGTGGTATGTTTCCGTTACAAAAAGGTTTTTTCTAAACAACTACAACAATTTTTATTATTATTATTTTAAGACTAACCATTTAAAGTACGAAAAACACGGTGACAGTGAAGCAATAATAAGTAAGTACCTCTGTCCCATAATAAGTGACCCATTTGAATTCTTTTTTTTACACAACTAGAGCGTGTTTGGCGACACCATATTTTATAAGTAATTTGGGTTATTGTTTGATAGCTACAGGTAAAAGTTGACCTCTACAAATAAAAAGAGTAATTGGCAAAAAATAATTTGATAAACCAATTGATACAACAATCTCTATCTGCCTAGTCAATTTGAATTTATTGTTCCCAGAGCATTTAACAATTAGTTTAGTTTCTTTTTTGCTTTCATTGGTTGTCTTAAATACTGAAATTTCGCGTTCAGTGCTTTTGAACTATTATTTCTTCATGATCTTCAAATAACATAAAAATTATACAATTACACCATATGATTCTTCCAGCTTTTTATATCCCCCACATTTACTGTGGTAGGGTACATGGTAGGGTAGAGTTTGTCTCATCATTTGTAACACCCTTAAGGTATAGACTTGTATATATATTTTTGATCAGCATTAAAAACTGAATCGATTTAGCTGTGTCCGTCTGCCCGTCTGTGTATACGATAACTGCTGTAATTTTAAAGTAATTGATTTGCAATTTGGTATACAAGCTTATCTCTTAAAAAGTAAGGACAAGTTCATGAATGGACAAAATCGGTTCACTAATTTTTTTTTTTTTTAATATTTTTCGGTGGGGGTATTTTAACTTCAGCCCGGCTGAAGATTATTTTCTTACTAGTTTTATTTTCCATCAGTATTGCAATGAGCTTCAATGAGCTTCGGACACTTTTGTGGGACCGTGGTAGTATCAGGGCTGTGGAGTCGGAGTCGGAGTCGGAGTTCAGACAAATTTCAGAGGAGTCGGAGTCGGAAAAAATGTACCGACTCCGAGTCCAGGTTTAATTATTGTAGAAAAAGAAAATCATGCGAGAAGGACGTTGCCTCAGTAGACAGTAAACAAATAAAACTTAACATTCTATTAGGTCTTTGACAAAGTACCTACCTACATACGTATGTAAATAATAAAATTACAAAACACACTATTCAAACGAACGTTAAAACGATTAACAAAAGTAATCCGGCAAAAATTTGAAAAAGGTAATTTGAACAAAAGATTTTAAATGAGATTGACAAAGTAGGGTCGTAGTTCAATGTAGTGATAATCATTTATCCAGATTACCTGTTGCAGCCATAATTATGGTGCTTTGACGTCAGCTTTGAAAATAATTAAAAATTATGTCCGGCGTCCTTGCAGGATGGTTGGAGCTATTCTTTCCTCACAACAATTTTATAAACGTATTTTGCATTTATTTCAATTTTTATTAAAATAATTTTTTTTTTGTATTATAGAAAGTCGGATAAATGGACAAAGTAGTGCCGATTTGTATTTTCTCTAGAAAAAACAGTTAAATACTTAATGATGTCAGAGATTTTTGAATAAACAAATTACAGAAAGAAATTATTTTTTATAATTATGTGATCATAACTTTTTCATTTGTGGTCCAATCAGTAGGCCCTTTTGCATCTTGTAGGCCGTCTTTTATTTACAATTATATTATCAGTTTAAATATGTTTGCCAACAAATTCGCTGGACACAAATAAAACTTCTGTTTTGCTTATAGTTTCAGCATCTGTTTGTGAGTAATTTGACATGTAGGTACAGTATGTTTAATACAATCAGATATAATACTAGAATATAAATTTAATTTATTAAATTTGTTTCTTTCTTCCTGGCAGTGCTTTTGTTTTCATAGCAAATTTAATGTTGCTCGGTTGTATTACTCTGCGTCAAATTTGTGATTATTTACATATGTAAGATTTGTATTACACATAATCATTTGAACCAATTTTTGTATAAAATTTTTCTGGAGTCGGAGTCGGTCCACGAAAAATATCCGGAGTCGGAGTCTGAGCCGAGAACATTTTTACCGACTCCGCAGCCCTGGGTAGTATTAATTATAATAATCACTTGGACAAACGTAAGCAGCGTGATTTTTCATGTGGTTGATATATCTAGAAATACAGCATATTTTTTCTATTAATATTGGGCGCTTCATATTTAAACAGTATGTTCACTGTTCACGGATGAAACAGTCTATATCTATACAGGTTTTTTAAAAATAAGGGTAAAATGTTTAAATCAAGATTTATATTATGCAATTCTGTTATTTTATTTTATAACCTTTAAAATAATCTATTTTTCGGGTTTTATTATGGTTTTATTATTATTTGTAAAGGGTATATTACAGACGATTAAGAAGGTTTTTAGAACACATTTTTGGTTGGTCTTGTAATTAATTTCATGGTTCTTTAACAATACGAAACATTGACAAGTTGATAATAAGCTGATCTAGTAACATGACAGTCGCAATTCTACTCGTCCATATAATACGCATTTACAGTCTAGAACTTACTTGAGTACATGAGAGCATGAATAAAAACCTTGAATATCATCTATCTATTCGTACGGAAACAAGCACCACCACTACATCACTTAAAATGTATAATGTTCAGAAAATCGTACTAAAATCGTACTAAAATCGTACTCGAGGGATCACCTCGAATAAATATTCCCATATTGGTAATCGCACACAAACATAATCTTTACTTGATGATATTTGCACCCCTTAAAAATTTAATCAAAGACGCCTACAACCCCGATTACCATTCGATAAATATTTAAATTGGTCGAAACCACTGATCTCCATCTATTAAGATAAGCGTTTCGTCGCCTTCAACCCTTACACCCTTCGCCCTTTCCAAAGCCGCTAAAAGGGTTTAAGCGTTACTGGTGCCGTCCGGGTACCCGTTGCAGGTCACGTCGCGGGATAGCCGCGTTTCCATCCGGAAACGCCGAAAATCAACATCGGCCAGCCCAAACCCGACGGGGGTAGCTGATTGTCTAGCTTGCACACCACCCTTACCCTCAATTAGGAAGGTGCAGCCCTTCGCTCACTCTTAATGAAGCCATCCGGGTCGCCAAACAGGATTAACATTCTTGACACGGATCCCGCCTCCAGAAGGGGGTGGTCCTGTACCCACGGGAGATGAAAATGCGGGACACGTATTTCCAGAATTTATTCAGTCGTCCCGGTTTAATAAAATGACTGACACCGTTTGTATGCTTAATGGGCTGAGTGGTATGACGACTTCGTTGCTATGCGCTATCGGAAATAATGTTTATTTTTCACAACTCATGTCGTCTAGACGGAAAATCCCATCGGATTGTGACTTACTGAGAACCATTGTGTTGACAATAGGGTGGTCCTTACTTATATAGAAAAAATATAACTTCTATTTTTTCTGCAGGACCCTTCCTATTTCATGTTGTATATCCTTAATTAATTCCTGTGAAATTTGAGATCGATGAAAATATATTAGCCCGTACCTCGTATCCCCAGTGCTGAAACTCGTACATAAGTTCAATTTAAAAACACTGAAAAAATAAAAAAACATCTGATTTCGCCAAACACATGTCTTTATCATACTATATAGCAGTGTCAAACTGTGTCAAACTCAGATGTTTTGACAATACTGTCAAGAGAATCAAAATATCTGTCAAATCCTGACTAACAAGTTTTAATGCAGTACGAGCGATATCTATGAAATCGAATTTGCTCATGCAGGTAAACAATTAATTTTTCCAAAAAATTACAAAAAATTGCCAAAAAATAATTTTTTCAAAGTTTGTATACCACAAGTATTAATATAATAACAAAAACTCGATAAACTTTAGAGGTTCTGAGCACAAAATTTTACAAATTCTTAATCACTTACATAACACGAGGCAGCAATTATAAAATAGCCTAATAGTTTTTCAAAAAAGTGAAAATTATTTAATTTTAATTTGTTTGCATTTGCTGGTTCACAGAAAGTGAAATAGTATGACTTGGCTTATTCTTGTTTGATATCGTCTAACAGCAGAAATATTGTGGATTTTTATATTTTTTAACCGTCATCAATAGATTCTATTATTCCATCAGTTAAGATTCTTACGATATATTTTGTTAATCTGTAATATTGTTCCATCAAATTTGATTTTTACATATTAAATGTATCGGAATGATCTAACAAATATATTTAATTTAATATTCGCAATAGGTACTTATTTCCCACATTATTAATTGTATTCCACAAATTCAAATTAAGCATACTACCCATAGGATTATAATATTTCCGGGTTATAATATTTCTCGACTATCAGATTCGTAGTGGATACCATGTGGTTACTTATCAATGCAGCTAACAAATATTCTGGAAAGTTTTTATTTCAGAAATGACGATGCTATTTAACAACTCTCGTGGTTTCTAGCGTTAACCACTTTGTTGAAGAATTGAGCTGATTATTAAGTTCAGAGTTTAATCTTTCTTTTATTACAGCCTGAACACCATAAGCAGTAACCGATACGTAAGTAGTTGAAGAAATTCGCAGTAGCCGTTTGTAGATCTTCAGAGAATTCTCTTATTATTTGGCACCTACTTGTGTCTCAAATCATACAATATTTCAATAAAAACAAACAACATAAAAAAACTACATAAACATCTATAACTCCATTCGGGTGTTGGACACCGTTTACACTTTATGCACTCGATACCCGTAAGTGTCATTTGGTCGGTCCAGTGTCAACCACTGTGTCAAAGGTGTAGAATACCCAAAAACAGCTAATAATGGTTCAGCAGTGTGTTGCGTATGATTCCCGCAATGAGCACAATCCAAGAAAAAAAAATTATTTCACATATAAGTAAAAAACGACCAGCGTTTTAGTCAAATAATAATATAATAGATTTGTTCGAGCAACACCAAATCAAGTGCAAAAAGCACTTATTCTTTCGTAAACCTCCATTGCGCCTGCGTAGAAGAATACCTAATTGTTTTGATTGTTGCTCGAATAAACCTAATAATTCAGAATAGGTTGAAGATTTCAGTGCAGTCAAATGTTACATTCAAAATTATGTTATAGGTTCCCGTTTAAACGTCCAGAAGTTCTAAAACGATTGCTTATAGCTATCCGAAGAGACAAGTGGTATTCCTCTAGAACCAGTAGGATTTGTGGACATTTTTTAGAAACTGATTATCAAATGAAATCAGGATGTAGCAAGAAGTTTTTGAAACTTGACGCTGTGCCAAGTGTACTAATATATAATTTGAGAGACAGTAAATTTTATTTAGCCGGAATATATGAATAAAATATACCTTTTATTAAATCTGCTATTATTATCTCATTTATTGAAGTCTCTGCAAGAATTAATATTGATTTTTTTTTGCAATTTAATTGAAAAAGAATATTACAAATAAAAATGTTTAATTTAAACCGTATACGGCCGTAGTACCGTCTGAGATAGAAAGAGATCGCCAGCCCACATCACTGCGGGTTGCATACCAAATGCATTTGCCTCACTTATAGACTATTACTGGTCCTTTCCAGTTATACGTATATACATTTCACTGGTGCAGGTATACTAACGTAACAATTTGTAATAATGTCTAAAAAAAATCTCTTTTCCTTTGTTTTGTAGAGTTATATTAATTTTAATACAATTTTTTTTAGTACCAAACTGGACACATTCAAAAAATCTTTATTTGCTAAACACCATTATTACATTACAAGTGTCAATTGTAGTAAATGTGTACACATACTCGTCAGTCCTTATATTTACTGGGCATTTTGGTAAAAGTATCAACTCGGTCAAAAACTTCAGAAACGTGTTATTCTGATTTTTTTCAGAAAATTGATTACAGATTTTTCTCGAGGTTTATTTTAAAACTGTTCGGAGAGAAAGTATCGCCATCTGAACACCAAAGGAAACTAATAAAGAACTTCGCTGTTGTTTGTTTGTAAGCAATCAACCCGGGGGGCGCGGTGGTGAACTTAACCGTGCCTATCTGCGAGAAGTCCTCCACTTTACAAAAGTCAATATTGACTGGCAGATAGTAGTAAAACAAATACGGAATGGGGTAGATCGAGGATCCCCGTCCACCTCCCCGTCTCAGAGGGTAAATAAATCCCTGCCTAGCGATCGAAGACTCAACCAATTCATAAATCAAACAGTTGAATATTTATTCCTTGAGCCGGGGTGAAAACAGAAATTCTGGCGTATTCGAATTTCGCCTGGTGTCCGCCGGGGGGAGTCAATGCACCGCTGAAATATTAAGGTAGGTAGGTACGCTAGTGGAAGAAGCGGACGAAATTCAATACCGAATTTCTTTGCAGCAGAAGCGAGGGGATCTAGGTGTGCATTGAGAACAATACGCCGGGTGAACCCTTCAATATTTAACAAACCGTCGGGAATACGTTTGCAGATATTGATTCCGGAGGCGGTTTTATGGGCCGTTTTTACGACCACGTTCGGGTAAAAAATTTACGTCCAGCGGACCTTTTGATTCGGTAGTTTTTCTTTGGTAGTAAAATCACACGAGTAGAAAAACCGTTGTGGGGACATTGTTGAGTAACAAATAGCACGGTAACACTGTATACGTATCTATGGTAACATTAACGCTAGCATAATACACACCAACGATTATGACTATATAGTTCAGTGCTTTAGTATGACAGTTCGGTGTTATAAGATTATAAGACACCATGTAAATTTATAAATATAATTTCTAAGAATTGTATTTTATGAATCGTAAATAAAACGTCGTATTTAACTCATAATCCTAGCAACTCGTGCACTAACTTCACGTTCGTGATTTGTAACCTACATTAAGTGCCTGTTGAGTAATATATTAATACCTACATACAAATAAATAATAAAATACATAAAATCGAAACATATGCGGGGATTTAGCTGCACCGCTAGCTATAACGTCAAACGGATGTAATTAATAACATAACAATTGTTGTTATGGTTGTCAAGACAATAATAATTGCACTGGAACGATTGCAACGAACATACTTTTCTTTGGTTATTACAATTAATCCTTCTGAGGAACAGAAACAAAAACATTTTTTAAACTTTATAAGAGAATTGGACACATAATTCTGAATATGCATACAATACTTCGAAACCGCAATGACATTTGTTTTCGATTTAACGTACCTTTCTCTACGACTCACATATAATAAGTTCATTGCATACGAATCTATGACTATATAATCCCCATCATTATTACACGCCAGTGATTATAATTAACACTAGCGTTGTATAATAATGACAGTTCGTTCAAATAGTGAAAAAAAAAATAGTTGATTATATTATATGACGCTAGTGTCAAAGTCTGTCAAAACCTACGTAGATGACAGGTATGTGACAGTTCGCCTCGCCGTCATTGACAAATACCTTTAAAATACTTGATATAAAAAGGAATTTATGAGTCGTAGATAAAACGTCGTATTCGACTAAACTTCATGCTCGCGATTTATATCCTTAGTTATGTGCTCGTCCAATAATAGACTATTAATATTACCTATGTTACGTCATGTGAAAATGTTGAAGAACTTCGGAGTAAATGAAAAATGTTAAAAACAATATATTTATTTTTTGTGTTACCGATGTTCGTTGTGTGTGCATCCCAATCATACACTACACCCCTACAAATTATCAACGTGAATCGATAAACTAATTGAACTCCAGTGCGTGCAATTCAAAATACATGTAACACCAGTTGTTGGTGTGTTTTAAGTATTTGCTATCGGTGGAATTTACATGATTATTTAGCGCACATATTATTAACTCTGTTAGAACCTACTACAATTGCGCCTCTATATCATCAATTACCGATCCTATCTGAACGTGTCACTACAAAGTCCATAAACAGTGAGAGCATATGCGAACAATTTTTTTTTAATTCATAAAAAGAAAAATTGGGTCCTTTTTCGGTGCCCCTCGTGAGGTTGATCGACGAACTTCACTCACTGCGATATTATTACAAGACAAAGAGATATGTTTGGCTGGTTTCAGGGACCCACGGTTCATATAAAGTCTTCTAAAAAAGGAAAAAAATTAAAATAATCGGCTTGTCGTCTGGATTGAACTGGGGAAACCTAGTTCTGTCGGTCAACGTAGTACCACTACAGTCATTCGTTGACCATATTTTGAAACAAACACAATTATTTTGAAACTCACAACCGATTCATATAGTCTCCCAAGCACACAGTCGGTAGATAGAGTGAAATACAAGTACTCCAAATTATACAGTGTACCCCAGATGTACCAAACCAAACGTATAATGGACGTAACACATATACACATACATACAACACGACAATTATTATTGTTAGTAAAATTTTTGTTTTATTTCACATTTTGGATGTCATAACTGTCATAACCTATCAACTTTTAAAATGGAATTCGAAAAATTAGAAAATACGGAAAATACAGAACTTATTTAGTAAAAAAAATGAACCCACAGCATTTTTTATTGCAGAAAACTTTTTTTTTGTAAAAACATCAGCACATTTAGTCTTAAAAAGCGTAAGTAAAAGGAGAAGTAAGAATTTTACAGAACTTTAAAACAAATACACCAAATTAAAGGTAAAGAATGAATCATTTTTCGTCTAGTAGTAACTATTTTATATTAATCATAATATATCAGCTGATCTTTAACATTTATTTCACTGAGAACACAGATTGTTGTTCTTATTATGACTCACTGAACGCTATGGGTGTGGCGCGTTTAGGAAATCTAAAACTCTTTATAAAGAATTAGTTTTGCTCAAAAAATTGGTCCATTATAGTATGTATATACGTTTACATGGGGACATGCATTTGAGCAGTTTTGATTCATCACATATAAATCTGCAAACGAATAGTAACCACCCCGTAGGACTAAGACTAGCACTAGCATCAATCAAGATGAAAAAGAGTTTATATTCATAAGCGGCCACTAGATCCAGTGGTAGACAGTCACGACTTCTGCATGAAAAACGAGGAGGTTAAGGCGGGTGCTCATGGCGGAGTTTGCAATCTAACTACTAGTCCTTTGAAAATTCGTCGTCCCTGTCGCATATCAAATGCAAGCCACGGTCGATGGTATGCAACCGCTCGCCAGGCTAGGAGACGGAAAGGAGCCTTTATCCTCCAAGACATCCGGTGTCCCTGCGCGCGAGATAAAGGGATCAAAGTAAAAACGCCGTCGTCTCGCACGCCTTCAGAATTTCTCGACTTTGCAGACACCCTTGCATCCTGTGGCTTTAGCTGTAATGCGAGTAAAAGAATTAAAAGTATGTCCACAGTCCGAAGTTACGGTGGCAAGGACCAAATGATTCAAATGATAAAAATATAATGTAAAAGGATTAGAACGGTCAATTTAATGTTTTAATAAATGTTATTCAGGATGTAGAGATATCGGTTATATTATTTATTACAAATCGCCATGATACGAAGCTTATTTTACGATATTTTTTGTAGAAGTAAAAGCGCTCTCATAAAGCTCCTATAAGGCTCACACTTTATTGAATTTATTCTAGTAATGACCCAGGAAAGAATTTATTACTGTAAAATGTAAATATGCATCATGATCTTAGTTTACAGTACACCTTTGGTTAAAATATATTATGCGTTATAAAGAGTTAAAGCACACACTGGTTACTTACTTCGTTCTCTGTGGATTATTTATAACATCTAGTTTGTGGTATCAACAAAGCGGTATTTATGCGATTTTCTTGGAAAAAGAGCCGTAAACCCGTGGTGAAATGGAAAACTCGCCGGTGTGTGGCTTTTCCAGAGAAGCGCAGTGAAGAGTTAGGTAGAAAACACCGACAAAAACTCATAAATATAGGATTATTTCCTCTGGGCCCCCGTTTGAACTCGACCGACTCCGGACTGACTCTCTATTCTGCTCTACTTGGTGAAATGTGGGCTTGTTTTCTGGAGAACGAAGTCAAACCCGTAAAGAAAATTTTGTAATCGGATTGAGAAGACGACGACGAGGAGAGGTGAAATTCAATCAAGAGCATTTTATTTACCCCTCAAGCGATTTCCTTGAACAAGCTATTGTATTCAATGTCATGAATTTTGTTGCTCCATGACACGGTGTAACTTCTTAGATGAATCAATTATCTTACAGATATACAGAGTAAGTCATAACTCGAGGGAAAAAATCTAGATTCAGCATAAATAAACATGCAAAATAACTTGTTTTTGCTTATAGCCCTTTGTTTTCGAGATATTCTATTTCTGTTTGATAATGGAGCGTTTAAGTTATCATGTTGGTTCGAATTAATACGATAAAAAATTGTTACATGTTACATAAAGTTGCTTGGATCAAATCCATCTCTTGCTTGTAATCGTGCTAAATTACAAAGTGGAAGCATTAATGTTCTTTACGTCACATTGTTTATTATGTTCATTACTATGGTTGCCTTATTATTAGACCAGCCGTATCGGGGCCAGTGCATCACGCCGCGCCGCAGCCCACTATTCCATATGACTCCCCATCGTGTACGGAGTCCTACCCCGTCAAATACACCTCCACAAAAATACTTTCAAACATATTTCGCGTATTAAAAAAAAACGCTGAAATTACCCAACGTCTACAATTCACATGTTTTTCGTTCTAAACATTAGGAGTTCTCGTGGAGGTTATTTTAATCGTTTACTATAAATAAAAACACTAGGTTACACGGTTTCCATGCCAGGAATGAACATTATGAATTCCTATGTACATATTTGGATATGCTAAAACCAGAACTGCTGTCAACTAAAATACAACCATTCACTTTTTAATTACATAGAAAAAAAATAAACAAGCTCTATATACAGGCTGAGGCATTTGAATGAACATGGTAAAATATAATTGAGAGAACAGCTGCACCAAGCAAAAATATTTTATACAAAAAACTGATAGGTTTTGAGGGGGACAAGCAAAGGCAATGTTTTCAACTTCCGGTTTCAACTGGAAGTAGGTGATATTAGTTCAAACGTTAAAATGGGTAGTGTGGTCCTCATCGGTGGTCCTTCAAATAAAATTGTATCTCGGTGTAGGTATTTTTTATGTTTGTTTTGTCAAATAAATATTTTATATGAATTAAATTCTGTTTGAATAGAAGGGCGCCATCTTCTGATTTGCACGAAAAGTTTGGTGGCAGATGGTCTGCTGGACGTTATTAATGTAATATTATTAGTTTCTCCCCGACACCCTGTTGTAAATAATTCATTGATACAATTTTGTTAGCAGTTTAATGATCCTCCAATAGATGGCTCCAAATTAGGGAACGACCTGAAAGTTAAAACGACCTTTTCTAGGCAATATTAATTTAATCCCAGTGCTGTCTAAACCAATATACGGTTTTCCTATGTTTTAACTTGTGAAGTAAGACGTTATGTTGCGTTGCGGCTACGAAAAGCTGACTAAATCCACCATTAAATGACGTTAAATAAAGAACAGTTTCAGATATAACTTATTTTTTAATGAGTTAATCCTATGATGCCTCGCACAACGTACTTCCGCAGTGGTATTTCTGAAGTCGCCATCTTACTGTTCTCTTCAACACCTTCAATAAAGTTAAATAAAAACAAGTTTCGGATAAAACTTGTCTGGCTTTCAAATAGCTTTTTCATGACATAATGCATCACTCGTATCTCTCACACCCTTTCAACTTTTGTACAATATACTCTGTCGGTGTAGGTGTTAATCACCCTGTATCTTTTGTTGGTTTCTGTTATGTGTTTGAAAATTTTTGCTTGTTAGATAAAGGTGTACCAAACACAAGCAATAATCACATGATATAAAATTCCTAGAAGATAAACGAGCATACAAATATTAGTTCATGGTAAATAAAAAAGTAATTTTTTTTAAAATACTGTAGTAAATTTTTTACATTTTTATTTATTAATTTAAACGCAGTCGTGACGTTTTGAAGTGAGATATTTCAGGAACAAAAGCAGATTGGAGCAAGTAATGTAATGCAGATTCTACAAGCAAGTAATGTAAGCAATTATTCACGAGAACGAAGTTTGCAAAAATCTCGCCTACGGCTCGTGCTGCAAAACGTTTGAGTGAGTAATTGTCATTACTTGCAAATGGAATACTATTCCTCTTCTACGACTATACGATTACGCAATTCTAATTTTATAAATTAATTTATTGCAAAAGTGTCAAATATTGACTGCGACAGCAGATATCAAGGTATCTAACCTACAAAATACCCGATAATTATGTATCGCAGCAACTAGAGCGTATTGCGTATTAATAATAATATTAATAATTATTAATATATTAATAATTGACGTTACAACACTATTTTGTTTCAATTTTATTCAAAATTCGTTATTTTAGACAAACATTAATAGATTTGCCAATCCATAAGCGCTTTGTGAGTTTGTCCATAGTTTCTTGTCAATTCGTCGGTTAATAAAATTAATGCCCTTACTTGCGCGGCTTTTATTATATCTGGTGGAGTACAAGTGACCCCTTGTTCGCCATCAGAATCCATTATTTTTATAATTATTATTAACAATTTACAGTTATTACTGTACTTACATATTGCGCTAAAATATCTGTGACAGATAAAAGTTGTTTGTTGCTCTCGTCACTTAGTCACTCGTCAACTCCATGGCAACGTCGCTAAGCAGTCTCCCAAAACACGATAGAAATGAAAATCCAGAGCTGTGATTGGTTCTAAAGTAATGAGAAATTAAACTCGCGGTGGGTATGACGAGCCAGGAATGAAATGTTTGTCATGCGTTTGGGGAATAGTTTAGTATTCCTTATCATAAATTTCCATGATAATGAATGCATTCGTCAATAGGAATAGAGAAACGAGCAAAAATCGCATCGAGTTATGTCACACTGTATGTATTATTTTAAACCATTTGGCATGTTAGCAAGTATACACAGCTTATAAGCATTAAATTTGACAAAAATGCCCGTACATACGTGTGACGTCATCAAGATGTCGGGCGACGGTGGCTCTATCCTTCGACGACCGCAATCTCTTGAGCACACATTCCCCAACTCATTTACGTCGTATATGGGCGGGCAACTGCACGTATCCGACATGAATAGCCGTATTAAATTCCGGCATCATTGCATTATGGATAATATTGCGCGGTAGGTAAGGCAGTTTCCTGCAGGTTTATCTGCAGATCTTATCGCCGTACAACCTACCCGCTTACGTTGCCACCCCTGGAATATCCTTAGAAGGATGCTAGGAGTAGGGATTACCGTATTAGGAAGATTTTATGGTCGGTTATCGCGGAAATAGTTTTTAAATTACGATCTTAAAAAGCGCGTACATGATTTATATTAATCTTTAAAAAGTGACAATTTTTAGTACAGGTTTTATATTCTGAATGTTATTGAATGTTAACCATAGTAGAGAAAGCAGAGTACTACCCATTACTCACTCGAATTATTTCCAACTCGATTTGCACTCTAAATAATAGATATACTAAACATGCATGTCTTAACACCGACCTAATATTATATATATACACACCACCCAACAATACGCCATTACGTTGAAGCATGGGCGTATGCAGCTCAAATCAGAACGGGGGCAGTTTTCTAAATTTAACTTGCTGTATGGTGGAAGGGTGCCCATTAGGGTGGTTCAAAAACGCATTGCAAAAATTTTTGTGATGACAGAGAGCAACGATCCCCCAAATCGTTTCCGAATCCAAAAAAAAAGTGAACACGTTTTCTTTTTGTTGAAAATTTGATTTTTAACCGTACCTGTCGAGGCCTTAAATTTACAGGGAAGAAGACAATTTTTGGTATTTTCAAATAATTGTTCGGTGTGTGGGAAAACTTAAGTTTACTTAAGACTTCCAAAGAAGAATTTAGTGCCCTGAAAACTACCCTTAAATTAAAAAAAAATTACATTCTTTAGATAATTGATCCTTCTAATCATTTCAGTTTCTTTTTTCTCATAGAAATTACTACTATAAGGATAGTAGAATGTTTATAAACATTTGTCAGTTAATTTACATTTGTTTAAAGAAATTCTATTATTTAAATAATTCGTTTTTCTCGAAAATCAGTTTGAATTCTGTTTTCTGAGTTCGTAATGGCAAATTATTATCTTGGAGTGACTTTATTCATTAAAAATATTCTCCCTATTGTTTAAACAATCAATTATTATTCATTTTCAACTTTTTTACTAATTATGGTGGAATAGTCATTTTTTTGTGAAATTAACTTATAAATTTCATGTGCGAGATATATAATAAACCTATTATCTATATTGTCTAATAAACCCACACCTAAAATCCATTGTTTAAATAATAAAACATTATTCGTTTTAAATATCATTTATTCGAAAAAATTGAAATGATTTGAAATCTTCTTTTTCGGGAAACTGGGGAGTTATATTTCTTGTTAAAGTATTAAATTTCCTAAAGTCAACAAGTTTTATTAATCACATTTCTTTCTCCATTTCTTATTCTGATTTCACTGTGTGTCGCAAGATACCTTTGATTTGTTGCTGTCTGCAAACTGTATCCTGTATGAAATATTGAAAATGAATATTATTTTAATATTTAAACCATGGAAATCATCCGAAAATAGAAATGATGTCACTTAAGAATAACAGTTGGACAGACCGATCAAAAAAAAAATTTAGGCGAATCCCGAACATGAAATTTATAAGTTAGTTATAAGTTATAAGTAGAATTTGTTTAAACAAATGGAAATTAACTGACAAATGTTTATAAATATTCCACTAGACTTACAGTGATGATTTCTATGAGAAAGAAAAGAAATGATTAGAACGGTCAATATTCTGAAGAATGTAAATTTTTTTATTTGGGTAGTTTTCAGGGCACTGTGGGGGTGGGTTGGGGCGTCAAATCCATATGTATATTAGGTCAAATTCTTCCTTGGAAAGTCCTCTAAAAGTCCTATAACGTTAACATAAGTTTTCCCAAACTCCGAACAATTATTCGAAAAATACCAAGACATGTCTTTTTCCCGTGTAAATTTGAGGCCTCGATAAGCACCATTCAAAATTTCGAATACGTGTCCACTTTTCTTTTGATTTGGAAACGATTTGGAGGGGATCGTTGCTTTCTAAATAAAAGTTACCACCCTAGTGTCCATAAGGGAAAGAGTCCTATGTAATACTTAAACATAATAAACGTAAAAACGTACCATAAAAAACCTACCAAAAAACGGAAGGGGGGACATCTGCCCCCCCTTGCCCCCTGGATACGCCCATGGTGTTCAAATCCTTAGCACACATAAACCTCCACCTAAATGGTACCTAAAGGTGAGAATTTCACACCTCTGATTAATAGTGAGGTTAAGTAGTCCTTTGTGTTTTTACGCGTGGTCCTTCGACCAGGATGGACAGTGGACACGAGAACTTGGCTGCGGTTGGCGCGGCGCACATATTACGCTAAATTATTCCTTTTAATATGGTGTCGGCTGAAATGGGCGCGGAACTGGGTCATTCAAGCCACTGTGGTGCAATCCCACCACACTGGTCCGTTGAGAAATTAATTATAAAGTTAATTTTGATATATTACCGATGGGACTCTGTCTCGCCGACGAGCTATGAACATCCGCGCGATTCTGTAGCGTAGAATTGTACTACTACTCGTATAATCGCAGTTGCACTCTGTGCATATCTGCATCTTTAGGGTGTCAGATCTCCACTCCATTATATTATATCCTACTTAGACTCGAACTCAAAAAAGTTCAATCTATCAAATCATATTCTAAAACGGTTTATTTGATTGGTAAACATATTTCACGTTAAATACCAAGTTTAAGGTTGATTAACAGATCATTTTGTTAATGAATATATGGTTTAAGCTAGAGTATATTTAAAAAAAAAATTCCAGTTATAAATTATTGACATTTCTAAGTCAGGATGTCTTTCTGTAGTGCTTTTTAATCTGGATTCGTCTTTATCACAAATAATTTTATAAAAAACGCATATTCTATACACAAAATCCATGCTTCCAGAGTTATCAATAGCCGTTTTCTCGCGAGCAACGGTTAGTTCAAGTTACCTGAAGTAAGGTGTACTATGTCATTCTCGCGACAAACTTGTGACGTCACAGTTACCTCAAGTAAGCTCGTTGGGTTTACTGAATCTTACCTAACTGCTGACAGGAGTATGCTACGTCAAGGCCGTCGGTATTTAAAAATGGTTATCTGTACGATGACAGTACGGTGACAGTTGTATCAGTTTAGTCATAGTTTAGTTTTGAGTTAAGGATGTACCCTTATTGTGAGGAAGAAATATATAGATACTATATGATATCAACAGCACAAACACTTTTAGGAACGGAAGAGGAAGCAGTTCCTCAAATCTATTTGAGGTCACTGAAAAGAATACCAACATCACAGAATACAAATGCCATTCATCATCTTCTTGAGTTATGGCTTTTCATAGCAGAATGACCTATGGTATACGGTTATGGGGTGCGTCTTGCCATACTTCGACCATACTTACTATACAGAAAAGAGCGATAAGAACAATTCAGCAAGCCGACCAAACTACACACTGCAGACTGATGTTTAAAAAGTACAAAGTCATTACTTTTATGGCGGCGTACATTTACCAAAAACTTCTACAAGCTAGAGAAGAGGTCTCAGCTCAGACACGAAAAAGTGAGGCCACGCAGTGGAGTCTCATGAGCACAGAAGATATTACAATACCGTATCATAGACCCAAAACAACGTCAACCAGGGAGACATATCATCAGCTCCTTAATAAGATTCCAAAGAGCAGCCTAAAAAACCCCTAGGGGCCTTCAAAAGAAAGTTGAAGCATATGCTGGTCAGGGAGAGTTCCTATGGAATTGAAGAATTTGAAACCTACGTGAAAAATAACCATCCGTTACTTACATCCGTTATTTTGCTGAAGTTTTTTCAATACATTTAAGATTTATTATGTAAAGTATCGTTTACATCCACTTAACTTAACTTAACGTACGAAAAATTATACTTAACGTACAAAATTTAGATCCGTTTCATTTACATTCACTTACGTTGGGGTGCTTGGCATGCGCATTTGACAGTGACACAATATGAAGTCCATATTAAATCTATCGCTTTTATTATACAAATATGTTTATGTACACGCAAGTTGGATCAAGGTTCCATCATCAGTGTTAATAATCCGTTAATCGAGCTAAAAATATTGCAAAACAACACAAAGATAACAAAGTTCAAGTCGCACGAGTTAATTTTTAGGTTATGTTACTGTCACCCGCTGTCACCATCATCCAAATTGTCAAAATCGAGAGCTTGTGATTGGTGCACTTAGTGCACGGATTCTGTTAAGTTGAAGTTGAGTGAACAAATCCGTACGTTACGTTAAGTTTTTCTACGTTAAGTGAATGTAAACGAACACATATAATTCAATGGAGGTCAACTTTCTCTAATGTTTAAGTTATCGTACGTTAAGTTAAGTTAAGTGGATGTAAACGAGGCTATGCTTGGTATTTAGCAAATAAAGGTTTTTTGTTGAATGTGTACGGTTTGGCACAAAGTTGAAAATTATATTGAAATTAATATACATAATTCCAGAAAACTAAAGAAAAGAGATTTTTTATTTATACATTATTAGAAATTATTTGTTGCTTATGTGCAACATTTTACTTTTACACGCAAAAATAACCACCCTTCTTATCTACAGTTGACAATTGCTATGAAGTATGAAGATTTAGGCTACATTAGTATACCTACACCATTGAAATGTAAATACATGTGTATAACTGGAAAAGACGCGACATGGTGAATAAGTGAGGCAAATGCATTTGGTATGCAACCCGCAGTGATGTGCGCTAGACATCTCTTTCTATTTCATACTGTACCGTATGCGGTTTAACGGTTTACACTTTTATTTGAGATATCGTTTTGAATTAAAAACAAACACTACTACGTTCTGCTATCTAACTACCTAACTACGGTAGTCAGACAATGACAGATACCCCACATCATCGCTCTGTTCCTTTTGCTTCCGCCTGCCTCAATTCTTGCCAGGGCATGTAAAGCGCGCGTCCCTTCCAATTAGATTAGAGTTCACTGACCGACCTACACCCACACGCAGATGCCTACAAACTCACGAAAAAGTGACGTGAGTGGTGTCAGGACCGATAAAACACATAGTAGGCTAGGAGTTTTGAGTGTTACGAACTAGCAGTTTGGGATGTCACTGGTGGACCTCGTCCCCGCCCCGCAAATCCCTGTCGGCGTAACATTAGTAGAATACGGCTTTACCGGCCTGCCCCTACACCATCCATACATTTGTCATTTGACATAAGTAACTTGACATAACTAACTATTCGTATTCTCGCGATGTAACCGAAAGTAAGCAAATGATTACGTCATCCACTTACTACAGGTAACTGTATCAACATACTTCAACATACCGAGTATGATAGCGAGAAAACGCCTAAAGTAAAATTGTTTTTTGTTTACTTTCTATTGTATTGTGAGTTTGCCATTGGCTTTAACTCGAAAATTGACTATTGGCATTTATAAAAATTCCGATGACGTCCATGGTCGTACACAAGGCGCAACTATCTCAAAAAACATAAAATGGCCCTTGGGCCGCGTCTATACGTACAAATCGTGATCTTCCCTCTACATAATGTAACCTGGAATGCAGAAATCGCCCTAGTGACAAAAAGTACAGAGTTTGAGGTTTTAACGGAATCAGGTAACCAAAAGAAGAGCTATCTGAATCCGTAAAGTCGCAAACTAAAAATGTTTGGTCACTAGAGCAATTTATCGATTCCAGATCACGACAATCTACCTAATCTTCCACATATCTCATCCAGTACAAGAACAAATAAACTACATAGTAACAATTAGTTACAAAATGAAATAACAATTTCACTACTAAAATTAAATGAAATATGTACGTTAAACGATGCATGTTTATTTTATCGTTGAAAAAGAAAGAAAATGGTCGAGTTATCTCTGGAAAAACCGTGCCCATCGGTATTCCTCGCCACATAAATAATTTATAGGAGAATCCGCTTGACGGTAGTGCCCCGATAAAAGTATAGTTAAAAACAAATCTAACTTCCTAAGGGCTCAAGCAGATTCTGACGTGGAGCAAAACGCTGCGTGATAAATGTCTGCCCCAAACTTAGAATTGATGACACACGGATGCAAGCGAGATTCCTCGGACTTCTCTCAAACAAACTTGACGACAAAGTAATGGGCCTCCGCCTCCACCTGGTCCCGATAAGCACGAAAGACAGAAAGATTTTCAAAGAACCATTACGCGTTAAAATTTAATCCTAACCGCAAAATTAATGTTAGTTCTAAAGGTAATTAAAACTGTGGACACCGCTTTACTTACCGTGGACCGATTTAATTAGTTTTTCCACCCTAAATACAAACTTTCCAAACAAAAGTTTCCCTTGTATCGACCATGAAATTCCACGAAGCGTGTTGCACGTGCATAACTGCTGGTTGTAGAGGATCTCCCAAAGAGGATTAGCCGCGCAGTTAACAGTTGAATAAATGGAGCAATCCCGGCGAATGCTTCATAGCAGATTAACGATGCGATGAAAGTCTGCCCCACCTCTGGGGGGACAAAGACCCAGACTGGAAGGGATGGGTTGTACAGTGGGTTGAGGGGGGGGGCGTGTAGAAAGGAGTGGGAGTAGTCCAGTGCCGGAAACTGGCTACAGACGGATAGTTTAATTTATAGCTCAAGCCGCCAGAAATGCAATTAAGGACTGCAATTATGGCCGGGACTGTTATGAACATGCGGGGCGCACAGAGATGCACCCACAGGGGGCGCTGTTGTCTCAAAAACAAGTAATCGCGCAGTGGAATGCCGATCCAACGGACACGAGTGGTAATTATTGTGATTTACAGCGGTTGAAAGGAACGACGTTAACGGTTAAAAAGAGTATTAGATGTTCCGTAGTTGATCAAAACGGGTTTTCTATGGTCCCTTCATAATATACAGGGTGATTCATAACTCGAAGCAAAAGCTTAAACGGTAGATTCAGTATCAAATTCGGAATAAAATAAGTCAATTATTTTTTTCCGGTCAGCATTTGTTTTCGAGATGTTTTATGTTATTAAGTTTTGTGATATTTCCTTTAATGAACCATATCCGCAACGAGCTCCAATATATGCTTGACAGCGCACAATATGTAGCGAAGCCAATCAGCCGAAATCGACCGTGTTTTGAATATCCAGCGCATTTAAATTCTTCATTTTGTAGCGTACTTTCTTTTTTGCCATACATTTTTATTAATTGTGATCCACTTATATACGACATATATTACATTTATATAAAAACCATAGTAAACCATAATCGAATATACTAAAAATCAGGGGAAAAAATTTTTCTATTATGTTAATTGTCAAGGTTAGTGAGTACGTTCATCGCGACCGTCGATCGGATTAAGTATTATCGGATATTCAGATCCGATTGAAAATAGCGACAAAAACACAATTACCTAATCACGAACTTGATCGGATCAAAGTCAATCCGCTAACTTTGGTGGTTAGATTATTTTAATTGAAAGAGAAGATATTGATACTATAATGTAGAGTTCATGCTTAAAAACCCAGCTCCACTTTATTGGGTATACTAACTTTAAGATGAACCTTCAGTAAACAAACTTGAACTTGAACTGTTCTGTACTTTTTAATCTACTCTCATGATTCTTCAATTTATATAACGGATTTAAATGGATTATCTATCTACTTGTTTTCTTTCGACTTGCTTTTAATTGGAAACCTATATTGTGATAGCGGCGCGGGGTGGTCGGTCGAAAACAACTTGTGCTTGTATCAATATTGTTTTATTGTAGAAAAATAGCTTCTTATATCTATGCAATTGTTTATTAAATATACTATGTGGATATGTTTCGACAGTTTTAAACTGTCATCTTCAGCACATAAGCAAACCTACAGTCAAATACGAAGCACAAACGGAACAAGCATCGGGAAAGTCACTGCAAATATATGCAGCAATTGGAGGCAAACGGAAACGTGTCTAAATTAGCGGAAATAAAAATGTTTTGTTCAGGTTAAGTAATATAAATAATAGTTATTAAACTTACATGGATAGGTTAAAATGTCATTCCAGACAATATTATCCGTAACAATTCACATTTAATATTTATAGAAAGCCCACCTTGGTGACCACCATTATCCCCTATAATTCATTCCATTCCGTATCACATCGACTTGCCGATATTAAATATTATTTTCGCCGGGCCTTGACATATCCTCTTTCACATCGTGATAGAGTCAGTGAGCTGGACTTCATCAACAATCTTGTTTCCAAAACGGTTTCCCCAAAAAATTAATCAATAAGGTTTACATGATAACAACACCAAACTTGGCCCACTTTTTACCCGCGAACGTTCGGACACTGCTAACCCTTTCTACAGGTCTTTTAAATACAATACTGCCAACACTAAATTAGTTAAAAGTTTGAAATCCTTTAATATTGTACCTGTTTTTAAAACAACCACTCAAATTTATAGTTTAATTTCTAAGCAGCGTCGGATTTCTTTATCGGAGGACGGGGGGGAGTGGTGTGTAATCGGTCCAATGCAGTAATTGCAATGCTATTTATGTAGGACAAACAGGGAGATCTTTGGCAAGACGAATCCGAGAACACAGAACTCAATCTACATCAAATCTTTATAGACACAGATTGGACACAGGTCATAATATTGATTACACTAATGTTAAGCTTTTACATAGATGCCCTAAAGGCTACAGATTAGATTTGTTGGAACAACTTGAGATCGAGCGACATAAACAAATGCCAAATTTCATTTTACTCAACGATCAAACTAACTTTATATACAAACCCCTTTTCACATATCTACAGTAGTTCCCATGTTCGTCTCGCCAACAACCAAAAATTTACCCAGCCTTGAAACTTGTATTATGTTATTTTTTGTTCTATTCTTGACAATATCTTCAAATGAATTTTTGTTGTTGATAATTGTGTCATTTTAACGTTTAAATTTTCTTGTTCTTTGTATTTCGTTTAATTGATTATTAGAGTTATGCGATTTGCACTATCTTGTTTTCCGATATACATTTTCAGATGTATTGTATCTCCATTTTAAGCATTTTGCGGCTATTCGTATCGCTCTGCTGCGTTTTTTTATATCGTCTTGGGGTGTTAAATGACCTATATGAATGATGTATACTCATTCGACATTTTCCGAATTTCAAATTTGGATTTTGGAGATAATTGCTTAATGTTTTAACTTTTGACTGGTCCGTTTTACTGATAACATTGTCTGGAATGACATTTTAACCTCTCGATGTAAGTTCAATAACTATTATTTATATTCCTTAACCTGAACAAAACATTTTTATTTCCGCTAATTTAGACACGTTTCCGTTTCTCTCCGTTTGGTTTTGCCTCCAATTGCTGCATATCTTTGCAGTGACTTTCCCGATGCTTGTTCCGTTTGTGCTTCGGATTTGACTGTAGGTTTGCTTCTACCAGTTGTTTTTTCTTGTGATTTTTGATTGTGCCTTTTTTGTAGATTATGTGCTGAAGATGACAGTTTAAAACTGTCGAAACATGTCCACATAGTATATTTAATAAACAATTGCAAAAATATAAGAAGCTATTTTTCTACAATATCCATTTACTTTGCACAATGGGCTCACACCAACTATCAATATTGTTTGTGTTGGTTTTTCAATACCAGGATTCTGACGCTAAAATTATTCCGTAGCACACTTATACCTATAGGTACTTGGAACATAACAATCGATAAGTAAAAGTAGGTGTGATGTTACAAAATGAGTGTCGAGTAAATTCCGGTTGAAGATTTCCTATTTCATGCAAAAAAATTAAACATAAATCCCATCATTCATTTATCTTCCGTGTCTTTGCAAATCCAGTGTTTGCAAATGAATCCCTACATTTATGAACAACTTATGCGTTCCAACTAAAGACCATTTTGTCATTTGAAGGAACCAGCTTTGTAAAAAGCGAGAGAAGGTATATATCGTCACAAACCGTTCATTTATACAGTTTATTTTTAATTCTCAAAACAAAATGAACAGAAAAACGTACTGACCTGTATGTGTCCTTTGGTGAGCTTTGAGGTGCGAACTCTTGGTGTAGACCTTCTTGCATCCGATGAATTGGCACTTGTGTATCCTCCTCTTCGAGTCGGGCGAGTGGTCCAGTCGGCTGTGTTTGGCACCAACGGGTATGGCGGGAGAAGCTGGCGACGCACTGACCCTGGATATCATCATGTACTGTAAGCTGACATGATCGCGCTGCGTTTTCAATCGCACCAAACCACTCTTCGAGATCGAGTTCATCCTATGCGTCGACACGTCAACGTCACTAGCACTGGAACTCTCGTTACTGTGTCCTTGACCTGACTCAGGACTACTAGGTGGGGTCAGCGCTGATTTCAGAGCACCCAGCCTTAATTGCAGGGCATCACTGGAATCCCTCCTGTTTCTCTCTTCGTATCCATCCTCGAAATCATCCTCATCGTCCATGGGTTCTTGTTTCACAAGGACCTCACAGCTTAGCGAAGCAAAGGAACACATTGATGACGTCGGACTCGTACTTAACGAATCTAGATGATGCTGTCGAAGGTCGTCTAAATGTGGATCTAATGGGTCCCAGCTGCTTGCTCCTGATGTTAGCCATGCTGTGTTTTTCTTGGGTTCGTCCTGTAGGAAAGCTTCCATCTCGTAACAGGTCTGAAAGTTAGGAGAGAAAAAAAATGTGTTAGTCAACTTATTTTATGTGTGGGCTTTAAGATGATGGAATCTCGATGGGGGTGAACATACTGTGAAAGCGGTGGAACGTGCCTTATCGTAGCTAGCGGCGACCGGAAGTTTGGGGAGGAAATTTAAACTCCTTGTAGGAGGTAAAGTAACGGCTAACGACGTCTTTACCGTTCATGTGCTGTGTGTACGAGCTTGCGGAGTTACCTTTTATGGGCCGAAGATCGATAATTTAAGAGTGTGTGATATTAAAAAAAAAAGCACATAAAGCTGGAGATTACTTGCTTATGCATTTATGTATGTGTGTTTGCGGTACTGGATGCTATGTTATTTATAATCAATAAAGAAGCATTCAAAAGTAAAGTCCCGAGATTATACCATAGTTATAGAATATTATAGAATAATTAACAGCTTTGGATCATGTATTTGTGGAATTATTTCAAAATGGGCCCTTTTCATATTCGATGTTTAGGAGACATGTTGAATTCAACAAACAAACAAAATCGACATATTTTTATTACCCACACAAATTGAGTTACTTAAACTCCCGGCGCATTCACCATTTTGTTGTATTTAGCTAACTCGGAAAATATTCACTTTACATGATATTTGGTCTCTATATCATCGTTTTATCAAATCATTTCATCTCGTTAGCACATCACAATCGATAAATTATTCAAACTTACAAATCACACGCAACAATGATACGCGAACGGCAATAGGACTAGCCGTCGCATCAGCCCCTAAAACCATCCCCTGCCAACGGACAAGCGCTATATCGCTTGTGCCAACATAATGACCAGTCATTGTTTCCAAATTGCAACTTTGTATAAACTAATCAGATTAAAGAAAATGAGATTACGCAGGATGATGGCCGGGTTAGTCCGCAAGGGTTCCGGTGCAGCGTTCTGCAGCCATATCCATCGCAAACGCACTCCCCCCCGCTATACCGCGCGCAACCCCCGCTATCGGTCGTTTGGACCGTTTCAACGGGTCCAGACTAATCCGTGAAATGTTAACTGATGAACTGGGATTAATAGAAATATGCGGTTTCAATTTAACCGTGCCTATATCGGTAGAAATGACGCGGTTAGTTTTAGCCCGTATATAGAGAGAGCTGCGTTTTGTGTGTGTTTTTTTGTTGAATTCATATTTGCGCGTATTTCGCGGAAAATGACTTTATAGCGACTGACGTTTGGAAAAATTGCATAAATTCGATTTATCAATAGCGCAACGTAAACGCATTTAATATTTGCACATTGAATTGAGTTTTCAATATCGAAAATATTCGTAACTAAACCCCAACATACATAAATCAACTTAAAATAAAGCTAGCTGCCTCCGTGGTATTGCTCGCGTGGATATTGGGATTTAATACCAAGCGAATAATGTCTCTTATTGTAATGTGTTTCTTCAGACGCCCGACCGTAGTCGCTGCGTATTAGCAACAAAACAATAATTACAATGGGGAACATTTTTAGACTTTTTAAGTGACTGCGAAGTTAGTACATGTTGTTGCTTTTCAAGTTTCAAGTGCAATCTTTCTTCGTTCGGTCACATCTTCCTTAGACCTGCTGAATTCGTTCAAATTCAGCCTTTAGTTGATTTTGACCTGCAACGTCATTGACTTTTTTGGACAAATTTGAAGTTTTTTACTGATTTTGATAGACTCTTTAATTGATTCATGGCAGCAAATATACATAAGAACATTTTCGAGAAAAATGCAATTGAATTTTGGGAAAATATTAGCAACTATAACACACGTGAGTTTTGTGGATGGGCGCTTTTGATAGATTTATTTGCGGCAAATGCAAATATGGACTCAACAAAATCCTAACCTATCATCTAATGTTTTCATGTTACTTTTATGTGCTGTTCCCGATTAGCGTTGCAAGTTCTTAACATTAACGTACAGCAACCCCGCCAAACGAATGGAACATCAAAATTATATTTTTTTAGAAAAAAACAAAACAAAAACAAAAACACTATTTTTTCGAATTACGTGATATGAAACTTTCCTTACTTTTATTCATGTTGCCATGAAGACAATTAAAAAAATAACAGTTGTCATTTAATAAAAAAAATATCAGGTTGTCATTAAAAGTATAGTCGATGAAGTTATGGTTCAAAATCATTTAAAGCCTTAAAGTTGGATTTGACATATAAATGTGTATTTTGATCAAATTAATCTGACGTTCCCGCGGATCACATCTATGCAATTTAAACTTGCAATTTCAACCATGCGATTTATCAAAATTGAATGCAATTGTATTACAAATTGTCTCCGTTCACATTTGTGCGACTTTAATAAATCGCATCGCTTGAGTATCAGTGATTTTATCTTTTTGCATTGGGTTAGTAGCAAACATAACCTGCTTGCTTTGTTATCAAATTTTTGGTCACGCTGTCCTTCCACAAAACTTTTCACGTACGTCTTCTTCGACATTTGAAATCAAAGGAAACAATAACAAATATCGAAATGCGGAACAGGATATGTTACACGTCTACACACAGTGGGGCCACTACTACATTTATGTTTGCATGCCTAGATTTTTTTTTTTTTTATTTGAAACAGTTGCATAGTGTGTAACAAACAATCGCATGCGACTTGACGAATGATTGAGTTGCGCATTTGAGTTGCACAGATATAAAAGGGGCTTAAAAGAATGATCAGTTTTAATTATAATGATCCATAACCTCTGCGGCTTACCGTTATCGCAAAAGAGTGCATATCTTCAAAGAAACGCTCAGTACGTGGACTAAAATTAGGAATTTCGTGTACAGCTAAGTACACGCTTAACTTTGAAACCTTTCTCAGGATTCTAGCACGTTGGGTTCAAGCGCCATACATTCTCAAATAAGCCCAAAAACACGATCTTTTGACCTCATTCTTTCCGAAAACATGACGTGATAAAAGACGTTAGCCTTCTGAGCCCGGATTCGCATTTAGGGTGACAAACTCTTAACAAAATTTTTTTTTCAAATCATTTCATCTCGTTAGCACATCACAATCGATAAATTATTCAAACTTACAAATCACACGCAACAATGATACGCGAACGGCAATAGGACTAGCCGTCGCATCAGCCCCTAAAACCATCCCCTGCCAACGGACAAGCGCTATATCGCTTGTGCCAACATAATGACCAGTCATTGTTTCCAAATTGCAACTTTGTATAAACTAATCAGATTAAAGAAAATGAGATTACGCAGGATGATGGCCGGGTTAGTCCGCAAGGGTTCCGGTGCAGCGTTCTGCAGCCATATCCATCGCAAACGCACTCCCCCCCGCTATACCGCGCGCAACCCCCGCTATCGGTCGTTTGGACCGTTTCAACGGGTCCAGACTAATCCGTGAAATGTTAACTGATGAACTGGGATTAATAGAAATATGCGGTTTCAATTTAACCGTGCCTATATCGGTAGAAATGACGCGGTTAGTTTTAGCCCGTATATAGAGAGAGCTGCGTTTTGTGTGTGTTTTTTTGTTGAATTCATATTTGCGCGTATTTCGCGGAAAATGACTTTATAGCGACTGACGTTTGGAAAAATTGCATAAATTCGATTTATCAATAGCGCAACGTAAACGCATTTAATATTTGCACATTGAATTGAGTTTTCAATATCGAAAATATTCGTAACTAAACCCCAACATACATAAATCGACTTAAAATAAAGCTAGCTGCCTCCGTGGTATTGCTCGCGTGGATATTGGGATTTAATACCAAGCGAATAATGTCTCTTATTGTAATGTGTTTCTTCAGACGCCCGACCGTAGTCGCTGCGTATTAGCAACAAAACAATAATTACAATGGGGAACATTTTTAGACTTTTTAAGTGACTGCGAAGTTAGTACATGTTGTTGCTTTTCAAGTTTCAAGTGCAATCTTTCTTCGTTCGGTCACATCTTCCTTAGACCTGCTGAATTCGTTCAAATTCAGCCTTTAGTTGATTTTGACCTCCAACGTCATTGATTTTTTTGGACAAATTTGAAGTTTTTTACTGATTTTGATAGACTCTTTAATTGATTCATGGCAGCAAATATACATAAGAACATTTTCGAGAAAAATGCAATTGAATTTTGGGAAAATATTAGCAACTATAACACACGTGAGTTTTGTGGATGGGCGCTTTTGATAGATTTATTTGCGGCAAATGCAAATATGGACTCAACAAAATCCTAACCTATCATCTAATGTTTTCATGTTACTTTTATGTGCTGTTCCCGATTAGCGTTGCAAGTTCTTAACATTAACGTACAGCAACCCCGCCAAACGAATGGAACATCAAAATTATATTTTTTTAGAAAAAAACAAAACAAAAACAAAAACACTATTTTTTCGAATTACGTGATATGAAACTTTCCTTACTTTTATTCATGTTGCCATGAAGACAATTAAAAAATAACAGTTGTCATTTAATAAAAAAAATATCAGGTTGTCATTAAAATTATAGTCGATGAAGTTATGGTTCAAAATCATTTAAAGCCTTAAAGTTGGATTTGACATATAAATGTGTATTTTGATCAAATTAATCTGACGTTCCCGCGGATCACATCTATGCAATTTAAACTTGCAATTTCAACCATGCGATTTATCAAAATTGAATGCAATTGTATTACAAATTGTCTCCGTTCACATTTGTGCGACTTTAATAAATCGCATCGCTTGAGTATCAGTGATTTTATCTTTTTGCATTGGGTTAGTAGCAAACATAACCTGCTTGCTTTGTTATCAAATTTTTGGTCACGCTGTCCTTCCACAAAACTTTTCACGTACGTTTTCTTCGACATTTGAAATCAAAGGAAACAATAACAAATATCGAAATGCGGAACAGGATATGTTATACGTCTACACACAGTGGGGCCACTACTACATTTATGTTTGCATGCCTAGATTTATTTTTTTTTATTTGAAACAGTTGCATAGTGTGTAACAAACAATCGCATGCGACTTGACGAATGATTGAGTTGCGCATTTGAGTTGCACAGATATAAAAGGGGCTTAAAAGTATGATCAGTTTTAATTATAATGATCCATAACCTCTGCGGCTTACCGTTATCGCAAAAGAGTGCATATCTTCAAAGAAACGCTCAGTACGTGGACTAAAATTAGGAATTTCGTGTACAGCTAAGTACACGCTTAACTTTGAAACCTTTCTCAGGATTCTAGCACGTTGGGTTCAAGCGCCATACATTCTCAAATAAGCCCCAAAACACGATCTTTTGACCTCATTCTTTCCGAAAACATGACGTGATAAAAGACGTTAGCCTTCTGAGCCCGGATTCGCATTTAGGGTGACAAACTCTTAACAAAATTGATTTTCAAAGTGTTATTGTTATATTGAATGCTAAAACAATTGTAATGAGACTTCACTCTCAACAATGACGTATACTTCATATGTACCTGGACAGTTGTCCGACAGAAAATAAGAATAAAATTATTTCTCTGTAAAATGGTAATTCTAGCATACGTTTTGTAAACCGCCCACAGTACTCCGACAGAAAGAATTTTGAATAGAGTGGTATGACCTAATTTTCGTATACTGAAAAGATGTAACACAATTCCAACCATAGAAATTTCGCCGAAAAAATATTTGAACTCAAAAAGCTAGAGAATCTCGGCAAGGTCTATGCAGTTACGCTATTTTCCTCATTTGGAAAACGGTCAAAGGGAATTCTTCCCTCCGACGTTACCTGCTTTTATTAAAACGAAGTAAAACAATCCCTTATTGTTCTCTGGCCGCGCTTCCCGGAGAAAAGTTTCTCAGCGTCCGACTCAACCGAAAGCAATTAAAAACTCCCTTAGTGTAGTGGGGGAATCTGAACAGAAGAAGAAGAAAGCGGATATGCAAATCGACCGATGGCGCCGTCGAACTCGGCGTCTTTAATTAAAACGCTGGGCACCGCCTCAACAATAACAAAAGCATAATCGCATTATCGGAATTAGCTGCTTCGGTTTCGAATGCAGGCAGATTCGTCTGGAATGGGTCCGTAGCTTTGTTAGTCCCACGCCGGAAGTGTTTTTGAAATTGAATGTTTCACTTTAATTTCGGCTATTTTAGACCTAAATGTTGTGTAGGCGACTAAAAAGTTCTTTAAAACCACAGTATGTGCACGAACAAAAGGAATATGTTCTAAGTATACATTTAAATTTATAATTTATTTAAAGAGAAAATAGAATATAAACATGCTCTGCTGTACGTATTATCAAAATAAGAAAAATAGTTCCTATGAAGATGTCTCCGAAAATGTTGATGAATTTTTTGTATTTTTATTTAAAACTGTTGTTTAATTCATTTAAGGGAACATTCTCGTGTAACATTTTCAAAAATTAATGATTTTTTATTGCATTTTTTGATTGCACAACATTTAAAGAATACACTGTCAAAATTTTAGAAACAAATTCGATAAATTAACGATTCTCCAGCCGAAAGTCGAGCGGCCGGGCCTGGCGAGACCCGTTACATCCCAATTATCGAAACCTTTTTTAACCACTTCCAATACGTACATCTTCCAATATTTTTCAGAAATTCTTATCTGTAGTATACCCACATCCCCTCTCTTTAAAATGACGTGTAACTTGTTGTGATAAGGTTAATAGTTTTTGAGATATCGATGAAAATATGAATGACCAAGATTAAAAGTTCGGGAAGGTCGTTACACGTCTACAATTTAAATGCGATTTCTTGAAATATTGTTGTTGTTGAGACAATTTCGCAAAATCTAAACAGCCGATTTAAAAAATTCTTGCGGCATTGTCACCGCAGCTGACCCGGTATCGCGGAAACTAAAGTAAACCGGTTTCGCAAAAAAAAAATATTATTTTATCCAACTTTCTTTAGCCAAAATTCGTAAATTTTTTTCATAATTTTTAAAAAATCATGTAAATTCGCGAATTTTAAAGATTGTTGAATAATTCTAGTTTGCGCAGTAGCCACAGAAATAAACTTTAGGAAAAAAACTTGTTTTATGATTTCAGACCAGTGGTTCTTGACAAATCGGGTCAACCAGTTGGTCATCTCATTTTTTTCAACGTTGCGTCTTTTAATTAATTTTTTCTGATTTTAGAATAAATATATGCTTTAAAATTTATTTTCATATTTTAATATGTGTATCAATAAATGTGTGAAAAAAAATAATAGAAGTGTATGTCTTAAAGTTTTCCTTAAACAAATATTTAAAAATGCCTTATTTTTAGTGCAGTTACACCAGAATATACCCTTAATTCAGTTAGAAAATAAATTGTTTCCGGGTTATGCCGTGTGTCAAGATTCGCAAATGCAGACGTTTCGCGAACCATATAGCTCGCTTCTTCAGAGCTAACTGAATACTGAAGACCTACCAAAGAAATCACCCTTATATACCTAAATTTACACATCACTGCGCTTTTTTGGAACTACCGCTCCCATGTGCTTTTCCACCTGACCGCCTTAGAATCGATATCCAGACGCTACTAATGTCAGTGCTGACCTCACGATTGATGTTGTTAGGATGTGTGTAAATTTTGATGGCTTCTTTAACGATGGCTTCTCTAATAAGCCTTCGGTGGTAATTACTCACCCTTGCCAAAGTAGTTATAAATATGTGTAACCACCAACTCTCCGCCGGTGAATTGTCGGTAGTAGGCAAAGGGTTGAACTTTGCAAATGCACCCATAAGAATACTTAAGGAGGAAATTATTACGGAAGTAGACGCCGCATTGTAAAAAATTTCATGTGTACAAGCAGAGGAGATTCATTCGTCAAGAGGTTTCCACGATAATTAGGAAAGCTACCCCGCCGAAGAGCAATGTTACCAAAGAAGAGAAGTACTCTCTGAAGGCCATCAAGGACAACGAGGATCGCCCAGTACTACCTGCGGACAAAACGAATGCAACGGTGATATTGAACAAGGGGGACTATAACAGGAAGATGAACGATCTATTGGACCCAAATACTGTAAATCATCGATTCCCAAAGAGGAACAACGAAGCCTTTTTGTTCAAGCCCCTAGGGCACCTAGGATCTACGGTTTGCCGAAGATCCACAAGGATAACGTACCTTTGCGACAATCGTCAGCGCAATAGGCTCCCAACCTATGTGCCAAATACTTGTCGAAAACCATCCAGCCGTTTATAGGACAAACTACATCTTTTAACAAAAATTCTGAACATTTTATTCAGGTTCTGAAGGAACTTGTCGTTGACCCTCAGGATATTCTCGTAAGTTTTGACGTAACATCACTCTTTACGTGTGTTCCGGTTAATAATAATAATAATAATAATAATAATAATATCGTTTATTTCCTTAAGGCAACATTGTTACATAGGATAAGTCGGCAGTAAATGTACATTCAGAGTTGCACAATAATATGTACAAAACAACAAATATATACAAAAGTTGGTACAAGAATAAAAATGTAGACAATAGGACAACAATTAGACAAACTTAAAATAAAGCATTCAATCCAAAGTGCATGTCTGGTATTCGTGAAGCGAATAAAAACTTCTCTCCAGAAGGAGCGACTTCAGTTGCCGTTTGAAGCTACTCAGAGACTGTTCCTCTTTTAGTTTGGCAGGCAACGTGTTGAAGAGCTTCGGACCCAAACAGTAGGGAGATTTAGCTTTGATGCCCAGTCTGGCATATGGTACGTGCAGGTCATCTTTATGACGGGTATTTACATTATGGATGTCTGACCGCTTTAAAAAACGGCCTTCATTTTTAAAAACAAAAATACACGTTTCATAAATATACACAGAACACAGAGTCAAAATATTAAAATATTTAAAAATAGCTCTACAGGAAGTTGTAGTGTCTACACCAGCCATGATACGAAGAATTCGTTTTTGTCCAACAAAAACATCCTGTACAGAAGACGAAGGAGAGAGGAGAGAATCTTTATGACGGATATTTACATTATGGATGTCTGACCGCTTTAAAAAACGGCCTTCATTTTTAAAAACAAAAATACACGTTTCATAAATATACACAGAACACAGAGTCAAAATATTAAAATATTTAAAAATAGCTCTACAGGAAGTTGTAGTGTCTACACCAGCCATGATACGAAGAATTCGTTTTTGTCCAACAAAAACATCCTGTACAGAAGACGAAGGAGAGAAGGAGGAGGTCGAAGGCCTTCCGACAATACTTGTCTCCCTAGGTCTACCAATCGATGTACCGGATCAAGTAGAGTATTGTCTCTCCACCACATACTTCAAGTAGGCGGGAGCGATGTATGAACAGGTAGGGGGTGCAGCCATGGGATCACCTCTTTCACCGGTAATCGCCAATTTCTTCATGGAATTGTTTGAAAAAGAATCCATTAGGTCAAGTCTCTACAAACCCAAGCATAGAGTTAGATATGTCGATGATACATTTGTCGTTTGGCCACACGATAGAGAAAAGCTTAGTGAGTTTCTTAACCACCGCAAACAATGTCAGTGCTTCCATCAAATTCACGATGAAAATTGAAGTATATAATCAGCTGCCATTCTTGGATGTGCTGGTATACAGAACGTCAACGCGTATGCTTGGACATACAGTCTACCGGAAGAAGACACATACCGATCGGTACTTGCATGCCAAAACACACCACCATCCCCAACAGAAGAGAAGTCTTATCACTCTATTCAACAGAGCCGAGGAGGTATGCGACTCCAGCACCTCGAACGGTGAACGGAAACACTTGGAGTGGGCCCTACGTCAGAATGGATACACCAAGTCCGACATACGGGGTGTCACACAAAGAAAACCGCAAGTCTCAGAGGAATCGCAAGAGTCAAAGGGGTTCGCTTGCTTACCATCCGTAAGTGGGGTATCAGAAAAAATCGGTAGATTACTGAAGAAATCGGGTATCACGGTAAGGTACAGCGCACCAGCTAAGGTAAATGATCTTTTGCCTAACCCAAAGACGGTCACAACACTCCTGAAGAATGAAGGGGTATACAAGATAACATGTGAGTGTGTAACATGCTATGTAGGACAGACAGATGCATCGAATGTCGAATCAAGGAGCACAGTAGAGACACCCGACTAGGCAAGATTCAACAGTCCGCTGTTGCTCAACACTGCCATGAGTCGGGACACACAATGGATTTGGATGATGTTCAAATGTTGGCAAGGGTGAGTAATTATCATCGAAGGCTTATTAGAGAAGCCATCGAAGGCTGGTTAGAAAAGCCATCGAAATGTACAAACATACTAACAACAGGAATCGTGAGGAAGGCACTGATATTAGTAGGGTCTGGAAGTCGATCCTAACGCGGCCAGGTGGAAAAGCACATGGGAGCGGTAGCTCCAGATGTTCGCAGTGAGGTGTAAATTTAGGTATATAAGAAAGATTTATTTGGTAGGTCTTTAGTATTTAGTTAGATCTGAAGAAGTGAGCAACATGGTTCGCGAAAGGTTAGGACGAATCTTTACACACGGCATAACCCGGAAGCAATTTATTTTCTAAATGATTCTGACCGCGAAAGCCTACGTACATATCCTTAATTCATTTAACATTACAATATCGATAAAACCGTTAGTATTCGGACGCTTTTGTTTGTTCATTTGAATTAGGTATGAACGGTGCTAAAAAATCTTAACATATATTTTTGAATACCAATACGTGTTATATTGTACCTCGCAAATTACTGAATTAAATCGACATATCGATTACAGTAATTATTTCATCAAAAGTAACACAATTCAAAATTCGTCTGACGCAAAAAGTGAACAATTCAATAAAAAACACGTTCCCTTCGGTATTTGCATAACGATGGATTAGGTTTGAGACACCTGCATAAGCTTGCTAAGATTATAATCTGTCCGGCTATATTATTACGATATACCCGAATTCTTGTCCGACCACTTTGTAGGGTTTCACTCAAAGGTTTCATTCTCATTGTAGTAAAAAGATAGTTAATTAAATTTTAGTAAAGTTGACATACATTATGCAAATTTTAAAATATTAAGTAGGTGTTGAAAGACTGACACCGACCATACCTCGTGTAGAGATGATTGAACGCAGACAATTTTAAACTGTACCTTTGACTATTTGAGGGCTGATGAAGGATCGGTGATCCGAAACTAGTCCCCAAGTATATTAATAAATTATATGCAAAACCCAAGAGGATTTCTTTCAACACCTACTTAATAAATTAAATTTTAGTTTTCTGTAAAAATTTGCATTGATAAGATTACATTTTTGTCAAATCATTTTTGATTTTGAAATAAAAAACTGCTGTCATGGTTCCGTATACACCATTTTTTACGTTCCTTATATTATAGAATAGCAGTATACTACTATACTTTCAAGATCTGAAGTTTGATTATTGAATTAAAACTGATACAGTATGCTTTTTGCCGAGAAGTTTTTTAAGTAATTTTGCTAGACAGAAGAATGAATAGGAACTAGTAGTTCTTAGTAGTTCTAAGAATTTGTTGACTTGTTGATTTTTACTGTTCATCCGCACATAGTAGACGGCAGGAGATAATATTCAATATTGAACACTAATCATCAATGTTTCCAATAGAGTTAAAGTAGCAATATTGGGGACGTGGCAGCCGATTATTTATTCCTATAATAGGGTTTGAATGGGCACCGAGGATTTCGACAATATCACCATATTAAATTATTATTACACAGAATTATCGAATTCCATTGCCTGGCGAAGGGTACCAAAATTAATACGTCGATCCCATTGCTGTGCGTGTGCAAATACGCCTGATCTAATCACATCGAAATTATTAATTGCGTAGCGTTTAGAGCAGCTAGCAGGGTCAATGGTTTATTTATTATTGGATCAAACAGCTCTTTATATAGTTTCGATAGCGCATTATTATCTGTTCTGGCTACAATTTAACTTGAGCTTAGTATTTTCAGAAAAATTCATGTAGATGTGACATGGACAGAGTACCTGAGGACGCACAAACTCCTCAAGTTTCTTTTTTTATATAAATACACTTCTAAAATCAATGAGTATTAGTTCGAAGTTAGTATTTAAATTCATGCATTTAGTTTATATTTCTGTATTGATAATAATCAGTCCAATCTAAATCATGCAAAAACAATAAACCACACTACTTTCACAAGCAATACAGCGTCAAATTAACATTTGTTAAGAAATATTCCGGCCCATCCGCCATTTTGGTGGACGTGAAATAATTTACAAATTATGTGTTTTTGTATAGATAGAGACATTAGACATGTTGGAGAAGACAGAATTAAGTGAGTAAGGATGAAATCTAAAATTCTTGCGGTAAATTTGCCCTATTTTCGGGGAAAAATCGTACAAAGAAAAACCAACCTAATCTCTGACCAATACATCTAACTCGTCCCCATTTCTTCCGACTTTTAACCAACGACAGTAGTAGTAAAGTCTGGAGGCCAGTGATTCGAGGATAGATAAACTCAGTAGGAACAATATCTTGCTTTTCTATTTGGGCGAGATTAACGACTACCCGAAATACGGTTGGCCCGTTTCGCGGAATTCTGCACCGTCATCGAAAAAAGAGGATGGGAGAAGTCTCTCCTCCCTCCCTCTGGAGTCGTCCTGGCTCCTGCCTTTTGCCGTTGATCTAGTAGGAGCAGGGCCGCAATTAGCGTTGAGGATGTTGGGCACCGTGCCATTTGGCCGGCCAGCTCGATGTCAGCGAACTTTAAGAACGACTCGAATCGAAAGAAGGGTCAAAAATCGTACGAAATCTGGCGTTGAGTTGAAAATGTTGATTTTAGTGTAAGAGTTTTTCTATAATAATAATTGAATGTGTTGCATCAGTAGGAAAATAGTTTTTCTTTTTCAGGCAAATGCCATTTGCCATGTCAAGTAGCGTTCTGTTTTTATGTTATTTTATTTTTTTGGCAAAACAAAAATAGATTTTGCAAGTGTTTAAAAAATCTAGTCTTCTGTTTGTTCAGTTCTAAGTACTATGCCGCGTTAAAATTATATTATATAATTGTATCATATAGTATTGTGTACCTATGTAATGAATAATGATCTGAAAACAGGACCATGTTATTAGACTTCTGAATTTTCAAGGCTCGATATCACCACTGTATTTTATTACACTTAGGTCTTAGTTATGGATTCTTGACTGTCGATATCCAGAAGGTACTTAGTCGGAAGTAACCAGCTGATCTTTGACGAGTTGATCAGAATTATCCCTTGTTTCAAATATATTCTCCCCATTTTTGTTTCGGTATAAGCAACAAAAAAATAAATAAATTGCACTATTAACGGGCAAACATTTTTTACCCATTTACCGTTTTTAAAATAAATTTTATCTTTACAATGTCAAATTTTAGAATGTTTGTGAGTGTGTTTATTAGTACATTTTATATCTTTGAGACGAAGGTCTGAAGATGCCTTGAGCGAAACCGGTCACCCTCTAGTTGATAAAAATAAATCGTGTATGCAAAAAAAATAGTATCTAATTATTTCTAAAGAAAAACGTACACATATTGGGTAATCAACATGCTTCCTCATTTGTTTCCGAAATACAAAACAATGGTAAGCATTTATACAAAAATCGACTTTTGAAAAAACCGGTTTTCAAATTTTTTGCAAAAGAAATCGATAAAATGTACCAAAATGTACTATAACCCAAATATAATAAAAAAAACAAACTGTTTGGTGAATGATTACTTAATATTTTTCATTTCTAGATACAAAATAAAATATAAAATAGTATCCTTTTCGAGAAAAACGCGGTTGAAGATGACTAAGAACAGACGCTTGAAATGACGTGCCGTCTCGCTCTAACGCATAGGATGGTTTGCAACGTATACGCAAAATTCCAGCCGAAATCGATGACTAATTCGCACCTGCTGTGGGGCAGAGTATACAAAACATTACGCGCAAATAACTCAGTAGCTAAGGTTTCGCAACTTTAAAAACTGGGTAAATTTTACAGGAGAAACAATTGTAAAATATTTGCTTTCTGGCACAAAACTAATGGAAGAGTATAAATATTGTGCTGTTTTATATACCTATATGTCAACAGGAGAAAAGTTGTTATAAAATACGTCGAAAACCGGCAAAAAAGTGTCAAAATGACATCGGACATTATACTTCTTGAACTACTCAACCAGGGGGGTCGATGGCGTATAGGATAGAGCAGCTGCTATCTACGCTGGCCTCAGTTGCGGAAATAGACCGACGTAAAATAAACAAGTCAAAAAAAAACTACCCAACCATAAGATCATATGACATAATATGACATTATTTTTTTTCTGAAAATCTTTTTTTCCGATAGTATATTTCAAACGGTGACTTTTTAAGAATATGAAGAAAGATTAGGTCCGTGTGAAAAGTGTTACTCAGAATAACATTTACTGCCAGACAAATTTTGCTGGAAAATAAGTGGAACACCTATATATTATGTATATGTACAATATTCTACATATTTAAAGACCAAATAGCAATTTTTTATTCTAATACCTCAATATTTTTACATATTAACTGACATCATCAAAGAGAACGCAGAACATAGTTTTGCATAATACATATTAGAACACAAATCACTATATGATTTGAACATACAACACCACGTATTTTAAGCTTCGTTTTACAACAGTACCACTTGAAAGATCTCCTTTATATTCTCGTTTATACATATTTACGAGTAAATCTAAACTTTTTCTACTGCCTTTACTTCACATCTCAACATTTGTTCCGTGATGATAGTTCGCTGGAAGTCCTTGATCCTGGCACGATTTAGCGACGCAGCCGAACTCTAGCCTGCAGACAGACCACTTCTAACTTCAGCCAGGTTGCGAGGAACAACTCATTTCGCACACATACACACACATCCCTTCCCGCAGCAGTGTTCGCCATGGTGCTGTTAGGAAAACTTTTGCAAGTTATGTAATTCAGTTAGTCGAAATGACCCTACAGATCCGTAATAAAATAGATTTATGGAGGCGCGAGCCGCTCCTGACGAGCATTTCGGCGCGCCCCAACGTCCATGGTAATGGCTGCTGAATTACACAGCGACATTCTGAAGACATACGTCGACAAGGAAATACATAGACCAACTGAAAAGTTGGGATGAGTTTGAGATTGTACAATAATAGGAGACATTTTATTGGGTTGTTGGTAGTTTTGAAGCTTTTACAATTAGTTATATTTGTCAAAAATATTTGATTGTTTAAAAAACTAGACCCAAGTCACAATTTCTGTTTTCAGACCCAGATCAACAGAGCTGCCAATAAAACAGTCACTGTCAGCAGGATTTATTTGGCTTATATGAGTTTGCTTTACCCAACCTTTCTGCAAGTATTTTAACATTTCTAACAGCCCCGAAGCCTTTTACTCAAAACAAAACCGGCTTTGCGACAAATATCAAAAACTTTATAAACGAGATTAACCCTCGTCACGGGTTAAAACAAAATCTCGTCAACCCTCTTCGACTTGGGTTTAACAAATTTGCCAGATGAATTTTTAATGACTACGCAGAATCCGGCCTTGTAATCATATCGGAATCACCAATAGGATAACAATCCGGGCGAATGTTCCATCAAAATCCTTTTGTTTTTTCTGTTGTCGACCGCTTCATCCCCTTTTTGTTACGTCTACCTGTAATTATTTTCTGTTTTTCCGGCTACAGTGAACGCTCGAGGGGGTAAAGGCCACCGCACCCCTTGAGTAAAGCTAATCAGTCTTGTAAACTTGGCAGAATTACCTTCGGCTATTTTTAGGGGAAAATACCTCCACGGTCGGTAAACAACGGAGTTTCTGCGAGAGCTTTTATTTTTTTAGGTTTCCTCATTCGGCAGCAAAAATAAAAATAAAGGGAGGATAATTTAGTCGAGTTAAGAGTGTATTTGTACTGTTCAAAAACAGGGGGTTGTTTTTTGTATTATCAATACCAAAGTCATTATTATACCTCTGTTTATATTCCCGCGAAACCTTTTCGTATTTAAATTCTGAATTTATGTATGCGGAAAATTCAATGGGCAACACTTAACTTCCATTAGAATAAGCTTTTAAGGGCGGTAGTGGTGCCGGTTTTATGCCTGGGGTGACCGGAAGTGTGCTGAAATTTACGCCTTTTGAATTGAATTGAAGGGAGTATTTTGCGTTTTAAAAGAAAGTTACGGACGTGCGTGCGTGAATGCAAATAATGGGGATTGCGCCTTTTCTTCTTTTCCAATGCATATAAAGAACGCATTAGAGACGTATTTGCGAGGGTTGAACCTTAGATGCTCGCTCCCTAGGGTTTCAGGATAAAGTCCTGAAGGACTAGGACTATGTCCTGAAATACTGCGCAACCAAGAAACATTGTATTTCGTTTGACAATAACTCGGGTGTCTTAATATAAACTCAGGATTCATTTCATTTCTTCTTTTTGATTCTCTGCTTACTGGTGTTTCTGAGTATTAATTTTTTGTACCGTAATTTCAGGTAAGTATAGGCAACTTTTGGTATAGTGAGATGGTTATGGTCTATGATCATAAAGTGACATTTTACATCTTAGATGCCGGGGCAAAAACTTCTTAACGCCCGCGATGGCGTTAAGGATTCTTAACGACCGCGCGGGCATTGAGGTTTGCCATGGTTATATGTCAAATATATCAAGTATTTGTCTTCAAATTGTAAATTTTAAATCGTCAATGTCAATTATTTACGATCAAGGTTATAAGTTTGACAATTAATTGTCTGTATTGTCACTCATCAATGTCAATTATTGGCGATTAAGGTTATAAGTTTGACAATTAATTGTCTGTATGTCACTCAACTCCGAATTGTTTGTATTGTTATTCAACTCCGTAGATACGCACGTCACTTGATTACGTCAAAATATTTATTATTATTGTTCAAACGCAGGAACAAAACCATTGCAGGACATAAAATTTGTATGTACCACGGGCATTAGTTGATGTTTATACCCTCGGGCGACTTAAAAAGCTCTCGGGCCTATCGGCCCTTGAACTTTTTACTGTTACACTCGGGGCATAAACAACCGTATAATGCCCTTGGTAGATAAATAACTATTACGTGCATATTCTATGTATCATTTTTCGTAGAAACTACGATGCAGGCAATTTTGAAAATTCATAGTTTCCGTTTTTAAATCCAGATTCCACGAAAAAAGGACACTAGAATTAGTTGTCACTTGCTCGATATAATTGATTGTTAGCCACGGTGATTATTTGTGTCAATGGCTGTATTTCTATTGCTTTTTGCTTAATGTAAGTTAATGTAAGCATCTCAATGTATTTACATGTTTCCATTAATTTAGTTAATAGAGTACGCTCCTGAAGATTACCGAAAGAAAACTGATAACCATTGTATGTTGTATTCGGCGCTGACACTTCTCTACCTTATACTCCAAATACAAATTCGACTTTGAAAGCAACCAATACCCATTTTTAAGTCTTCGCTAGCTACGGGGTTCCACACCTCGTTAAACGGGCAATTTTTCCCGTAAAACTAATATGCATTTCGACAAAGTCGGCGGCGGTCTTACGTAAGATTGATACGCGAGACGTCCGAGTGTGGCGCCACCGTCGTCGAAACTTCTAGCGCGCGCGTGTACGTACGCGATTTTAATTTATCTTTCGGTTGCGGGGGTCGCCTAATAAAGTACAGCGGCCCGCGACAATGCATACGGGATGAGGTGGCGGCGCTGTGACGGGCCGGGCGTTTTTAATGAAAAATAGTTGAAATATGGCCGTACCGTTACGACCGAACCCCCAACCCCATCTCCACCGCCCGCCCCCGACGTACTTTGCTCGCGGGGGTTCGCTCAGCCTGACGGATGGGCTACGAGATATGAATACTACTCGGGCGTCGTTCGTTCGTTCGTGTCCCGAATCGGTACAACAAGGGGGTTGTTGCAGCCGCTTCCAAAAGTTAATAACATGCAAGTGTGTGTAGAGGGCGCTGATACGGCAAGGACGCCTATTCCCACTGTTGCCAGTCCTCTTACCTTTCTACAAGACAAAATAAATCTGGCAATAATATCGAAATTTCGTTTTCGTTTTCTTTTCTATCTGCAAGTTTGAAACACGCTGTGGCCGCGGCTTCCTTGCGAGAATTTTATTAAGTAATTTCCATATAAAAAAATAGACAATTGACAAAAAAAGCAAACTGGAAATAGATTACTTCCAATGGAACCGTACACACTAACCAATACATTGAATCAATTCAATTGACAATTCAGAATTACAACAACGACAAAAAATCTGCTGGCTTATTGGTAGGAAGTCTACATATAATAAACTCCTACTTTACCAGCAGATACTTAAACCTGTGTGGACCTATGGTATCTAACTGTGGGGCTGCACTAAGCCAACCAATATCACCATCATTCAACGCTTCCAAGATAAGGTGCTAAGAAACATCGTGGGTGCATTTTGGTATATAAGAAACAGAAATATCCACAGAGATCTCAGAACGGACTACTTCAGCACACGAATGTCGAGGCAATCCAGCTTTTTGACAATAGTGACAGTGTGCAAAGACTCAAAAGAACTTTGGTAAACGTTGATGAAGTGATGTTACAAAACCAGAAAACAGTGTTATGTGAACAAAGCAGAGCAATGTGCAGTGTGTAAAGTTTAACCTCCAAACTTAATTTAAGATACACCAATGGGGAACACTTTTTACACTTTTTATACGTAGCAATTTAGGTTAGATTAATATAGCTAGAGAGTCATCAGACTAGGTGTTATACACAGATACCTATGAGGTGCTGTTAATTAATAATAATAAAAAAAAACTACGGCGACGTCAAGCAGTTCTCGATCACATGGGTGAACAATTCATACTATTCAAACTTTTTTCAACAAAATATTGTCATACTACCTATGATAAAGTAAGAACGGATATTTTAAAAATATAAGAATAAAAATCATGAAAATGAGTTATTTTATGTCGAACACAAATCGACAACGTGCGTCTCTGTAGGTATGTATGTATTTAATGAAATCGTTTGATTGGCCATTAATAAGCTTCTTTGGTTGCCTATAATAAATTAGCGCATTAATAGGAGTCACTATTTTGTTACATAAATCTGACTCATCAAACAATCGACGGAAAATAACCTCTACGCATTACGATCCAATCTCAACGAAATAAATACAGAAACTGTTTTGTCGATTATAAAATCACGACTTGATCGTCATGATTATCTATACTTATTATATTCTTGAATTTGTCCTGTTCCTTTAATTGTAAATGCAAATGGTCGTTTTAATATTTAGCATATTTTCTTAAAGGGACAGCAGACAACCAGCATTAATATTTCCGGAATCAGATGCAAAAAGAACACAAAACTTGGTATATATAAAATATATAAAATTGGTATTCGATACTAAATTACAGAACTTGGTACAAAAATAAGGTTTTTTAATTGATCTTGTGGCTATATTATCTTCACACTACGATTCATCTTTGCTTCTGTCCCTATTCTTCCACTGTTTATCATGATTTTTACCACAACGTTATTCCACCTTCTCTAGGTGTTCATATAAATTTTTCATCGACACGATGTGAATTAATTACCATATTTGAATTAAAGTGTTTCTTAACCATTTCTGATTAATTGTTTATTACATTGTGAACTATTCACAAGAACAAATATATATAACAATAAATATATCTACTGCTATAATATTATTTTTGCCGGCAACACTGCTTTTTCGCGTATCTTCGCCCTAGCGAAGACGATAAAAAACTCGTAACCTCAAAACGGCAAGGAAGGAATATTCTAAATATAGTACTCGTAAAAGTTCCGGACCCTTTCTTTATTAAATCGTATTTATCACTACTTTGATGGCCAAAAACATATTTCCACGCCGTCCTTGAAGTTTATTTGCTCTAAAATTCAATACGTTGGAGAGAATACTTTATACATATTATACTTTTATATTTCCAGAAATAATGGAAATTCCGGCTAACTTTTATTTGACTATGCATTATCTCAATATATCTGAGTACAAAAGAAGCTACAGTATATTTTTTTTATATTGATTTCACATTACTTTGCACTCGCACGATGATTCCCATTCAATATTCAATCAATCCAAAACGGTAGCGGATAAGCTCACGGATGCTGTTAAAACCTCTCTAAAGTGGATATATACCGCGGTACTTTCGAACGTAGAAACATTAAAATGGTATTCCCGCGACCGTAGATCAAGCAGGCATCGTCCTGAGGGCTATAAAGATGACTAATAGTGTTATTACTGTGGCACTTAAGGGCAGTGCGCGCGGAATTCGGAATGCGCAATTCCGGACAGTGGCAGTCGCGAAAAACGATTTTAAATCGAATTGTAATACGACTGGTAACCGGCAGGCGGACCTGCGGACAAAATTTATTTCTTCTTTCTCAACGATGGAGATAGGTCAGCGTCACTGAATATTTATACTACTAGTGTAGAAAGTGTGTTATAACTCATACATTGACGAAAATATACATGTTTTCCAGGTTTACCACTTGCAATTATATAGTGTAAAAATGAAAAGTTGACTATTTTTATCACATGCAGAACGATAATGTTAGGAGCAAGATTCTGATTTTAGCAAGCTGTGCACTTGAAACACACAGTCACTTTTTTATGATCATGTACCAATTCATGCACTTTGATCAAGGTGGTTCATGTACCAACTTGATTATCAAACAACACTGAGGAAAATGTACGTGAAAGTACCTACATGAAAACCATTCCTGAAATTACAGTAAATCTGCCAACTTGTGTTAACTTTATATCGGCGGGATTTTCTTTTTAAATTTGAAATGTTAGAATCCTACAGGGTTTGAAATGAATGTAGCTTTCCTGCAAATTACTTAAATTTATTTGCTCTACAAAGATCGACAAATTGTCAAGTTTTGTTTTGATTGAACAAATAAAAGACAGTTTGTATAGTTTCACGATTTTGGCATCCTTACATCTATATACGCATGAATTCTTCTTAAGCTTCAAGTCAGGATGGAATGCGCCTCAATTTAGAAGACGTAAGGATGGCTTTTGCGATATACTGCGATTATACAGACGTTTTGCAACATGTACGAACTATGTACCACCTATTCAGTTATTGCTGGAATGTCTAACAATATTATTACCATATCGTTAAACATATACTAACCAACGTGCAAACCGGGGAGGTTTCTTTATTTATCTTGTATGTGTTGTTGTAAGTGGTGCCACAAGACAAAGTTTTATTGCCTCCACTTTATGTAAAACGTGGCAGAGTGAAAATTTCCCTGAGAACTGTGGCTAAGAGGTAAGAAGTATTTATGTAGTTTTGGCTCAAATTTGAAAGTAGGAAATATTAAATATTATTTTTCCTACAACAAAACGAGGTTACTTACAGATTCTGCACATTAAAACGTGATACTAAAAATGATTTCTTTTAGGCGTTGTGAATGGGCCAAACATGCGCAAACCACAGCGTTGCGTGGTGATAATGTAATTATCTTTTTTTGCATTGTAATAAAATAATAATTAAATAATTTACAGATACCGAGAAAAAAAACGACAAAGTTGTTGAATAAATTTGTTGGAGGACAAAAGGAAAAAGGAGGTGGAGGAGTCTCACAAAAAGAAACCGAAATTCTGGTTAATTCAGACGCGGATTCTGATGATGACGACTATTTCCCACTCCAACCAGCATCGAAAAGACCTCGCGACCGCCAGTTTTTGTGCCTTTTATGACACTTTTCATTAAATTTATTGGAAAATTAGGCAAAAACTACAAGAATAAATATGAAAAAGAATAAAATATTTAGTTCCAGTTGTTTCTTTCATTGATTCATTTAATTGACTTATACATTGCAAATAGTCGAAAAATTGGTGTGAAAACATTTCAGGTCGAATTGGATTTGGGATGGAAGTGATACGACCAAATTTGTCGCACTTGGTATAATAACCAACTTTGGTTAGTTTTGGTTCATTAACAAACTTCGGCCTATGAGATCAGTCCATACCCGATTTCCGTGATGCTATTCTTGTTGAATACAATTCATAAAGTGCTTGATACGAATTACCTTTAACCTTTCCTATATTCGCTAATACTAGATATAAGATCATATAAATAACTTATCTTATTTTGTCTTATTTTACCTTAAAGTATGAAGGGTAATGAATACCTGGACGCTAAAAAAACTGCATAGACTGACTGAAATTTGCATTTAAGATATTAATATGCAAAGAAGAATCTTAGACTGAGTCAAATTGGTAAAGGTCAAATTGGTACTCCACATTATGAGAGGAGTAAGGTATATGAGTATAGGGAGAAGTGGTACACCATTAGTGTCTTCTGAAAGAAGTGGAATCTTTATCATTTGGAGGCACATTGGATATATCAATATTTGATTATTAACTAATGTTGTGAATCTAGGAGCTAAAACTTACATCGTCAAGCCCATCTACATGCGGAAACTATCAACTTATCCCAATTTACGCCCGTTTCAGATAAACTCTTGCGTTTGTCTTTTCAAGTGAGCGAGGCTTGTACGGTTTGCCAGGTTTCGCGGTTTATTTGGCTTACGGATTCCACTCGACGGAATTTCGCATGCAACTTATTACTTCTGCGCTTATTAAACACAGTTGCGGGCGTGTTCCGATGTCGAACTGCAGACGAATTTCGAGTCGCACGTTTCCAAACACGCGAGCTGTGTTGAACTTGTGTTTGAGCTGGTTAGGAAGGCTGCTCCTTCCTTAGACATGTGTATAGTAATGTATTCTAATTCCCCGAAGATATTTGCCGGTGCGGTCTGAGAATTTCAATATGTGCCCAAGCCCCAGGCGAACTGAATCCTCACAAGGGCCTCATGCTGCATATGCGACGCGAACGTTCACTCTGTTTCGGGTAGGGGAAAACAGACGTCAACAGTATATACGATTATGTGAAATCTAATTTACATGACCCTCTCTGTTAGAAAGGGTAGACAGACATGTAATATCTTTTCTGTTCTGGATGACATGAATAACAAACAAAAATAGGCAAGTAGGTAACCAAGGTAGGTAAGATAAAGCGTGTGAAGTACGATTTATAATTTATTGTATATGTAATAATATTCTTGAACAACTGGATTTCGATAGCCAGAATACACAACGAAACAAATCGGTGTTGACCAAAATTAAAATTGCTGGTGGTGGTGCCGCATTTCTTTTGATTAAAATCTATTATCTGTTCTGGTATAACTATTGTAGTCTATCAATTTAGTCCTTTGCTCATTTAAAATGCTTACAATTCAAAATTAATTATTAGGCATGGATTTCTAAGCATTTATGGCTAAAATAAGCCTTATTAGTTATTCATTACAAATAGGTTCCTATGATAGAAATATTAAAGGAGGATAGCAAAACAGATTTTGTAGACGAAATTTCGTAAGAAAACAACCTAAAGATTATTAATTGAAGCATCAGTAATTAATAGAAACCGTAAAAAGTAAATATCAGTTGAATGGGTTTTTGAGAATAGAGACATGTACTGTGGCAAATGTTTCAAATAATTGTGAACTTTGACAGTGTTGTGAAGTTTGTAAGGTAGTTTGTAGCGTGTACAAGTTTGAGATATAAAATATTGTTTAATTTCATGTAACTTTGTATTTAAGGTTGTATGTGTAATTATCCATATTGCAAGTTGATGTAATTAATTCGGTGTGGTGAATAAAACCTCCTAATTCTTCCTTCTATTCTATTTTATTTATATAAGGTACATGTTTCGGCTTACAAAGCCTTCATCAGTCTTAAATCTAAAAGACAAAACGAAAACGATTAGTAGTAAACTTTAACATTTAAACGTTCAAAATGGTAAAAAATATATAAAATTTCTATGTATCGATCAAATAATTACTCACTGTCAAACGGAGAGAAAAAGAGCAAACAAGACTTAACAACTTGTAATCAATTCTGTTCCTGGAGGTGCTGAAAGAATGTATGTGAGAACAGCCACCGTTAAATACTCCTCCTTTTGCGGAAATACGAGAACTCATGTGTGCGTTCGACGGATCTACAAGATGTCTATGGGAAAAGATGAAAGCACGTGACGAGGTATGTCACGTGATCGTAGGTAAAGAATGGAAATGTTCTGTATAGCTGTGTGGCTGGTTGTCTAGGCGAAAGGGGCTCAAATTTAATATTCATAAATGAATAAGGTAGGAGAAAAGGTGTTTTATTGCAAATTGCGTCTGTTCATTCATCAAACTGTATCGTGGGTCGTTTTCGTGTTTAAAAATTTGCATTTGCTCTAAGATGTCCATTTTAAAACCCTTCTCATATCCATGTAGCAACTCTGCATCACGATGGCCTGTCTCCAGTGAATGTTGGTATATGTTTGAGCTACTGCGATTTTTGTGTTTTTTAAGTCTCCTTTCCAAAGGTCTACCAGTCTGTCCAATGTAAATAGAATCACAGTTGGAACATCCAACAGAATAAATGCCAATAAGCTCTCCTGTGTCTTTCTTTTCATACCTATAATCTGATAGTTCTTTCAAAATCTGATTTTTGTTGGTGAAAGCTGGTGTAATAAGTATTAAATTTAGCCATAATTTTGCTTAATTTAATATTTATGTTGTTGTATGTAAAAGTTCTATATATTTCTCCCTTGATGTGGAGGAATCAGGTGTCGAGTGCGTTCACCACCTTTCGGATCACTGTCTTGTCTATTGCACTGTGCGGTCTCGACTTGAGAGACCGCAGGCTAATCGTAAACGTGTTCGCAGTTTCAAAGATTTTAATTATGACTCTTCAATAGGGACCTTGTAAACACGCCATGGAACTTTGTCTACGATCTGGACGCGGTGGATGATAAGGTTGCTTTTTTCAGCGATACCCTGGTGGCGCTCTTTGATGTGCATGCACCGTTGCGACTCATTCATGAGCGTCCGCGGTCTCCTCCATACATAACTGATACTATAAGACTAATGATATCCATCAGAGACAAGGCATACAAAAGGGCTAAAAGTACCAAATTAGCTACCCACTGGCAATATTATAAAGACCTCAGAAACTATACTGCATCAGCAATAAAGCGCGAAAAGAGGGCATATAGATCGGTTAGATTCAGGCAAAAGTTATCGAGAGTTGTGGGGTGGATTGCGAGCTTTTGGTCTGTGTCGTAGAGAGAATGTGAGAATTCCAGAAGGTCTAAATGATCCTGAGGAAATAAACCATTTCTTTATAAGATCCGTTGATGAGATATGTCAACATGTTGGCGTGGGGAGAGGTGCTCTTCGGTCTCGCTTGTGCGCTGGTAGGAGGAAGCCATTCGGCAGTTTACTGGAGCTCAGGCCTGTGTCGGAGGATGTTGTGGAGGGTTTCTTGAGAGCTATCCGAACGGAGGCAGCGGGGGAGGATGGCATTACAATTCAAATGGTGAGGCTTTGTTGTCCTCTTGTTGTTCCATTTATCGCATACATTGTGAACGCCTGCATAGAGGGTCACGTCTTTCCCGACATCTGGAAGACTGCGAGAGTTGTGCCGGTACCAAAGGTGCAGAGACCGCGTAGCTTGGGAGACTTTCGCCCAATAAGTATTCTACCTGTTCTATCGAAGGTACTCGAAAGAGCTGTCTGTCTGCAGGTGATTCATCACCTAGATGAGCATGGGTTGCAGCGAGATTTCCAGTCCGGTTTTCGATCGGGTTTCTCCTGTGCGACGGCCCTGCTTAGCATGACCGATGATTTTCTGCGTGCACTTGATGACGGTGATCTTGCGGTGTTGGTCTCTCTAGACTTTTCTAGGGCCTTTGACACCTTGGAACATGATACGCTCCCTGCTATTTTATACCACACTGGCTTCTCAGAGTTGGCAATTGATTTTTTTCGCTCATATTTGGGTCGTAGATGTCAGCGAGTTGTAGGGTCGCGTCACTCGGATTTGTTAGCGGTGAAGCGCGGCGTGCCGCAGGGTTCAATATTGGGCCCGGTTCTTTTTAATATTTACGCTTCTCTATTGCCAGATGTTTTGACCGCGTGTAGGTATCATCAGTACGCTGATGATATTTATCTTTACTATCGATTTGGTGGGCTGGACTTTGATGGTGCGAGACGTCTGGTAAATGCTGATGTTGAGGCAATTGTGGGGCGAGCTGAGGAAATGTCTCTTGTGGTTAATGCAGCGAACTCGGCGGTTGTTGTCTTTAGTCGTCGAAGCTTGGACATACCGGACGGGTTCAGGATTACCTTGCGTGGTCAGGTGATACCTATTAAACCAGAAGTAAAATGCTTAGGTGTTCTGGTGGATTGTCAATTGAGATTTAGTGGGCAAATTTCGGCTAAGGTTCAGCTTGCCTATTTGAGACTTAAACAACTATATGCTGGCCGTGGATTTTTGAGTCAAAAGCTCAAGGCACAATTATGTAATGCCCTTGTATTGTCGACCTTTGACTACTGCGACACCGTGTATGGTCCCTGCATTGGAGCTTATGATCGGTCCCGTATTCAGAGAGTGCAGAACGCATGTCTTCGGTTCGTGTTTGGATTGCGCAGGTTTGATCATATTACTCATACCCTATCATGGGCGGGGTGGCTGAATATGTATGATAGAGGGATTCTGCATTATGCTTGCTTCTTATACAGGCTTATGTCTGGAGGGTCTCCGCCCTACCTGCACGACAGGATAACCTACAGAACCGACGTGCATAATGTAAACATCCGCCGCAAGGATTTGTTGACTATACCAAGACATAAGACAACAATGTTCAAAAGGTCCTTTACCTACAATGCGGCAAAGGTGTTCAACTCGGTGTCTGGTCGGTTTGTATCCGCGGAATCACTGCGTCGGTTTAGGGGGTCACTTGCGTCTCATTTGTGCCGGCTGCGGGGCTCGCCGCGTCGGTTGTTCTAGTGTGATCAGTATGTTGAATCAGTATTTGTACTTGTAAATAAAACTTGTTAATGGTTACTTTTAATTCCTGAAGTTCAGTTATAATGTAGTCCTGATACTATTCATTTCTTTTTGTATTTTTCTTTTCTATTGTATAGTTTTAGTTTCTGGTTTGAGTGGAAGACCGAGATGCGGCAAACCCTTGCCGTACTCTCGAACTCACGCCTGTTGTGTCAAACAGTAATTAAAACATCCTCATAAGCTGTTAATCTGTGTATATGTTCCTTGACTGTTGATACAATAAAGTTATTATTATTATTATTATTATTTGTGTGCTATCAGGTTTTTGAAAGGGTGTATACAGGGGATCAGTTTTTTGCCGTGCTTTATGTATTAGTCTCTTAATTATTGTATCAGGAAAATTGTTGTCGGTTGCCAACTTTCTTATAAATTGGAGTTCTCTGAATTTAGAGTTTTCGGTAATAGGGTATGTAATGGGCTCTGTTTAAGTAATGTCGGAAAATTGCCGTTTTATGATTTTTGTGATGGTTGGAATTAAACGGAATGACAGCGGGCAATGATTTAGGCTTCCTGTAAATCTCAAATAAAAGGCTGCCATTGTTATTTATCACTGTGGTGTCAAGAAAATTTAACCTGTTATTTTCTTCTATTTCGTGAGTAAAATTTAATTTTGGATGAATATCATTAATATAGTCCAACATACCCTGTATATTTTCTCTTTCGCCCCCCCAAATCACAAAAACATCGTCTACGTATCGTATCCATTTTATGACTTGTTTTCTAAAAGGATTCCTATTGTTCATTATATATTCGTTCTCAATGTGGTCCAAAAAAATATCCGCGAGTAAACCTGACATTGACATACCCATCGGTAACACAGGAGAGCTTAGTGGCATTTATTCTGTTGGCTGTTCCAACTGTGATTCTATTTACATTGGACAGACTGGTAGACCTTTGGAAAGGAGACTTAAAGAACACAAAAATCGCAGTAGCTCAAACATATACCAACATTCACTGGAGACAGGCCATAAAATTAATTATCGTGATGCAGAGTTGCTACATAAATGTGAGAAGGGTTTTAAAATGGACATCTTAGAGCAAATGCAAATTTTTAAACACGAAAACGACCCACGATACAGTTTGATGAATGAACAGACGCAATTTGCAATAAAACCCCTTTTCTCCTACCTTATTCATTTATGAATATTAAATTTGAGCCCCTTTCGCCTAGACAACCAGCCACACAGCTATACAGAACATTTCCCTTCTTTACCTACGATCACGTGACATACCTCGTCACGTGCTTTCATATTTTCCCATAGACATCTTGTAGATCCGTCGAACGCACACATGAGTTCTCGTGTTTCCGCAAAAGGAGGAGTATTTAACGGTCGCTGTTCTTTCATACATTATTTCAGCACCTCCAGGAACAGAATTGATTACAAGTTGTTATGTCTTGTTTGCTCTTTTTCTCTCCGTTTGACAGTGAGTAATTATTTGATCGATACATAGAAATTTTATATATTTTTTACCATTTTGAACGTTTAAATGTTAAAGTTTACTACTAATCGTTTTCGTTTTGTCTTTTAGATTTAAGGCTGATGAAGGCTTTGTAAGCCGAAACATGTACCTTATATAAATAAAATAAAATAGAAGCAAGAATTAGGAGGTTTTATTCACCACACCGAATTAATTTGTATTTAAGGTTTTGGGGCAATTCTGGTCAACAACTAATAGATCTTTTCCCATAATCTGACAATAATGGTGAGACAATAAATGTCATATAAATATATGAGATATAATATAACTATTCATTTTTATTTGCCGGTCATTTCAGGAAAGATGAAAACGGCCCCCCCCCCAGCACTACTGAAAAGTAACAAGAATATAAATGTTGGTTTTCTAAACAATAGCTCATTTATTATTATTCAAGTATTATAATAGGACCGGATCAACCGGATTTTTAAATCAAAATCCGGCCGGACCAAATATCCGTTTCATCCCTGATAATACATGTTAGGGCGCAACCAGTCATTGACTGGCAAATCTAATATGCAATAAAACCCTGTACTAATCATATTAAGCCGAACTCATTGAATATCCAAAACGTAATCGTGTTTTCGCCGTCTCGCACAGATTTCTGAAAGAGACTCGTGGACGCCGATATTTCTGTAGGTCCTTACTTGCTCCCTTTGCCCGAAGTTGGCTCGGTCTCTTAAGTAAATTAAATTCCGGAAAAGCGGGAAGCATAAATAACATTTCCTCCAACCTCCTCGATCAAATATTTAGAATCTTTAGCGAGATATCCGAACTAATATTTCTGTGTATCGGGAAAAGGAACGTTTCCCGACTTCCAGAAATAAGGGTCTTCGTTATTGCCCTTACGCAATTTCTCTGTTCCTAATCGACCCAATAAAAGCGATAAAATACCGGAAATTTCCATCTTGTAAGCAATGAAGAGCACAAAATATATTTCAATCTGTTTAATCAGTTATTTCAAATTATTTCTGTGCATTTTATGAGAAGAAAAAGAAATATACTGTAGCAATTTTCGATCATTGTTATATTATTATAGCCAGACTGTGGCGCAGCGGTAGAGCGCTTGGCTATCAGTCTGGGGGGCGTGAGTTCGAGTCTCACGCCCTGCTTTCAGAGTGAAGGTTTTTCTGTGGTTTTCCTTTACTCCTCGGCGAATGCTGAAAGCCAAACAACTTAAGACGTGCCACAGACGCGGGTCATAATAATGATAATTCGGGCCTGCGGATGTCCCCGTAGTGGCGAAAGCTGTTGGGGGGTGTTAAGGCGTGGATTATTATTATTCTTATGGGAGTGTTTCCTAGTACAAATTAATGGTTGTGTACACATTATAACAATAAACACTAAAACACGTTTTGGTACGTATTTTTTATTTCGTTTATCCTTTAGTTCGTTCTCTTTATCACCATAAAAATTAACCCCTCTTTCATATAAAGATCCTTGAAGATAAAGTACCCTTAAAGCTCAAACAACTTCATCAACGCCTCCGTCGGTAAAGCCCGACAATTTCATAGAAAATAAACAATTTGTGTATTCATTAAGAGGCCTCATCTGCATATTAGACGAGTTAATCATTCGCCCGGGATCTATTTTTGGGGAATTCGCGTCGACTAAAGGCGGCTGGCAAACCTTGGATGCTATGGCGGGTGAAAGGGGGTTTGCGGGTGGCGGTGCACCCCAATGAAAAGAACTTAATTAACGCCCAGCGTTCCGCCCAAGAAACCAGACGAGGAATATAAATTAGTATATTAGCTGGCGTCTCTGGCTCGTTCTCTCACTGGAAAACAAGGCATAAATATTCATGCACTTATGGAAAAACGGGCGTACCGCCGAACACGCTAATGCCTGCATCGATATCCGGCGCATGAATTCGATCATCGGCACGCACCACCTTGAAATTAGCTCTCATCATAAACCGTTTCTTCTTAATTGCTGTTGTCGTGCGGTTATTGTGTTGACAATACTTTAATTAATTCTGATATACTGAATATTCTTCAATGGATTAAACCATTTATAACAATATGCCAACATTACTAGTACAAGAACAAAACATTAACGATTATAGCAGCCCTTGAAGTTCCACCGAAACTAAAAAACGTATTTATGGCAAGAGAACAGAAGAAGATCAGCATTTCTGCCCTTTTTATCATTTACCCGTAGATGTGATGACCCAATCGATCCCAACGTAATATCAGATTATAATTTGGGACCTCGTAAAAGCTGAATAGAGACCCATCTCGTCTCGCCGTTTACGTATGAAGCGACCAATAAACAAAAGCGAACGTAACGACCCATCAAAGTCATTATTTACCTAACCATGCTCCGTATGGCAATAAAATTTATGGTCGAATTCAGATGAGACCATCAAATTTTCCTCATCATTTACGGTTGACGAAACAACGGGTTAATTTTTTTATGGACGATAGTACGTACGTATCTTTATTCCCTTTGTGAATTATCTAGCACGTCTTATGGGTAGGTACTTTTGTTTTAGTGGATCACTTAAGAATGCGACCGAATAGTTATAATATGTATATTTTTGGATAATACGTAACCGAAAATTGAACAGAGTGTGTGTCCTATCGGGTAAAACAAAATCGATTAAAGGTCTACAACTATAATAATAATAATAAATTTTTATTTCCCAAAAACAATTGAAGTTTACAGAAAGTCAACGAAAGAAAAGTAATACAAAAAAATCAAAGCCTACAACTAAGGTATCAAATAAGGAACGAACTTAATTATAAATCAATCAAGTCAGGCGAGTTCATGAACTCTTCTACAGTATAGAAGGCAGTATTTAATAAATGTCTTAAACCTGAGCGCAAATTTACGGGTTGTTAAAGATTTTATGTTGTTCCCCATAATGTTATAAAACTTTATCCCCCGATAAACAACAGAACGCTGGGTCGTGGTCAATCTGTGATAAGGTATTCTTAAGATATTATCCCTTCTTGTCTGATAAGTATGTATATCTGCCTGGCGATCAAACATGTACAGATTTTCTTTGATATACATGACACAGTTGAATATATACATAGATAGCACAGTCAATACTTTCATGTCTATAAATACTGGCCTGCAGTGCTCATCAAAGCGTGCTCCCGCAATTATTCGCATTACTTTCTTCTGCGCGATAAAAACTCTCTGCAGATGAGTGGTACTTCCCCAAAGAATAATGCTGTAGTTTATTCTGCTATGGAAATTTGAATAGTAAAGCAGTGTTGCCGTTCTTGTATCTATGATTTCGGCTACTTTTCTGATCTGATAAGTAGCTATACTTAATTTTTTACAAAGATCATTTATGTGTGCCTGCCAGTTTAAACTGTTGTGCAAGTAAACTCCCAGTACTCGGACTGCTTCCTGTTGGTTATCGGATCGAAGAGCAAAATTTAACTTTTGTGTTTTCACAGCATTTAGCTTTAGTTTGTTGGAATTAAACCAGTCAGTAACCTCTTGCATAGATCTTTGCTCTATCTGTGTAAGTTGACCCTCAGTAGTTGCTTCAGCAACTAAAGGGATGCAACAATAAGGGATGCTATGCTCATAAAGTATTGTATTATTGTATTGTATGTCGATATTCAAAAACTTATTTTTCCAAATCGATTTGGTTCACTTGTTCACGTGTAAGTTGACCCTCAGTAGTTGCTTCAGCAACTAAAGGGATGCAACAATAAGGGATGCTATGCTCATAAAGTATTGTATTATTGTATTGTATGTCGATATTCAAAAACTTATTTTTCCAAATCGATTTGGTTCACTTAATAAATAACAAAAAATAAAAAAATTCTTTGTAATGTAAAAATTACTAAAGGGAAAATCTCTGGGACGGACGGACTATTTAGAATTAATTTTCCTACTTTCAATTGTAACTGATTTGACGTCATATGTCATATGACTTGACATGACGTCATCAACATTTATTTAATGGCATTTTAAATGGTAAACATTGTATGGCCCTACATAAGGAAATTTTCGGGAAAAAGGATTTTCTGAATGCAATATGAAAATGCGTTTTCGATAGAATTATTTGCGCTGAATATGAATCCGAACTAAAAACAAATTGCTTTAAAATGCAGCGCATACGAGATAATGTAAAAATATATTTCCTCAGCTATTTTGGCCAGAATGTATGTTTCCGAAACTGGCCAAGGGTGCATCTTTAAGATTTCCATTGGCCTTTTTAAGTTCAGACCACGGTCCACCACGGTCTGCTCATGCGCAGCGGCCACGCCTACTAGTGACGTCAGTGCGAGAAAGAAGCGGAAGTAGCGTTATCAACTTGTTAACCTAAATCACCTACAAAAGTCAAAAACTAAGGCTGTATTTGGTTGCCTAGGTGTCCGTGTCAACATCCTTCTCGCAGTGCCGTCATGCGCAGAAATGAACGAATTTGATACACGAAGTGAGCAGACCGGTGTAGTGGACCGTGGTTCAGACTAACTATACCTATACCTACAATAGTGGCAATAAAAGTTTAACGCTGGCATTAAAAGTAAACCAGGGATCCTGATTTTAGACAACTTTCTTTTTCCCATTTTCTATCTTATTTTGTCATATTTTCAGTTTATTTACACACATACAATCTCAACATCATTCACCCTCAAATTTCTACCGCCACAATTTCAATTTAATTTTCCTCCCATTGCTTCGTATAGTGCGCTCTCTGGTGTCCCATAAACTCTCAACTCAAGTTAGTATAGGTAAATTTGCGTTGCCGTGGGGTCGTGGTTAATGAACTGAATCCTGTTAGTCGATTTAAGGGGATCGCGGCACCCCTCCATACCGATTATTGTGTAGTGTGCCGAAGTTGTGCGCGCCGCGAAGTAAAGCCCCTCAACAAGATTTCGGCGGTACAACAACAACGTATTGTGCAAAGTTTGCGAGCAACTAGCGAACATATGCAAACTCATCACGGAAGATACACGGAAACTTCCGTTAGCCTCAGTCAATTAACGCTGAGAAGATAAGTATTTGATTTGTAAAAGGGTGGAGGCGCCACAATATTCTTGTTTTACTGGACAACGTGATGATTTAACCAAATTAATATGTACGAGAAATCGCTCTTTTTGTATTAAGCCAATAGTACGCTTATGGTCGATCTTACTCAAATGGTAGTTTTATTTGTAGCGCAATTATTAAGCAATTCCATTAATTAAATAAGCAGTAAAATTAAGCCAAACAGATGGTATTGTCAATCGGTAAGGCCAATGGACTCCTCAGAGCTACCCCACAGTTTAACATTAAGAAACTGGTTTTTCTTTGCTGATTGTCATTGGTAATGTGTGCCGTCGCTATGGAATCATAAAATATATGTCTGTAATTACCTACTGTCATACAAGCAAGTAAGGCTATTTTAACCCACAGTTACTAGACTACAACGGTTGTCTCATGCCCCATCCACCAATGAACGGCTGGTATACAATAACGCGCTCGCTCCTAACTTCGTGTTTTCGATCTATGTCATATATTTCTATTTCACATAAAAAAACAAAAATTGTCCATAAAAAATGATTAACCTCAGACAACGCTACAGACATAACACTGACAGCTTGACGTGAACATTTATGTGTCTAATATGGTGTCTACGCTGGCGCCTAGCGATGCCTAGCGCGTGTTTATAGCTGATCACGTGGGAATGACGTGGGCTGTGACGCCACTGTGTACCTTTTAACCCGTCTCCTCCGCGCACCACTTCACCGTAAAGGTGATGCATGCGAGAACCGTTGTAGTCTAGAATAGTGATTTTAATCAGCAGGTTACTTCGTAAACTGTTCACACATGGTTGACAAATAGTAATGCCTGAATTACTCTATCAAATATTAGACAAATTTCATTCACAAGTTCTTGTCAAATCTTTGATAAAAAATTATGTTTGATGTTCCTATAACTTATAAAAATCTGATATGACCAGGCACATGAGTTTAGCATACTATACAGGGTGTTTAAGAAATAACGGCTAACGTTAAAGGCGCATATCCACGAAGGACAGAGAAGCAATTTTGGTCATATAACCTATAGTCTATATCACAGTTTACAGTTCTAACAAAATTGTATTGAAGAAATCGTCTAAGGCCTGCTCTGGTAAGCCGATCGCGTATGATCCGAATACGGTTGCAAACGTCCGTATAAACAGTTATCAATGGAAAATTTGAGAGATTAGTACGTACCTAATCCAGAAATGTGATGCGGGTTTACAAACATTGTGGTTGCTAAGCGATATCTATCGAACAAAACAAACCTACTTAACACAGCAACTGCTGGCCCTGGCCGATCAAAGTTATGTCGCATTCTAGCCATTCGTCACATACAATTGCCATTCATCCGTGTCTGGTACTACAGAAATCACTACACAAACACAACCATATGCAGATTCCACAATCCAAAACTAGCCGTCACGACAAGGTGGAGGGAGACACAACTGTAGTGGAACGTTGCCGATTTTCTTGCGCTGAGCAGGGACGGACTCCGTCTTTCTTTATTAATTTTCTCAAGAATGCGTTGTTAGATCATACGTTATTTGACAAAACATGCTTATTACGTTCTTAGGCATATGCTCCTTCAAGCTTAGCCGTTATTTCTGAAACAGCCTGTATATTAAATTAATAATAGCTGCATGAGCAAATTCTATGCGATCGAGATGGGTCGTGTCTGCATTAAAATAAAACTAGTTTCTACCAGGTTTTGACAGATATTTAGATTCTTTTCACAGTAGGTATTGTCAAAACATCAGTGCTTGACACTATCTACTGTCATTAGAATGAAAATATCTGAAAAATCCCGACGAAATAGTTTTATAGTACAAGAGCTAGCAACGGTTTTGTTACGTTATTCAGGCTAGAACTTTGAGAATATGTCCCTTGTAGCGTAACAATATGATAATCGCAATTCTGGCAACCATTCAGGGTGGCTTTTGCGGGGTGGCGTTTCTTTGCTTTTAGGGTGCGTCAAAAACAATGAACTTTAACGTGTCAAAACTTAAGCTAACTGTGTGTACTGACATCAACAAGAATATAAAAAATAATTCTTTCCACTATATTTTGACACCTCTTTACACTATACAATAGATTGATGTGGAAGGTATGCACTATCTGTTCAAATCTAAATTAAAATTTGAATAGTAGCAGGAAATTGATATCAATATGGGCTAGCTTTGCAACTCGGCCAGATACTGTGTTCCACATAAAGTCGACTCAAACTGTTGTTAACTTTTATCATTTTCAATTTTAAAAAAAGTTTTGGAGATTGGACAGCTCCCATTCTTGTTTGTTTCGATAGGCTCGTGGTAACATCATCCATTTCTTCAGAATTTGAAAGAAAATACCATAAATTAAATGTATGAAGTTTAGTCCTCTGCAAACAGCACAATGTTAAGTAATGTCTAAATATTGTGTTGGTTCCTTCCGGCAGTAGAGATAAATAATATCCTTTAAAAGAAATACTTTTTTTTCTGTGGTGGCTTCTGTCTCCTGTTCCTTTTGTACTCTTTGAGGAAAAATTGCGGGAGTTGGAAGGGGGAGTTAGTGAAATAAAGGCGAACAAAAGAAAATTGCCCGGGACCGTCTTTTATCTGACCATAAGTAACCTGTTCAGACGGGTTGGCTGGGCTCCTCCGAAGCTACGCGGACCGTAAATCAGCATTACCAACGTGTCAGATAAAAATACACCGCAGTCTCGGCAGCGCCGGCTGCACCCCCGATATCAGTACGCCTTAGGCGGCCCGGAACGAACGAACGGGGAACATTTTTATCGCCCCCTTTTCTTTAATTTCACGTCCATTCGAATTCTCAAAGTCGCAGTCCGCGATATGCGCCCCTATATAATAGCGAGTTGGATAGGTTTTGGAAATATTTCCCGGAAACATTATGGATGTTAAATTGTCTATAAGAAGTGAGTAAAAGTCTTGTGTATAAGTTCATGACAAAGGAAAATTAAAATTATTACCAGTATTTACTTTGGGGACCAAATCATTAAAAATTGAGTCTAAAAATGGAGGCACTAGTTTAAAATAATCAAAACTTCCGGCTCCTCCACCTATAATGAACGGCGGAAAATGACAAATAGTTTACAATTTACAGAAACATTATACAAAATAGCCGGTGGCGGCATTTTATATTTATATAAAATGGTGCAACTGGAACACACTATTACCTCTCTAATAACTAAAAATTATACACGGTCATTTATAACTAGTGTTAAAAATTAAATTCTCATTTTTTCGGTATTTTTTCGCCCGTCTAATAAAACCTATTTATTTAGTATTTCATCGCGCTAAATAATATTGTCGTTATAGGCTGTCGAGATAAATCTTTAAATTTCGACAAACTTACCGATTTATGGCATTTTAAGCCTATAGAGAATGTATTTTTGAAAACTTAAAATATAAAAGGTTTATTCATCAAAAAAATACAAAAACTTTTTGAGTTATCGTGCAGCAACACAGTTCTGAGAGAAACTTGTATAAACTTTTTAACGAAAAATACTCTATATTCTAGTAAACTTAGTGAATCAATAACTAATTATTGAGGTAAACTTACCATTAATCTATCAATCCGGGTTTGTACTATATGCCTTCCTACTGCTGTACAGATAGGTAACTGCGATAACACGCCCGAGCCAGCGTCCTTGCATAGACAATAGTAATAAAAAAATATTTCCTTTGAAAATGCTGAAAGTATGTAGGTACCTCATACTTATAAGAACTATTATGGGAATTTTTATTTCCAATTACTTAGAATCTGAACCTGAAGGCACAAATTGTGGGTTGAGTGTCTTCGCTCAACTCACTTCACTCACGTTTGAGAAAGAAAATTTGTTTTTGTATTCTTTTTCGCACTGGTTTACTCAGAAACTAGACTAAAGTCACCAAATTCCCATTTTTAAGGCAGAAATTGTGAATTCAGTTTAATTAAAAAAAAAAAAACGATGAGTTTGTAGCTTTTCGTATTTTTACTGTTTTTTGTTCACAATTTTAGCCTTCTGATAAAAACCATACTATTGAAAAAGTATATCAGAATCACTTGGATAGTCATTTAGCTTGGATTATAGTAATCTTTTTAAAGCAATTAAACATTTATTTTCTACGTCAACATGCCACAATACATCAATATTATGAAGCTGCACATGCGAGACACCATGCTAGTACTGTTCTCACTCGTTCCTCGCCTCGGGAGTTGGACCTGGGCGTTTTCTCGAGCTATCGGAATGGAGGCATTGAGGGTCCGTGTCGGTGCCTAAATACAGCTCAGTCGGTCGGCCTCGGTTCGCCACGATTCTTGCCAAAGCAGACTTTTGATTTTGGTCTTGAAATTTGTATATGCCAATTTATTTCGGCAATGAGTTCTACATCGCTATTTCAGTACTTTTTATGGGATTGGGGCGCATCGATTTCCGAGTTCGGTATTTTTGTGGTCTTACGTGCGTCATTGTTCGTCTTCTATGACCATGCACTTCTTCAGATGCAGTCAGATGTATTTTTGTTTTTGTAACTTGTGCATTAGTAGTAATTTGTTCAGTGTTACTGTTTGAAGCAGTGTTAGTTCATTTGTTTCTTTGTGTGCTTCTGTTGTTCGTGTGCTGCCATCAATATGGTTCAAAATGTTTTACATTTGGTTGTGTTGTTGTCTTAATTTTGACAAGTTAAGTAATTGGAAATCTGCAAATATGTCCTTAATTTATTTTTCTTAATTTTGACAGTCGGTAGCACTCCAAATTTTATTTTTACAATTGAAAAAATAATAATGTAAATGTTTTTAATTTTGATCATTTTGAAAAGATAAAATAAAAAGTCTGCCTACCCTGTCTTCTGCAAGACTGTCATAAATGTTATAAATAAAATAATGTTTGACCTTCACACCTGCCCCACCCTATTAGAGAAGGGATGTCTGGGAGATCAATTTAGAAGAACATAGTTAAATATCATGGAATTTAAATTTTTCAGCTCCTTCGTCGTTTTACAAACACAAGTTTTAATTAACAAAGCTTATTTTTATTCAAATATGACTCAGTAGTTCGTTTTAATTTTGGCAAATAATTGGCCACTGTCTTACTTACCACAAGCACCAAACGTTTCATCCTATAAATAGAAATATTTACCCTTAAATAAGAAGCCAGCGCGGCGTGTCTCTGCCTAATACACTGGCTACGTCGGGCGGGCCCCTTAGATAATTTAGACGCATTGTACTCCAACCGGTCACGTATTTCGCTAACGCGTGCCCGACCAACGGTCCCGGGGGCGGGCAACCCTATCCGAAAAAGTTATTATTTTTGCGTCCAGTGCGCGGATATCACGCGCCACATCTCATCTGAAATTAAATATCCGGAAAAGTTTTCCTCGTGAAATTCGTCAAATTGCACTCGAAGGGGAATAGGTTCCCGGGAGACCTCCGGGCTTGGAATGGGCGGGCGGCGAGGACATAGGCCCGCTCGTAATAAAGGGGTGAAGGCGTGACCATATCGCGGCGGATCTAACGAAACACGTCCCACTTCGATCTGACGCCTGAAAGACATTTCCGCCCGTCCAATATATAGGTATATATACGAGATATTTGATTAGGTCTTTGTGTGACCACGGAGAAATACGATGTGGGGCGGCCCCACGCCCCATTGGAGTGTAATTCCTTCCTCTGATGTGTTACGTGATTGAAATCGACAAAGGCTAATATGAGACGAAAATATAAATATTGGGTGTTCTAAATATAAAGAGTGCGTCATCACTGCTCAACGTATATCAGACTTATGTAAGTGTTATTTTATCGTTCGTATGCTTTTTTTTTCTCCGTATGTAAAAAGCAGAAAATCAGGTGTAGTATAATGACTCCTAAAAAGCTACAATTTAAGTTTAAATTTAGTTCTAACTTGTAATAATAGGTTTTTCTTTCAGTATTTGCATATGGAATAGGTATAACCTGAAAGGTTTAGGGTTCCCAACGAGCCAGTATGCTTTACACGTACCGTTGTGTTGCAGCATCTACGTTTCAGAACTATATAAATACTGGAAAATATGCTTTGATAAAATATATCAGATTGCGACTCGAACGTTAAAGAGGGTGATGGTAATTATATGAATCATTATAAAAATTAAGCTGAATTGTATTTTCCGATGACCAACGGTGACCAACGGCGGCCTTATACATATTATACATTATTCAATTTTTTTTATGCAGATTCTAGTAAATATGTATATGTCGTATGAACATATTAAAAAAAATCCTACTTTTGGCTGTGTTGTGCCAACATTTATAGCAAACCAGCGATATGATAGATGAAAAACTATTATTATCCAGGCAAACCCCGTGGAAAGATCAATTATAGGGAGTTTGAAAAACCTGAACAAATAATAGTGCATGAGAAAATTCCGTGATTTGTGACGACCAATAACAGCTCTAAAGGAACGAAAGAACGGTGTAGATAGATGGTTGTTACTATTTATTTTTTTACCTAGAATAATAACATTTCAGTATCGTAGGCGAAATTGTTTATAGTACACTTTAGTTTTCAAATTATATTTCTTAATTTTAGTTGTGTTTATTAAGTAACTTGTAACTCAATAAATAATGAAGTATTAAAATATGTATAAATATATTATATAGATTTTGTGTGCAAAAATTCGACAACCGATTTTCATAACATAAACAAATTATACTCCAATCACTATTACATACACTAATTTAAATTTGTCCCGACATCCTTTTAGGGTTCCGTACTTTAAAACACAAAACTCGTATAGGATCACACGTTTGTCTCAGCACTAAATAAAGTTATCAAACCGAACTTTGGGACAAAGCTTATGAACCCATATACATTCCAATAGTCTAATAGTCATAGAGCGAGACAAAATCATTAAACTGGTTGACTGACAAAACCGTTAGACGATCAACCCAAAAATACATATTGTTGATTTAAAAAGAATCGATCATTTCAAGCGAAGCGATTTTATTCTTTGGAGAGTATTATTTTATCAGTTTATATAATTGAGGTGACATTAGGCTTTGTTTTTTGGGTTAGCTAATAAATTCAAACCGAGTACATTCAATGAACATATTGACAATTTACACCAACATACAAAACGTTCAAGATGAGTAAATGGTAAATAAAGTCTAGAATATCATATTGAAGAAATACGCATGTTCAAGTTATGTGAGAACTACATATTTTCATACCAAATCCATCAAGATACCACCGCGCCGCGCCGGATTGCTCTCCGCGCCCTTGTTTACCAATTGGCAATCGGAACGTTCCGGGGTACGATGACTCTTGAGTCTTGACAGTGTTCTTTTCTGTAACCACATATAATAAATAATGGACTTGAATAGTTTGCTACGGGGGTTTGAAAGCCTCATTCCAGCGTTTACAGGTAAGTATATCTTTTTTAATACTTATGGAAACAACTAAATATGTAGGTTTTTACGCCACGATAGCAACCACCGGACGCTTCTATTTCACCTTTGTAGAAACTAGAAATGGGACAGAAGTCAAAGGGCAATACCGCTAAGGGCGCCAGTAAAACTACTTCAAACCAGACGGTACCCTTATCGTTACCGGCACCACATTTTAATAAATACTTTAGATGAGAAGTAAATTTTGTTCCTCTGAACGATGAACGATATCCAATACAATTGTCATTATAAAGCATCAAGGTTGTTTCCAAGTTTTTCAACTATGATGGTAACTGTACCTTCAAGTATAAAGAGTTATATTCTAATCTACCAACAATTAAACATAAAGTTTCAACCAATGACCAAATATGTTTCCGTTTCCAATTTTTAACTTACCTATATATTTTATAGTATAGATTATGTATTATATAGTATTTATATTTTAGTTTGTATAGATTATTATTAGAATGTCTCTAAATATATTATTTTTATATGTGTACGTGCGTTTTTAATTAAAGTGCGTTCATAAAAGCGTTAAACAATGGTAGTGTTTTTGAACCTATATCTATACTATGGGTAGTCGATGATAGCAAATGTTCTGCCTAAATACTACCATTCACTGACACTGTTCTGAAGGCAGCAATATTCTCACCACTTCCACTTACACCAACCTAAACAAATGATTGATAATTGAAAAGCATCAAGTCAAGTTGAAAGAAATGTACAATAGAATGCAGGTAAGTATATTATTTAATTCAATCAATATAATTAATTTTCAAATCAATTTCAAATAAATAATTAAATGAACTATTTAAAGTCTTGAATTAAGCAGAAATTTACTTGAAACAATAAATCAAATTAATTGATGAGATTAAATTTTATATTCAGGTTGAAAGTACATATCTTTAAATTTAAGAATTTCCGATGATCTGAATGAATACGTGATTGTTTGAAAGTTAACAAAATATATTCTTCACTAAAACAAGGTATATTTACTTTGAATACCCATCTTCCCACTGAACATTAATATTTCAGTTTCTATTACCGTTTACTCTATTTAAAGCACATTTACTTATTTCAAGTATTCTTTTTTTTAGCGTGTAGTCATAATCTAACAAATATTTGCCACCAAATTTGTCACAGGTTGCTACAAAAAAGTACTGTTATGTTTGAAAGGGCTCTCCTTATGGATTAAAAATAAAAAATATTTTATTCTTAACTTGTAGGTTACGCAGGTTTCGAGATTTTCACAAAAAAAGAATACGCGTAAAAAATATTTTCCCCACCGCTCTTTATTTCCGAAACTGTTTCAGCTATAGGTTTTTAAAAATACAGTAAAATACGTAGGTATTAGTAGTATACGTAAAGTGTAATAAACATCGTAATAACGATGTTTCCATCAATACCTTTCGAGAAATTAATTATTAGCTGCGCTTTACAATTATGCCTTTTTACAACGTAAGTATACAACGTTCTGAATGTATTTTTCAAACAAAATATGAAATTCTACAGTAAATTACAAAAAAAATGCTAAGGTTTCTAAACATAATCAACGGCTTAAACGACTTAAACACGTTGTAACGTGCTACCGTGAGTTGATTTGATAACGGCATTCAGGTGAATTTGATTGTAATGAAGATAGGGGTGTTTTCTATCCTTTTTCTATCCTTTAAATATTGTGTAATTCAGTTTACAGTTGTGTTTTCAGTTGTGTAGAAACAATACATTTAGAGGAACAGATTGCCTGTTTTTTTTTCCTGTGAGCTAGTTGTAACAGAGACACGAGTATGCACTTATTTAAAGCAGAACACGAAAAAGTCCATACGAGAGTCTATTCCAATAAACTCGCAATATACAAGCGTCGCTCGGAGCTTGCTGGCAATAGACAGAATAGAACGAGCGCCCGCTTCCCATAGTACGGTCCGGAAACCCAATTAAAGTACAAGCAAACTCGTCGGGCCTCCTACTCGAGCATACAACAACAAGGTGAATGGGTGGTAGGAAGTTACGGGGTGAGGAGTAGGAGGAGGGGTAGATATGCCCCAATAGCACTTCAACTGCAGTTCGGAACAATTTCGATCAACATTTTTCCAATTTTACTTTCGAGCTTTCTCGCAACCGCCCAATCTTTTTCCTCAGACTTCCGTAGTCCCAGTATTTGCAGAAAGTCTTCTTGAAACGAAATTTAAACAAATTAAACGTAAACGTACTTCTACTTCATCTCTTTGAGATTTACGGGGGCGGTATTAGCGTTTAATTGCGCGAAATTTGCGCTGCTCGCGCGACAGTTCTCTCTAGAATTCCCGGACTGAGGACTTTGCGATTTGCAAGTCTCTTGCTGTGTAGATTTATAGCCCCTACTTCTGTGTGCATCTAGAGTTTGGTTGCTTCTATGGCTGCTGCTACTGCCCGAAATAGTTTCGGTCGTAAATTACAGGGAGGTTTAAATAAAGACATTCTTCCATCGGGTACGAGTATAGAAGACCTTGACATTAGTCTTCGGATCGTATATCAATCGACGTTTTCTATACGATATACGAAGCCTTCGTGCGAAGCATAAGTATTTATGAAACAAGTTGTTGATGTATTGATGATATGAATCATGATCAATACTTAAGGCGGCTTGTATAGCAGACACAAATACGTGTATTTTTCAACTCGTAATGTTCAGTAATAGTTTGATGTAGGAATGTATTATTTAGCTAGAGTGTAAATTAGAGAAGCTATAGAAAAGTCTGATGTGCCTACCTAACTCTTCTTACGGAAGACTGTTTCTGGTGCTAATAAAAACCAGCATGTTTTTGAAGTATAAACTATTTATTGCTTTTTTAAGAATGTAAATTGAATTATGCGTAAAAACCTGTACATCGATTTAGTTCATTACAAGTTTAACCCGTTTAAAATACCGTTCTGTTAATACTTCAAACTGCCGTAACTCTCTAAGGAATCGAAAAAAGCAAATAAGTCCAGTACGACATTGACTACCTGAAAAAAGTTTTTCGGCAAAAAAAGTGGATTGATTATTTCCAGTTCAATGTGTATTTTTTTTAGACCACCACTATCACAGCAAACAAGCACGATATATCATAAATCAAAAGCTATAATTTTATCATAGAAATGCTCATGGGAAAATCAAAAGTAATGGAGATATGAATTCATAGCGTATTTCAAGAAGTTAGAGAAATAATAGTTTGAAGACACTGAATAAGAAAACTTCAATTGTTGTTATTGTATCTAGAATATGAAAAAATATCATTCACAGCACATTTTATGTTTTTTCTTTATTATATTAGGTTTGGAAATTGAAAATTCGAAAACCATTGTTTTCGAGATCTGTTTTCTTTTATAAACCCTAATCACAAGCTATTAACTTGATTGTTTAAAACGGAATACGAAAAATTGTAAAAGCAGGAAAATCTTTTTAAATAACAGCTAGAATAGTGAACAGAACTTTGTAATAAATAACATAAAGCTAATTAGCCCCCAAGGTATGAAATTAAATTTAAAACAACTTTTTCCTATGACATTTTGCATTTAATTGTAAAAACTCTAAATATTTCTAGCTTCGCAATCACCTTATATGTTCAATAAGTATTCTGAATATTGGTTTGGCGTTTTCAGGACATCCAGACCTCTTTATAAAGAATGACAATTTTACAATATATATTATTAATATAGTCATAAATGATATACATAATAAAGAATTTGTCTGAAATGTGCATTTGTCTGCACAACTTCTACATTTATTACTATCCCTATCCCTACTATATACTAAAAGTCTAACACAGTCCGCGCAAGAAGTTTACGAAAATCGGCGAATCGGGGGAAGGGTCTGCTCCTCGGAGAAGCGAAAATCGGCGCCGCAGGCGCCGATTTTCCGTCTAAAAGTGGATTCTACAGCGCTTAGGCTTTCGATTTCGTCCATTTTCCGGCCAGTTCTCGTTATTTTTTAACTCGATTAGGCTAAATTTATGGAGTATCGTTTGGGACTGTCCTCGCCAGCGTGTCGTCATGCCAATCGATCGCGGTTGCTAGGCAACGGCCGCGCGCTTCGCGACGCGGTCACCAGACGGCGACACATCATGTCGCTATTGAGGTTACGCTACGAAGCAATAGATGGCGCGCCCGTAACCGCTTCGAACGTACGAGCATTAACGCTTCGGCGATCTACCTAGGTCGACCAGCAGGCCTATTAGGCCTGCACATTCTCCTAGTATTTTTACTATTGAGTAGTAAGTTTGCTGCGCCATACCCTAGCTATACGACAATACATTACCTGCCAAAGAAACAACGGAGCAATAAAAAACTATTTACGAGTCACACCGCTAACTACGAGATAAGACAGTGGCGACGCTTGTGGTCGTAGTGTGCACTAGGCAAAGTCGTAAAGGGGTAGCAGCACCGTCGCGCATGCATAATGTAGAGTGCGCGGGACAGTTGTAACGAATATCCGGACATAAACACCTGGTGATTTATTCAGGAGTGGGGGCGGTGTGTGTTGTACGTGGGTGTGCGGTTCGTGAGGCAGTCCCGGCGGCGGCTAACTGCGCCGCGGGCTTCCCGGAATTTACGATCGTCGCGCCCCCTGCAGTCCGGAATCGGTAATAGATTGACGCGGGTTCCAGATTACCGCCGGCGTGATCCCGCGCCAGAAATTGCCGAATCGGAGATCGGAAATGCGGCGTGAACCGTGTTTCGGTTGCAAGAATCGCTAAACGCTTTAAGGTTATATGGGTACCTATAAATACGATAATAACTAATTTGTTATATTGTATTTTAGATTTTTTTGCGACATTACTTACATAACTCTGAAATTAAGTAAGCAAAAGCTGTAAGACACCGGTCCATGGCCATTTCCGAATGAAAATTAGAAACGTCACCACGATAATGACAATACAATGTGTACAAAATACTTAAAATGGCATTCCTTATAAATGGAGTTCATTGTTTTACCTACGACCGTATGTGTAAATGTCCGTTACGTCACGGACTGCTTAGCTCGTACATCGCTTATAACAAACGTGTACATATTACGTACTTGTGGAAAATCGCCACAAGTACGTAATATGCGAGTTACAGCTCTTGTAATGTAATACACTATTACCTACGACCGTATGTGTTAATGTCCCTTACTTCACGGACTGCTTAGCTCGTATATCGCTTATAACAAACGTGCTTTTGGCTGTGTGTTTGTGCTTTTAACGCACGACATAATGTTATAATGACAGATGTAGCACGAATATTTTAATTATTTATTTGTCATTTTTTAAACAATTTATATTTATTGAAATGTTCGGTCGTAGGTAAGTGCAATACTCGAGCTGTAACACATACTACATGCACGTGATAATTTATGTTGAATTTGTATTGGAATTTTCGGTCGACACTTCAGACAAAATGCTCCGTAGTTGCAATAGATGTCGCACGAATACGTTGGTTAACCGTCAAATATCCTTACCTGTCTTAGCTTGTCATTTTTGATACAATTTATTCAAATTGTCGGTCGTACGTAAAATTATGTACAATACTCGAGCTGTAACGCATATTACGTACTCGTGAAAAAAAAACAAAACTCGTCGCTTCGCGGCTCGTATGTTAACATTCCATTCGTACGTAATATGGTTACAGCTCTTGTAATGTATACTATTACACCAGTTATCATTGTTTATAATAGAAATTTATTATAAATAACGTCTTTGCAAATGGCACAAAAATTTTCAGATTTGAACTCAGAATTTCAGATTGAACGATCAGTTGAAGCAAAATTATTTATACGGAAACTTCAATAAGTTTTCAAATATAACAAACTCTACAGACTATTTTATGAATTTTTGGTATCAGGTTAAAAGTATTTCAAAAGTCAAAAGGAATCGGAAGCTGCGGATCCGTATATCAGAATAAGAGGAAATGGAAGGACCTTAGTAAAATGTCGTTACTTCGCGATATATTGACGCTTTTATGAATTTTATCAGAATTGTCACCTTACATCAGTTTTTCGAGTGCCACAGCTATAAAAATCCATATTCTTACATTCTAATTTTTGGGACGCAACCCTAAACAGTGCTGGTATTGATAACCATAAAAAAAATCTAATACTATATTTTATACATTTGGAAAGAACAAATACTTTTGTTCGTTTCATGATTTATTTGTCTCTTTTTAAGTTTGAGTCGTCATATCTAAACTAAAAATACTTGGATAATCTGGCAAGTTATTTTAGAAGATTGCACATTTAGTGTACGTTTTAAAATGGTATACCACTTGCTATGTTTTAGTATAGAAAAAAGATATTGCTAAATTACTGCAAAATGAGCGCATTGTGAAATTATTTCAAATTTAGAAATTTGATTGAATACTATTTTTCACATTTGTGAAGAAACAATGTGAAGAAACAAAATTTTTCAACAGATCCGGACTGCTTGAATGTTCTGATTATCAAAGAAATGGTTGAACGGGCAATTTCGAGATAATCGCTTGCTGTAGATGGATAACTATTACTATTACTATTATAAACATATCCAAAGTCATTAATATTAATTGAATTAAAGGTAAGTCACGCTGCTGTATTAGTTATTGTATGATCTATTATTATCTACAGGGTGAAATATCAACTTCCACCAAGAAAATGAGTAATTTTGCGCTAGTTCTCAATAAACTTTAGTTATCATACCAAAATGAACATTCTAACATCACTGGCATTTACTAATATTTGTCATAGAGTAAGAATAAAAAAAACTAAAAAAAAATTTTTCAAGATGTATTACTTTTACAACATTTCCAAATTTCCAAGTTTATTGATAATAATGAAAATAATAGTATATTATTTGACGAGAACATAACTAAGGATATAAATCGCGAGCATGAAGTTTATACGTGACCCGTAGGCGAGCGTGTAAACATGCGAGCGATTTATATCCGTTGTGTGCGAGTCGAATACAACGTTTTACCTACGACTCACAAATTCCATTTTATATCAAATATTTTAAATGTATTTGTCAATGATGGCGAGGCGAACTGTTATATAACTGTCATCCAAGTAGGTTTTGACAGACTTTGACACTAGCGTTGTATAATGATGACAGTTCGTTCAAATAATGAAGGCATTATTTGAACGGACTTTAAACACATTGGCGTGCATAATAATGGGGATTATATAGTCATGGATACGTATGCAATGAACTTATTATAAGTGAGTCGTAGATAAAGGTACTTTACTCTTATCACAAATTCATATATTCTGAATCGCTCGGTATATGGCGCCGAAATTTATATATTTGACGGTTGCTGTTTTATTTTCATATAAGCCGCCAACTTTTATAAAAAATAATATATTCTGAGAAATGAATAATAAAAAAATCTGATGTGGCCAGGCACATGACTTTATCATACTATATATAAAATTAATGGTTTAGCTGCATGAGATTTTATTTGATCGAGATCGGCCATGACAGCATTAAAATAAAATTAGTAGAACTAGACAGATATGTCGATCAAAGCTGCGTTCGGATGGTGTACTCCGTTGACATTGGGTACACCGTCCAAATGACACTTACGTGTTATTGGGTGTAAAAACTGTAACGGTGTACAATATCCGAACGCAGGTTATATTATTGACAATAGGTATTGTCAAAACATTAGCGCTTGACACTACCTACTGTCATTAGAATAAAAAATCTGACAAATCCTGGCTACTAGTTTTAATGCAGTATGACCGATCTCGATGAAATAGAATTTGCTCATGCAGCTAAACGATTGATTGTACCAAAAAATGTCATGGACATAAATTATTCAGAATTTCCTCTACTTCAATTTATTATTTAAGTATTTCGAGGAAACTCCAGAAATGGCGGCTTATTTGCAAAATCTTTCAAAAATGCTAAGACTAAACCTCCAGTTCCTTTGGATCCTTTTCAACAGAAAGCTTTTCAGCTCTAAGTTTGGTCATGAAACTTCTAAATATGAAGTTTAGTCTCGATACCTTTAGTAGTTTCTCCGGAATCGTCGTCACAAAAAACGGGTACACACACACACACACACACACACACACACACACACAGACATTTTTTTGTACCTTGGTCAAAAATGTTCAGGGGACCCAAAAAGACATATTTCCGCTAAAATCTCAAAATTTTTTTTTGGCACGATTACAATACTTTACATACTGCGTATGATAAAGTAAAAAAGTACACATGATGCGGACTATCTTGGACACACTGTATATAGGACAAAAAATGTTATACTTCATTACAGTATTTGTTTTAGATGCAACGTGCATTTGTTATTAAGAATAAAATGATCTGAGAAATGGATAATAAAAATGTCTTTTTCTGATCAGATGCCAACTCACTGACTGTCACTGTATAATATTACATACATATAATCAGTTTTCCTTGGTATTTTATTTTTAGTTTTCGAACACGTAATTAAGCACCGGTGCACAATCCGGTTAGTTGTCCACATGAACAGCACCAGCGCTTGTATCTGTTTATATGCTCCCTATTATTAAACAATCTGTAAAGATACTAATAAAATGCATGAGTCTGTATAGTTTGAGAAAAGCCAACGCATTTGACCTTATTTCCATAAAGAAAACAATTTTCTGACATACAAATGACCAATTTCTTAACAAAACCACACACCTTCATCCGTTCAAGAAATTACCAGGAGCAGATTAGGATCGATTTGATTGGAGTTTAATGTTACTTTTACTGCCAGAGGGGGCAAACATAAAATGCTGCTCTCTCAAGTAAAGATTTCAATTGCCCCAATAGGAAAGAGATCGGATGGCTTAAGATTGCTTCTACGCGGAGCGCTTCCAGCGTAACTTCCGGTTACGAGCGCAATCTATAACGCAGCTTCCTACCTCCTCATGTTCCAACACGCCCCGAACATAAAACGTTCCATTACCTGTAACAAAACAGGAACATTAGAATCAGATTACGATTGTATACAGGGAGATTTGTATATTTGATAAGCATGGTTTACACAAAATAGGACGTAGATATTTGTAATTATTTTCTTTTTATTATTAAGTATGGATATAAATGAACGAATTGAGAGCTAAAGAATAAGTCGTCCTTATTCTTTAGCATATACTCTTCTTCTTACAATGTTCTTAATTAAAGGCCGAAGTACCAAAAGGTAATCTTTTGGTGTTAATATTTAGCCTACTCTATACCAGCGACTTAGAAAGCAATAATAGTGATGACACTGCAATTTTAGCTGTACGTAAAAATAATGAAGAAGCTATTCATCAAAAGATTTGTCGATCTACACATCGATATTGTACCTACATTATTTTATCATTATAAATAGAAACGCGTCAAGAAGAAAACAATCACTGACACGTCGTTTATGCTGAACACCCGTATAGCAATACAGCGCTGTTCCTCACGCCATCAGCACCTAGTAGCTTGATAATATTAAACCTGAGGACAAGTTTATGGCGTTTGATGGTAGCCATAGGCTTCTAAGGTGCCGTTTTGCGATTAAACTTGCAAGAGACGGGCGCTAAGTCCTAACTTGCAGGATGTAGACCGCATTAATTATGCCGAAATCTTGGGGTAAAGCGGTATGAGACCACCCCGGGGAAGGGTGTGAGATTGGTCCATTCGAATGTTCCCCACACTAACCCCAATTCGACGATTAAGCTATACCGTGACCATCTTGCCGTACAGCAGGCTGTTAAATCATCCCCTCGCCATGGGGTTGTATGCTCAATCAAACAATTTACTAACATTGTTCGCTATAATAATAAATAATAGATTTACTTATTTATTCACTTGGAATGTCGTTTATTTTCTGAACAACAATCGATAATAATTCTCTTGGAATTTAGAAAGGAAAAAATATCTTTGCGATTCCACCCTTTACCTGAAAATAATATCGGAAATTTCATTTGATTTGACTCTGTATCCATGGAGATGAATGAATTAAATTATGTATTTCCCACGTGCGCCATTTCTAACACACTTGCTGCGGCAGCATAACACTCTTGGCTTATGTAACATGCGGTAATACTTATTTTTATTATTGTTATTTTACTACACATGTGTGTGTAGTTTCTTAACATAAAAGAATATTCTTAATAAACCCACCTAGTGTGAACAAATTGTCTCACAGTTTTTGACGGTTTTTGGCACTTTGACAAAATTCAGCTCGTTTTTGACACAGTTTTTGAGGATCAAATTGTGCAAAATAACAAAATTTTTTTTTTGAGAAAGCTGTTCTCATTTTTATTTTTTTTAATTTAGTTTTCAAGATTTGATACCCAAGACCACAGGAAAGAGGAAAGCTTGGAGGTTCCGTATCCGATTTTGGTCATAAGAATCAGAATAATAATAATAATAATAATGATAATAATGTTTTATAATTAAGACTAAACTGAACTATAAACTATAATAAGTTTTTAACTATGTACGTTTGAGTGTTACTTAAAGTGAGTAATTTATATTGTTCAAGTTTATAATAAAATATTGTTATTGCTGTTCATAGAATGTTTTTTTAGTGAAAACTGTAGAAAAATCTGTGATGTTTTAAAAATCGGCGCAATTTTAACACCGCGGGACGTGGATAAAATGTTATAAAGGGGAACGGCTGGTCACCTTTGTGACCAATAGATTATTCTCCTTGCCAACAAAATGTTTTTTTAGACCACGTCAATAATAAATATAATAACACATGTTATGGTAACATCTTTTTGCAAGTGGATTTCCCAAAAACAAAAATTCAGTCTCATTGTATGCGAGCATAGGAAGTTCGATATGTAGGTAGTTATTCAAAATTTTTATCATCATTTTACATGTCACAAGGAAGTTCTAAGCATTTCCAACCGTAGTTAAATATTTTGATATAAACGCAGTGTCGATTTATTCAAATTATCTGCCAGAAAACCATTTAGTCCCCAATTAGCGAGGACACGCCTCAAATGTACATTTATATACCGGAATACATTCGCTTGGTCCTGAATCAACATGCCTCCAGGATACACAGGATACGGGATACAGATATAGTAGGTATCCAAGCCACGTGCAGCAATGTGCCGAGGAGCGTGACTGCTATCCGGAAGCACTTAAAACTCCACCAGCATCGCCCCACATCCCCCCATCTAACTCATCGTCTCAGTTCGTAATTTATAAATGGACTCCTTGATGACTGGTATAAGTGAATTAGAAGGACGAGCGGCGAGAGGTGTATCCTTTAGCTCCTCTCGCTCGGATTTGCTATATTTTAATTAGGTAAAACGTAACAGGGGGCCCCAATTACATTACAGAAAGAGAGGAGGGAAAGATGGTGCGAGACATCCTTTGAATTTTTATCGAGTTAAGAGCGGCGCGCGCGCGCCTTCTAGCGGTAATTAGCGGAAGGAGTTTTCCGGAAGGATAAAACGCCCGGTGCATTTATGAGAGGAAAACCGGGCAATTATCGGCGCTCGGTAATCCTTTGCGAGGGTTGAGGGTGGCGGGGTTAGTTCGCAATAAACGTACCGAGAATTCGTTAGCGCTAGGTGCGCGATCGGTCGGAAGAATTGCACTGTGGATTAAATTGGATCCGCGCGAATTTCTGTTTCGACGAGTCTGGATTGACGGACTTTTTTAGCGTCGATCTTACGGTGTCGGAATCGTGTACTAATTGCGATGGCCTGTCGCAGAGAATAACGCTGCTCTTAAACCTTGAAGAATCAATTAAAATGAATATAAAAAGAGTTTATATTAACCATATGTAGTCAGTGTCTTTTAAGAACCGCGTATGTCGATTCAGCAAGTACATCAAACGCAGTTTGGTTATTTTAAAAGTTCAAAATTTAATACAATAATAGAACATTTTAGCAAAAAAAACATGTTCGAGTTCAATATTGTAGGTACTACGAGCCCCCAAATTAAAATTTGCAGCTTGAACAGAGCTATAACAATTCCACGACGATAATTTTAGAAAAAAGTTAAAAAAAAAAACTAGTTTTGGGGGCGAGTGTGAAACTATATATGCCTATATAACCATATTTTCAGTTAATTCAGACCTACCAACTATACTATGTCTCATGAAAAGTAACTAGCGTCTAGCCAGCAGGTGCAACAAACGATCTTGCCAATGAATGGCTGCAGGTATGCCACCCACAATACACTATTGGCGCGCGTATTGTGGACCTAGCCCCGGTAATAGTTGTAGGTGTAGTTTCGGTTAGGAAAAGCTGAATATTAACGGTAATCGGTAAGTAATCTACATTATAATAAGTATATTAACGACTTTACAGTAAACATATTTCTAGTTTATTAATCCCAAGCCTATTATTCCATCAACATGGGTGACGAACAAAAAGAATTAAATCGGTCAAATAAATGTAATGAATGCGGTACAAATTAGCAGTAGGAGCAATTCAAGATGTCACGTAAAAAATTCCATGAACGTAAAATAAACGTGTTGGCTCCTCGAATTTATAAAGACTGTCTCGAATTTGGGGTTTCTTGTTACAATTGCGGCAAAAACTTTAATGATAAACGTAAACTGCGTTACCATATCTTAAAGGCACACAACGGAGAAAGATCGAGAATTACACAAACTTAAAAAAAATGTCCGATATGCATCTATTAATGTCATTCTAAGAAACCAACCATAACCAGCGGCGCGTTATGCCATTATGGAGCCTTGGATAATTTTGAATTTGGGGGTCCCCATATACCGTGTTGAATTAAGAATTACTTTTTATACAAAAATAAAAATTTACTAATACTAAAAAAATCATAAATAATAATTAAGGTATTTGACTTTTTTGCAACAACATTTAATATAAGTACTTACATCGTTATTTAAAGCAACAAATGAATATTCTTAAGAAATACAAAATAACAAATAAATAGCTTAATAATTTAAAAATCAAAATTCGTAACAAATAAAATATATTATCTTAATTCATAAATCGATATTCTTAACAAATAGAAATAAAGAATTTTTCACATTAGGGAATCTAGATATATTTCTGTTTGAACAGCTTTTTTAATATTTGTATATTGTAAACACTGCGATAGTTCGTCCTTTAATACGCCATTGCCACTATCTATGTCCTCTGGATATGTACTTATTAAATTTGTAATGTAGTTTTCGTAGTCTTTTGGAGATGTTTCTTTTAATAAACTGTAATTTCCTCTTTCTTTTGCTAACATTGTCGGTTTCATAACTTTATTGTTATTTAACGTATAAGATTCCGATTCCATATCATCAAAAAGTTAACAAGTAGAAACGTAACGTGTCAATATCTGGCCCTGAAAGTGTAGAAGAAAGAAACCAAATAAAAATTTTAGGAAATGACTTGTGCTACAAACTTAAATGACCTTTGAATATACAGGGTTATGCATTTGTAAGACGCAGGCCAAATTCATTTTTTAGATAGCACCCTGTATATTTTTCCTGTCAAAAAGTCCCTGAGATCATTCGTTTAAATGATACAAAATGATTAAATGTTAAAAGAAAGCAACTACAAAATGTTAAAACGATTTCTACCATGTCAATACCTCGGCCTCTGAGAAGTTTACAAGAAAAAAAAAAAATGTTTTTGGAAATGATTTAAGCTATAAAATACAAAATACTTTTGAATATATAGTATTATTCATTTCTAAGCATTTCAAATATGTAGCTTAAGCAATTTGCTAAAACTTTTATTGGAATCTTTTCCTTGTCAACTTTTTTGAAAGAAAAACATTGACTAGTTACATTACTTCTTATACAAACTGTGTAATGATAAAGACTTTTTTAAGGTAAGCATTTTCAAGATCGAATTTTTATTTTACAGACTATTTTGGAGAATTCATTTTTGCAGAATAGATTTCCATAACAAAAGAAAAAGTGTCGATTGAAAATCATCAATGTATTCATACAGTATTTTCTCTTCTTCAACTTTGTCAAGGGTTTCTTAAAATTAGATGTTTCTTCTATGGAAAAAAATGAGAACTGCTTAAACTGCCTTTAGGACTATGCTAAAATTCAAATTCGATTTTCCGACTACGTTAGTTTATTAATTAATTAATTTAAAGTTTATACAAGATTCCAGTCTTTTGAATACCTGCTAGGTCCACAATGCGCGGCGCCAATAGTGTATGGCGGGTGGCATACCTGCAGCCATACATCGGCAAGATCTTTTGTTGCACCTGCTGGCTAGACGCTAGTTGAAAAGTATACCTAAAGTATACAATGTTTTCATTCGCGTAAAAAAAGAGTTTAGAAGAGAACTCTAACTCATAAACAGTACCCGACCAAAAAAGTTGCAGACAAAAACAAACCCGTTGGATAACGCGCAGGTTATCTTCGCCAGGTCTTTCTCTCCTGTTGTATTAGACTCATTCCCCGTTGACGGGTCACACCCGTCACGCCCGTTTGACGAATATAAACAGCTTTTATTCTTAATCGGAAAAAGAATATATAACAAAAAGACGACTCATCTTTTAAAATTGTTGAAGATAGATGTTCTAACTTTGATAAATTTTATGAAAAGCCTTTTCAGTAGCTGTGACGGGCGTTACCAGCACAGCATGATCTTTTGGTTTTAGTAAGATAAAATTAAAAGTTAGTTTAAAATTAAACCATAATAACTGTGTTGATTTCGACATAACTACACTAAAAGACGATACCGTGTCATCAAATTGAAGCGTCTATGAACCAATACTGTTTGCCGCTAAGCGCATACCAAAACTTACTTCCACTTGAGAAGCCAGAATTTATTCATTATCAATTTTAAGAAAATTCTGTTATTTATAAAACTTCTGGATTATCTTAAACCTAAAATACAAATATTGGAATGTAATTATCTGCTTGTATGTACCCGGGTGTTACCAAAACTATGAAAACAATGTTAAGAGTAAAGTACATTTGTTTTAAAAGCTATGTAAAAATTTTATTTGATAAACACTAGAGCGTATTAAATACGAAATTATAAGCTCCTACGTCATTGCATAAACACCCGGTATATGGAACGTCGAAGGTGCCTACACAGCTTGAAAAGATTTCTTGTTTTTAATAAATATAGGTATTCTTTTGGATCTAAACATATTTCTTTGACGCCAACAATATTTACTTCATTGAATACTCTAGTTTATTTGCTTGTAGAGATTTATTTGGAAAATTTATTTAGGTCAAATAAATATATTTGGATACAAACAAAAGTTACTTTCCTTTAAAGTAATATTTTTGTTTTGATTTAAAAAGACGTTTCTTTACACCAAAGAAATCTAAGTTTGATTCAAACAGATATATTTGTATACAATAAGAGATTTGCTTCCTTCAAAGAAATATTTTTGCTTTGGCTTAAACATAGGTTTACTCTCGCCAAAGATATCATATTTTGATTAAAATAAATATACTTTTTAGTGTGAATACCTTATCCAACTGTATTGTTAATGGCGCTGTAAACACTCTCCTCGCAGTTCGGCCTTATCTTGAGTATTAATGTGTGAAAGCCTACCGCTCAGTTGATGTTATACGTCTGGCTAAATCGCAAAAAATTCTGTGTGATCGGCAGTACAGAGAACAGCGCATGTAGGTTCAAGCTCCTAACAGATACAATTTCCCTAACAGATGTCATAGCCCTCAATAGCTCAGTTGGATAGAGCATTGTACTAGCGACACAAAGGTCCCTGGTTCAAATCCAGGTTGTGGCTGTAATTTTTAATTTATTTAAAATGTACATCCTGCCTGTACAAATTGTAAATTTTAACTGAAAACATAAATTGGCTGACCTAAACAAATGCATTTTTATCCGCAAAGAAATATTTCTTTGCCTTTATTGCAACACCAGATTTCTTTGAGCCAATGCACATTTATTTGAACTAAATAAAATTTTCTATTTGTGTAACTTCGTATTAAATACCTTCTAATATTTTGAAATAATTTTTCAAATAATATTTTTGCATAGCTTTGAAAATGTAGATACTTTACTCTTATGTAATTTTCATCTTAACATGTATATGGTACGGAGAAGGTGATTATAACTTTTGTATTAAAGACTCTTTTTGTTTCCAAATACTTTTTTCAAATAACATGGGTTGCATGGGTTTGAACATAAAGGTACTTTACTATTCAGTGTTTTTCATAGTTTTGGTAACACCCAGTACATGCAAGCAAATACTTACTAATACTTGCGTTCTAAGTTTAGGACTATCCAGAAGCGTTGATAAAGAATAACATTTTTTAGATAGTTGATAATAAACATGTTCCTTATTTATGTCCAAGTTAGTGCCGGAGACGGTAGATGATGTGAAATAAACACCATCACTAATATGATAATGAACGCAACTACATGGACATATATGGTGGCATCAGAAGTAAGCGTAACAAAACTGTAAAGAATACAAGAACGGTATATTTTTAGTCAGATCAATATTCATCAACCAAAAAACGTAACCCTCGTTTTGATTTTATTAAAAACGGGGGGATTGATATTAAACCTATATCTCTAGACTTTTCAGACGAAATTTCAGCCGTTTCAGTTCGTTCAACCGCGTAGCGCGCAGTCAAAATTTACAACCCGTCACATTTGAAATATAGGCCAGAGCCGTTTTGCTGGTGGAGCAGTATAGTGAGCAGAGCAGCCGCGTAATTTCCATATATAGGCCTGCTCGCTCACCGCTTATAGTGTATTGGATGCATTCGGTAGTACGAAATACGGACGAAAGGGGTCGCCGTTATCTCTAGAGAGATCCCACAGTATAGCTGTCCCACGGTCGTCATCCCAGCGTCGAAGCAAGAGTTGCGTGAGCACCTGCAATGTGTCTTCCCGGGCACTTAGGTTTTACGGTCCGTCTCGCCGTTACCCCATAACACGTCACATAAATAATCCCCTGCTTTGGGGGGACCATCCCGGTAGGCGCGCGCCGCGCTCGCATTCTTTATCTACTGGCCGGTGAAATACGTACCGCATGAGTCACACAGGACCTCCTGAAAGAGTTATGTACTTTGTTACGGGAATGATGCGGGTGGTTAACCCTTGGATACCAGTTGGCAGAGTCCTCTTCCTCCGAATGACAATCATATACGATTAGATATATTTTGGACAGAATGGGTGCAATGAATTAAGTGCAAATTTTGGAATTAATTTGCCAATTGAGCCCTGGAGTTTGAGGACCACAACGGGTTTTTCGTATTTTATTTGTTCATCCTAAAAAAGAGTAGCTACTCTAATGTTTATCCAGTTGCTATATATTTATTCACATGAAAATGACTGACAAAATAATATTTCTTTCCAATATTTTGTCCGGTATTATTCTTGCTTTAGTTTAAAAATAAGTTTACTTTGGTCAAAGAATCTAAATTTTGATTCAAATAAATGTATCGTTAGTTGGATGAGGTATTCACCTCATAGTGCATCCTAGACAAATAGAGCACGTAACTTCAGGTTCCGATTGCGAATCAACATGTACTAGCAATATCGCCGAGATGGGGACTATCTCGTTGTCGACCGGAAATCCCCACATTATTTCATCAATTAATAATTTCTTTAACCAAAGAATCTTTATTAAAATCTTAAATTATTGTACTTTAGCTCAACCAACAATTTCGTTAATTAAAAAAATCATTATTCTTTTACTGATCTCCTTTCAAACTAGAAAATTAAAAACTCATTTTAATTTCTTCATAACTATATTGTAACGAAATGCCGCTTTCGTTAAATAAAAATACCATTTATTTTAGGCGTAAGTTTTTAGTTTGTATACAAATCTTTCTCATATGTATATTTTTATTCCGCCGCCACGAGAATCTTGTTTTTGTGCTAAACTCGTCCGAAACAACCTCGACCACATTGTGTTTTGTGCCCTCAATGCGAGAATCCCGATATTGTTTTATAAACCTGTCTATATCGACCTCGCTTGCTAGACTAGTTTCGAAAACCAGAAATCGAAAAGGAAGGGGGCCGATTTAGTGCTATATAAGCCCGGACATTTTCTCTGAAAACTGGATTTCCCGTCCGACTCCGCACCGAGCCGTTCTGTTGGCGACTGAAGCAAGCGAACATTTCCGATCCGTTCATTCTGTTGGTAATTAAAGCTAGCGAATGATAAACCCGATCCGGTATTTCTGTTGGCAATTAAAGCTAGCGAATGATACTTCCGACCCGATCGTTCTGTTGGCAATTGAAGCTAGCGAACGACAGTTCCGACCCGATTGTTCCGTTGGCAATTAAAGCTAGCGAATGATACTTCCGACCCGATCGTTCTGTTGGCAATTGAAGCTAGCGAACGACAGTTCCGACCCGATTGTTCCGTTGGCAATTAAAGCTAGCGAATGATATATGTATTCTTTTACAGTATCGCACCTCCGAGAAAAATTAGTTGTGTTCCGCCGGTACCGTTAAACAAGACCGTTGGCAATTGAAGCTAGCGTCTTGTCGAACCGACATAATTTACTTTCGCCTGTATATTCCGCCGGTGCCGATAAACAATACTGTTGGCAATTGAAGCTAGCGCCTTGTTCAACCGACATATTTCACTGTATATATTATACAGTGTGTCTCACGGGGCGTTGGATTGTATGGGTACTTTTGTTATTTTTAAAGATAGAAAGTCGGTTAAATGGGCAAAGTAGTGGATATTTATGTGCTCTTTCATAATCTGTTCAGAAAACAATTGAATTCCAAATGGTTTCCAAGATATTTTGAAAAAAAAAACAAAAAATGAATTTTTTTAATTATGGTCATAACTTTTTTATTTGTGATCCCATCAAAAAAGCGTTTTGACATTATAAAGGCACTTTTTTGTCTACAATTTGATTGTCAGTTTAAAATTTTTATGAATTCGTCAGAAACAAACGAAACTTTTGTTTTTCTTATGGAAGCCATATTGGTTCTATACATGTTTGGAATCAGAATTCTTTTCTGAGTAATTTGGTCTGTCACATGCCATATTTAGAAATTTAAGTTTTTTTTTAATATCTGAAAATTGCATGGTGCCATTAAAAGCACATTTGAGTGATGCAGTATTTATGTGCCCATAGTCAAGTTTCAATAACATTTTGGAATGTATTTATTTGTACTAACTACACAACATAAAAAAGTAACAACATTTTATCAAACTAAATAATGTTTTCAAAAATCTCGCCTTTTTTGTGGAGGCATTTTTCACAGCATTCCGTAATACGGTGACCTTACCGAAGGTTCTTCTGTCAATCGAATTGACACCGGCAATGACGGTGTCACGTAACTTCCCAACGTTTCCAAAATTATAAACACCATACACCTTATTTTTTGTTACTCCATAGATAAAAATCACAATGGGTAAATCCGGCAATCTTGGTGGTTATGATACTTCTGAATAGGTAGCAATTACTCTCCGTTTATGTCTTACATCTAAATAGTTCCTCACAATTCGGGCATTATGTGCATCTGCTCCGTCTTGTTGAAACCACATACCTTAGCGTAACGCCACCGGTATGTATATCGTCTATTCCTTCTTCCACGTCCTCAGAGAGCAATATTGCCGATACCTCTCCGAAGTTAAATTTTTATTATAAAAGATTGGCGCGATTAATCGGTTGACCACTATACCGCACCATACATTAAAACCAAACCACATACCTGATTATGGCGCGGTACAAAAAGGTGCTGATTTTCGCGGGCCTAGTACCCAATAGTGCGTGCTCTTTCAGTTAAAAAAAACGCAGTTAGTTTCATCGGACGGATATTTTTTTTATAAAATTCTGGGTTTTCATCAATTTTGTTCAACAGATGGGTACAAATGGGTAGATTGTTACAGATGGGTACATTGTTACACAAAATGTATTCCATGGCACCATGCGATTTTCAGCAATCCTCGCAGTGTACAATTTTCAGTCAATTCTATTGTCTTATTGTATTAAAAACATGGCATGTGGCATACCAAATTACTCAGAAAGAAATGATGAATCCAAACATGTATAAAACCAGTATGGCGTCCATAAGAAAAACAAAAGTTACGTTTGCTTCTGATGAATTCATTGGCGAAAAAAAATTTAAACTGACATAATCAAATTGTAGACCAAAAAGTGCCTTTATAATGTCAAAACGCTTTTTTGATTGAATCACAAATAAATAAGTTATGACCATAATAGGGTATTCCGGTGTTTTTGAAATTGTCATTTTTTACAAAGTATGGGTGCTACTGTTTGCTACTTCACAAGTAAAATATCAAACATTGTTTTGAATTAAGGGAAATCGTTGTTTTAAGTTTGGATTGGGATTGGTCTTTGTGACGTCACAAAGACCGCTTAAAGTGAGCGACTTGACAACGTTGCTATATCTAGGGTGCACGTAGTAAACTTTTGTCTTCTGTTGTGTCAACGTTTAGAATCGCTCGTTTGTTGACACCTGCTTTGGTTATTGAGGTTATACCAAACACTTGTTCAAAATGTATAAACTCCAACGCCGACATTGTTCTGTGCCGGGCTGTAACAGCAGTAGAACAGTAACTCCTGATAAGATTTTCTTTACATTGCCGACTAGCGAGATGAGAGATGTTTGGCTTCAAGTTTCAATGATCAAATCATCTCTCAAAAAAGTTACCTTTATTCGTTGTCAAACAACAGGGTTGCCAACCGTCAACTTGGCCGATCAGCTGTTCGAGAGCTGTCCGCTGTTGCCACCGCTACTAGGGATCGGTAATCATCGTGTATTTCCGAGGGTGGTCGATGAATTCAAACGAAATGCACTTTTAACTGCAATTATCTAATGGAAAAACTAAATAAGAAAGCTCATAGCTTAAATTTATGATTCCTCATAAATTGTACAATAGGTTAAACCGAATATCTGCTTAAATTTTGACATGACCGGAATACCCTATTAAAAAATGACATTTTTTGTTTTTTTCAAAAAAGCTTGGGAACCGTTTGGAATTCAACTGTTTTCTGAACAGATTATGTAAGAGCACATAAATATGCACTACTTTGTCCATTTACCCGACTTTCTATCTCTAATAATAACAAAAGTACCCATACAATCCAACGTCCCGTGAGACACACTGTATATATTTCCTGTATGTAATTGTTTTGTTTATGTTTATTTTTCCGTATAAAAGAATAAATTTATTTTGGTGTGAAGATTTCCGCAGTCGCAAAGTAATAATACTATTACTTTGCGACGAACCTTCTCCGCCATGACAGCTACCTGATCTAGGGAAAACTTTTGATAAAAAAGTTATTATTGTGACGTCACGTCTCACGACCTGTTAAGACGTTCGTTGCAATATTTAATACACTAGTTTTTTATTTGAATATCTTTTAAATCGATTCTAAGTGACCATATTATAAGATAATCGCGATATCAATGACCAATATCTGGGTCATCGCTGTTGTCCGCACCACGTTCGTAAATACGGCAAATTATATGTAATAAAATAGCATCGAAAATTGTCAATATAATTACATAAGAATGTTCAATATTTTTGACACTATACAAAAGGCAACAAGCGTTGTAACTAAAAGAAATATTTTAATATGTAGGTAATATTACCAAGACTTGTGTGTATTTTCATTAAATTTACTCTATCTCTTATAATATTAAAAATATTCGTTTGGAAACATTAAACCAATCACCATGTTTACAGATGAGAAATAAAGGAAAGCATAATGCCATAACTTTATATTTTAAAATTGTTGTAGAGTGTTCTTGCCCTGCTGATAATTAACTTGTGTTTGAGGATGTCTTGGGTTTCTAGGGGCTTTTAATCAAAACTCTTGATTAAGTTGGTGACCTTTTTATTACGCTCAATATTTCGCAACTATTTGTTGCTTTTTCAGGAACTGGAATTAGAACAATGAACATTACGAAAAGCCGTCTCCACATCAATTATGTGCTTGCTACATGTACTAAAGGTTACCTTAACATGGGTTCATATGTGTTTGTCGATTGAAATGACATCAAAAATTCACGCCTGTAGTCTCGGGATACATAAAACTGCGCTTCCAGCCAGAAAAAAACGTCGCTACTGTAAACACACAAAAACATTGAAACGTGTGTCGCAATTGAGCAGCTCAAACGGTGTGTAGCTACCTGAACAATCACCGCACGATAAACAGGGTCGAAACATAAACTTTACACTGCACTAACACAACTAATACACGCTCAAAACTTCCTCGAAAAATCAATCAGGCAACAACATCGGCGGCCATAACGTAAACACTGGGTCTAAAGGCCGGTCCAGACGTTCCGTTTTGCACTACCTTTTGTCTGCACAGTTCAACACGTTGCCGATAAAACGTTGCGTGTAGACACGAAAACTGCGCAGTTTTGAAACAGGTGCGAAGACGTTACAGTTGCAGCGATTACTGAGCTAGAGAGCATAGATATCCTTGAACTGTGCGGACAAGTCGGTGCATGTAGATGGTAGCTCCGTTTTCTGGTTCATTTTGTGCCTCAGTTTCTCTGTATGTGTTTGTTAGTTTGTTACTTTGGGCGACAATGGCTGACCTTCGACAGGGTTCCCGGGAGTTTCTCACAGAATTTATTGCATTATACGAAAGTTTCCCATGCATTTGGCGTGTCAAATCCAAGGAGTATAGTGACAGGGATAAAAAGGGACAGGCTTATGACAGTTTAGTGGAAAAATTCAAAGAAATTGATGCAACCGCAAACAGAGTTGCAGAGTTGCAAGTTGCTAGCCTTTCATGTGGTGATATTGCAGTTCTCATGCAAGTATTTTCTTTGATGATATGCGGTGTCACTAATTCCAATAAAAAAGTATGCGTGTCTATGACCATTCTCAAGTAGTTCCGCCAATCATTAGGTTCATCACGTAATTCACGCAGTAATGTAATATGGGAAAAGTGCTGCCTTTTTAGAAGCCACTGCCGCGACCACTTTGAACGCCGGGTACTTCTGAGACGTTCCAAACTTTTATGTTTCTTAACAAGACAGCATGCCAAAGTTGACCAGAGTAGTACCTCCTCCATGATGATATCACTAAAACTGTGCGAAATATACAGACATCTCTGCACCATGTAGACGCTCTAAAAATTGCAGCGATTTCATTCCGTCTAAAGACTGCGCAAACAAAAGGTTGTGCTAAACGTTACGTCTGGACCGGCCTTTAATATTAAATATAGAACTGTGCCGGCCGTGAATTTAGCCGAAAAAGAACCAAACATGAGGGAAAAGTTGTTGTACAGCCTCGGAATAATGTTTTTAAACATGATTTCCTGGAAACCAGCATCAATCAGAAAATCAACTCACTGATGTCTCCTACCAGGTTCTCGTGGTTCTGGGCGTGAATTTTTGATGCCATTCAATCGACAATCACATATGAGACCAATGTTAAGGTAGCCTTTAGTAAATATTGCAAGCACATAAATGATGTGAAGAGGGCTTTTCGTAATTGTTCATTGTTCTAATTCCAGCTCCTGAAGAAGCAACAAATAGTTGCGAAATATTGAGCGTAATAAAAAGGTCATCACCAACTTAATCAAGAGTTTTGATTAGAAGCCCCTAGAAATCCAAGACATCCTCAAACACAAGTTTTTTTAGTTTCTTAACTTCTCCTTATTATATAATTTGTTTATCATTTCCACTATTGGTGGACAATGGGGAGGCCTTTGTAAAGCAGTGGGACACTCAGAATTAATGTAAAGTAAAATAAATAAATAATGTCTTTATTAGCTTAATATCTTTTATATTAAAAGTAATTGCAGAAATGGTTTAAAACATAATGAAAAACAAACGTTAAGTAATAGAAAAACAAAAGAACTCGCCGAATATTGTATAAAACTAAATCTGCATTCTTAAACTAGGCGCATATTCTATAGTCTAGGTCCTGGGGCATTCAGTAGCGATAAATTTGCAAGAAAAATGATAAAAGTCACGTTTTTTCTCAAATACTTACATGAATGATAGGAAACATTTCAGCCTGACTTCGTATTCAGAAATCTATCCAAACCACCTTTTCATTTTCCGATCACAAAATCTATGTTAGCAATATCAATATCTTTCAATTCGAAAAAGGTTTCAGAGAAAAAGAAGCAAAAGAAGTTGAATACATATTTGCAACAATACTGGTATCAATATGCATATACCTCTAAATGATAATAATATACAAATACCTACGTCCTTGTTGCTGCAGAAACATTGATTTATTCATTAGATTATTTACACGCTGTGTATGCGTGGTACAATTTCAAATTCTCACACATACATAGGCAACAAGGTGCAAAAATCCGAAACAATCACATCGAAGTGTATCCGGACCCAATCAGCCGCAACACGAGGAAGAAAGCAAAAAAAGGTCAACCCCACACCACATTTCGCATCGTATAAGGACGGCAATAATAATAGAACAATCCGAGCAAAACATGTACATCGCGAACTCACCGGACGTGCGGGGATTTGTTTTGCAATTGTGTCGATAAATCAGTGCCCTCTACGTTTGATTTATGGACCGGCACAGTACCGGAGTTCAGCGCTCACCGGAATGCATTCCGGTCACGGTCCGGCGGTACATTTTCCTCCTCGAGTATGTGCTGTACTCTCCTCTTCTATGTACCGACCGACGCTACGTACCAACAGCGTATCAGTTAGCTTAATACCATTTGCAAACCAGATCCGAATTAATCTGGTAAACCGAGGTATTAAATCACGTGCGGTTCGCGCTAAGGAAGTCACTAATTGTACCGGTTTAACGGTGCATCTACCAGAGGCAATTAGACTTTGTAGCAATTCCTTCCTTGCATAGGAATTAGATCGGCTATCGACGATTTATTGGATACAAAAAAAATCAAACGGGAGCTTCGTAAACGATTGGGTAATTAGTAATTATCGATATCGCTGGAATTATAGATGTAATGTTATATAGCTTTAGCAAGACAATAATAACAAGCAGAATAATTTGCTTTAGAATTATAAAAGGGCATATGAACTTGTATGCTATTGTGATGACTCATTTATTCAACGTGCAATAAAAAAATCATGGAGAACTAAACTCCATTAGTACCAAATTTGAAGCCTATTGACTAATTTGATGATAATATGTATTGACTAATTTGATGCTTGTCGCGCTGTGTATACTGTATATGCGAACAAATTTCGTAGATCTGTTATTTATCTTAATGGTGGCAACATATGTTATGTCCTAACATACAATTTTTTGTTGGAAATTAAGATTACATTGATTACATTAAGAAACGCTGTTCTTTTTCTAAAACTTACATGATTAGAAGTAGGTATTTGAGTTTTGGATTCGTCTTCAGAGCAAGGATATCTATCCAAAACGCATAATTTTCGTTTCACAAAATCAGTGTTTCCCATATCGACTATATTTCAAAATTTCTTATTCTGGAACGTTCTAGGTGCTTAATACAGGTATCAAAATCAGTAAAAATTAAAGGTACTCCACAGAATTTGTTTAAAATGACGTACAAACTTCTCAGCCCTTCTTCTTTGTCATATAACGTCATAGAGCTTCATAAAGAACTATTTCCAGCAAAAGTTGTTCGTTTTTAAGTAACCAAGGCTCTAATTTTATCTTTTGAACATGAGTAAAAGGATAGTTATGATTACTTCGGGTAAATTTCTGTAAACGCTTACCGTTGCCTAAAAATCTATAAAACGACATAAACAAGAATATTGCCTGCGATCGACAATCTGTACTTACGGTTATTGTATTGTAATTGGAGAGACAACATTTTTCCTACGTCTATGTTAAATACAATATTTTTATATTTATTCGCGTTCTAGATAAAAAATGGTTATGAGATAAAATGGCATAGAAGCAATTTCTCAAGCAAAATTGGTTATGTATCTGTTAACGTCAATTAATTTAGCTCAAGAATATTAAATAGCAATAACATCTTACTTAGGCCATTTAGCTCGCTCCGCAAGCAGTAAAAAAATATCGTACATATTTTTTCCTAAAAAAAAATCCGAACTGAATTACATCGTGCTCGAGAGTTCCTTTAATGGCGTAATAAAAAATTACAAAGACATAAATTTTAAGGAAACATCAAAGTGGGACCACGGCGAACAACAAGTAGCTAATTCCCCTAAAGGACTACACTTCCTGCGACGGCCCCAAAAGGAGGTGAAAGGAGGCGGTGGGAAGAAAGAGGAGATTGGGGCGGAAAGATACGGCGGCGGCTGGAAAAAGGCAGGAAAGACTTTGTTGTAAAACAGAGGCAATCTTCGCATAAGTACCGGAATGTTTTTCGAAACTGGTAAATTAACAGGCGGCGGCGCGTTCTTTTGAGCCGACCGCCCCCGGACCCGAGCCGCAGTCGACTTTGATCTCTCGGCGGAGGCAAAGTCGCGTCGAACCGCCTCTCGAAAGCCGCTTACCGCATTACGGAAAAAATATCTGGGAGAAAGCGGAGCTTTTAAGTCTTCGCGTATTTTAAGCGTTTTTCTTTTTCTTATGTCTCCTCCAATCACATTCCCTGCCTCAAATATTAATTCGCAATTTAATCAATGAAACTCTTGCGTCAGAAGCCAATTAGAAAGACAATTTCTAATTACTGACGACATAATAACGGTTGTGATGTTAGCCCGGCGCATCCGCCATTTTGTAAAATGCTTATTACACTAGGAATATGAAAACCTTAAAAGGCATAAAGACAACAAAAAGAAACATAATACCGGATAAATAATATTACATTTAATTAGTACTTTTGTGCAACTAACTATTTCGAAGATGTAGGTACGCTGTATAATGAGGTGTGTAACATTAAATTAAAGTTGGATGCAAATTTGCATCGTTACATCCAATCTATCGTTTAAACGTTAGTAAATTTGCTGAGCCTTGAATATTGATAATACCCATTTCTTCAGAAACTACTGGTATCACGAATTATATTTCTTAGTGCTGTGAGTTTGATAGAGTATTATAAAACATTTAGATATGTAGAACAGTTATTTGCAATTTTCTAAATACGTAAGCCCTCAACAACAACCGAGTCAATTGAAATAATCGCATAGAATCATTCTAAACTTAGTTACCGCTTGTGTAACGTACATAAAGTACTAAATATATCAAAAACATAAATTTTCTTCTGAACTCCTATGCAGTACTATTACATAAACCACACAACACGAAACAATTACAAGTATACCGATACGCCCAGTAGAATCGATCAAATACGATAATTTGCCAGTCGATATATATTCGCCGGCAGCGGGTCCTATTCGCAGTTGGTCGAGTTGTGTTTTTTGCTTTCCTTCAAAATGGAGATAGCAGCGCGCAACTGGCGATCGCCAACGAGTTTACGATGCGAAATTTGCATACAAATGGAACCGGACCCCATTATGATATTCTAATGATTTACCTGTGCAGCAGATAACATACGTACATTGGGTTGGTCCGCGTATAGCTAAGACCTTAATGGGCCAGTGTCTGTATACAGTATGTGATCTGTAGTTGCTTAACTTACTAGGACGGAGGTTTCTATGGATTGAAATTTGATAGAATTCACTGTATTATAAATTTACTGTATTTTTCGAGACATATACTCTAAATGGTCTTTTTAGTGACCTTGCATAAAATGTAAGATGCACTGCATATCCCGGTTTTGTCGTGGGCACTGATTGAATTGAAATAGGTTACACAAATCATAATTTAATATAATAGTTGGCACAAATTTTAGTGTAAAACACTGTTATTTATGGTACTTTTTTTTTTAAAGATTATGACCTTACACTAATGGGCCAATAGTAAAAAAATAATTTTTAGACGTTTACAGAGTAAAAACTTTTTTTTGTAAAATTGCTTATTTTTAAAATTGATGACAAGATGTAGGCATTCCAAACAGCCCCAACCCAACTAACCCGTTTTATCATTTTATTTTTATTTTGTTGTGTTTCGGAGGTTTTTACTACTCATACCTATTAGGTATATTATCGGCATTATTTCCGGTTTTATCAGTTGGATTTATTATACATTTCCAAAAATACTCTATTGTGGTAATTGCTCTCTCCGTCTAATATTTTAACGATATTAAAATCAAAACTATGGTTGCTATGTAAAGCAAGATAGAGAAATGTGGTTTATTTAGTTTATATAAACTAAATACCATAGATTTATCATCCCCATTTTAATGAGCTCCCCTTTTACGTAAGGAAAGGTTAAAATATTATTATAATAATTACATAATCAAATAAATGGGTAGAAAATTAAAACAAAAAATACTTCATACACTATTTGAAAAAAATTACTGTGTATTTCAAAACAAACGGTAATCAAGACCCGCATCATCAATTTTACAACGTATCTCACACAAATAGTTACTGTTTTGTGCAACACGTCCCACATAAAGAGTGTCATAAAAGAGGGAAATGTTTGATTAAATCTAGGAACTTATTCATATTATGCTGGCGAGTAGATTAAACTGACAGTGGAATAGAAAAATTAAATAATGAAAATTTCAAACATTATGTTATAATTTGTTGTTTGCGAGTGTTTGGTGTTACGCTTTTATCATTTTCAGGTTCATGTCTAAAGGCGTATGGATTTATGTATGCTCTTTTAACCTCTATTTGTAACGCCACAGGAAACCCTAGAAAGATTGCGTATTTGAAATTAGTATTATCAAATGCGCATAGCTCCTAAATATAAAGACAGGTACTCATAACCACCCTGTATTTGTTCTTTTAAAGCTCCATGGCGCCCAATTTATACCGTATTTGCAAGGTATTGAGAGGTACAAAAACTTCGAGAGCGCTTCGATTAAATCGGGCGGCGAACAGCCGATAAGTAAGGACTCCGCTACCGCCACTGTCAACGGTGAATTTCCGGCGAGTTGCACTCGAGCGACCCTGCCGGTAATTCCGCGGCTACCGTTAATTACCGACCGAGCCGAGTCGGATATTCGGGCGGCCGCTGCTTCATTAAAAAGCCGGAGGTGAAATTCCGGCCTGCTCGCCCGACGTTGGCTCCCTCACGGTGACAGCGCCGCTTCCGACCGAAAGTTTATTCCGATCGCGGGCGGCTAGCTGGCGGGGGGACGCGGAAGAATCGCGACCGCTCGTAATTAGTTTTCTGCGGGTGGGCGAATAGTTTCGAAATTGAATCGCAGCGCCACTGACAGACCTCAAACCGGCGCGATGGATTGGTCGGTTGGCGAGTTCAGCAGGTTAGTTCGCCCAGCACCCGCTAGGTTCGTTACGGAACGGGGAAACATGTCCTGGCGGTGCCCTCTACTGTCGAACTCTCTCTCACAAACGCACAACTTTTGCGGACGGGCCGAGACGAGACGGTTATTTGATTTTCGAATGGATGAAGGTACGAAAAACATCCCCCGAGTAGTTTGAGCTGGAGGAAAGCGAGGATTAACCCTCTACTATGTGGCTTTCGAGTGCGAATAGAAAAGGACAATAACTAAACTTGGCGAAATTTAAGTATATACCTATGTACTGTATTTTGAAGACAGGCTCCGGTCGCGGTCGGTGATATTTTTATGTCCCAATTCGTACTTTCTTCCTTTTTGTTGATTTTTTTCTCAGTCCGTTCGTCCACCAGCAGAATCAGTCGTAAGCGATCAGTGGCTACCTACCGACCAATTGGCTGCTTTTGTCGAAAGCGACTGATCGCTTAAGACTTTTTGTCGACGGTTTTGCCGGTGGACGAACCCCAATGTTTTCATATGGTTTGAAGTTTTTAAAATTATGCTAAAACCTAAAAAAAATATGGTTCGTATTGTTACAAAGAATGTAGATAAATTGCATTGGTAGCATGGGTAAAAAAAACAATAGACTTGTTCTAATTTTATATCGTGAAAAACAAAGATATTTATCTACCTATTACCTATATCTAAAGACAGGGATAACCGGTAAAATGGCAGAGTAATAACCAGAAAAAATAATTTAAAAAACCACACGCAAAAATTAGAAACAATTTATATAACAACTTTTCAAATATTATAGACATTTCGGAAACCATGAAAAAATCTAAAAAACAATTAAGCTGAGTCAGGGAACCAAAGAGTCAAGCGTTTGTGTGTGCAAAAAACATTTAAATTGCATAAGCAATTGCATAAAATCAGTGTTGACTAAAGTGACCAGACGTCCCGCGTTTGGCGGGACAGACCCGACTTTTCACACTTTATCCCGCGTCCCGCGGAGTTTTAAAATAGTCCCGCTTTTTAGGAAATATTATTTTACTGAATTTTTACAGAATTACTAAAAAAAAATAAAAAACTTTTTTTCAAATTTTCTTATATTTATACAGTGTGTCCACGAAAGTCCGCACCATATGGAAAAAAATTTTATTGTGTATTTCTCAGAAAATTTTATTCTTTATAAAAGTTGGCGGCTCGTATGAAACCAAAACTGTACCTGTATTTTCATTATTATCGATAAACTTTATTTGGAAATGTTGTTTAGAAGTAAAAATTATATTCAAATATGAAGTCAGAGCCACCTACCTTGAAAAGAAATATTTTCAGTTTTTTTCTTAATTATTACTTTTGTGACAAATATTAGTAAATGCCAGTGATACTAAAAGGTTCTTTTTAATCTATTTTTGGGAAATTTGAATACATTTTTTATACTTTTTGTTATTTTGGTATGATAACTAATGTTTATTTAGAACTAACGCAAAATTACTTATTTTCTTGGTGCGAAGTTGATATTTCACCCTGTAGATATTAATATATCATACAATAACTAATTCAAGAGCGTGACTTACCTTTTATTCAGTTAATATTATTGACTGTCGACAGGTTTATAATAGTAGTTATCCATCTACACCGAGCGATTCTCAAGTGGTGGTACGCGCGGTACTACCACTTATGAAATTCTATTTTCACTGATAATATCTTAATAAACATAACTGAAACCTCAATCAATTGTGTCTTGAATCAATTATTTTATGCAAGAATGTATCTTCTTATGTACAGCAGCACAAAACGCACCAATAACCACCTAAGAATAGGTTCTTGTATAGGCAACCCAATGATACAAAAAAGAATATGAAACAAACAGTTTATTTTCTTTATACAACATTGTTTAAATTTTAAAATAAGCATACACCACTATCACAGGTGGATATGAAAAACAAAAGCATTATCCAGACATTATCCATTTAATCGTACTCACTGCAGTTTACGTTAGTTTATGTGCTGTAGCTTTTAAAACCATGCTTACACTCCAACAAAAAGTTGAAATTCTTTTAATACATGGAGAAAATAGACGGCACCGAGATGTTGCTGCTATTTTCAAGACATCCACACAACCAAATTGCCCATTCAACCATTTCCAGGATAATGAGAAAAATCAAAGCGACCACTGGGTCTGTTGAAAATAGCTCAAGAAACCCCACAAAAATATGTTTCCAGAATGAGGAAACAAGTTTGCCAGTGTTGCAAGAAGTAATCGAGCATAAAACGACTTGTGTTCGACAAATTGCTTCACACAGCCAATGCAGTAAATCAACAGTACATAAAATAATAAAACTAAACAAGTATCACCTTTATAAACCAAAATTTATAGGCCTACACTAAAAGAAAGAGACTTCGACATCAGGTATGACTATACCATATCTGGTTTGAGGTGAATATGAAAGAGAACATAGTTTTTTTTTTTAATATTCTTTGGACAGATGCGACAACATTTACATCAAATGAGACTGTTTCTTCAGAAAATTGCCGGTGGTGGACACATGAAAACACGAACTTTACAATAGAATGCCGAGATCAGTACCATTTTAAGACTAATGTGCTGTGCGGTATTTTGAATAATCAAATATTTGGGCCTTTTTTTCGTCAAAATATAAATGGGGAATTATCTTCAGTTCCTGAACAGAAAGTTGTCACCTTTTTTGCCGTTAATTCAACGGGCGTTAATTTAGTTCCTGCTTGATGGTGCGCCCATATACACAATATAAACTCTGTCTAGAACTTTTTAAATCATAAATTTGGCCCTCGCAGGATAGGCAGAAATTCGGAATCAAGATCCTAGCCACCTAGATCCCCCGACTTTACCACGTTAAATTTGTTTTTGTGGGTTTACGTAAAAAATAACGTATACAAACACCGACCATTTAGAGATATAAATCATTTAGAGGAAACTATACAACATTTTAAGTAGTAGAAATAAAATTAGTTCATAGATAATAAATTAGCATTAATAACATATTCATAATAGTTATTAACTTAATAACGGGCAAATCAGTCATAATTAATTCAAGAAACAATAGATGTGTGATGCTTTAGTTAATTTTATTAAAATATTATCAATGAAAATAAAATTTCATAAGTGGTAGTACCGCGCGTCCCACCACTTGAGAATCGCTCGCTGTAGATGGATAACTACTATTATAAACCTATCCACAGTCATTAATATTAACTGAATAAAAGCTAAGACACGCTGCTGAATTAGTTATTGTATGATACATTAATATCTACAGGGTGAAATATCAAGTTCGCACCAAGAAAATGAGTGTGCTAGTTCTAAATAAACATTACTTATCATACCAAAATAACAAAAAATATAAAAAATGTATTCAAGTTCCCAAAAAATAGATTAAAAAGAACCTTTTAGTACCATTGGCATTTACTAATATTTGTCACAAGAGTAATAATTAAGGAAAAAACCGAAAATATTTTCTTTCAAGGTAGGTGGCTCTGATTTTATATTTGAATATAATTTTTACTTCTAAACAACATTTCTAAATAAAGTTTATCGATAATAATGAAAATAAAGGTACTTTACTCTTATCACAAATTCATATATTCTGAATCGCTCGGTATATGGCACGGAAATTTACATATTTGATGGTTGCAGTTTTGGTTTCATATGAGCCGCCAACTTTTATAAAGAATAAAATTTTCTGAGAAATACACAATAAAAATTTTTTCCATATGGTGCGGACTTTCGTGAACACACTGTATAAGATAATAATTACTCATTCTGTCTAATGGTGGAAATTGATATATTTGTACGTTTATGAATAACATTAATTGTTATGTGCATAAGGAATTTATGGATGTTTGTATTTTTTTTTGTATTTGACAAAATTGAATTGATATAGATAACCAACCTTTCTGGAATCAATGACTTTTGTATTCTTTGACCAATTTCCACTATTTTTTCAGAACATGTAAAGTAAGCTTACCTACTTTTGAAAGATAAAGAAAATAATGTTCCAGCTTATTAAAAAAATGTGTTTTTCGACTAAGTTTGAGATATCCTGTGGGGTAACTAACGAAGTAGTTCTCTCGCATGTTCTCAAGTGCTCAGTTAAGAAACCATATCAATTCTCAACATCTTATTTTGCAATTCATCCCAATATCTGAATTTTTGTAGGAGATACACATTTGTAAGTAAAATATTGCAATGTTTTTGGACCAGCAACACTGGAAAATCTGGCAGGCTGAATATGCTGCAAGGATCAAAACCGAACTTTGAAACGTATCATTTAGATTTCATGTCGACGCTGAAATTTCAACAAGTGCTGTTATTTTATCACACATTATTAAAGTATCACATACATGTTGAGTTTCGCTTAGTATAATTTAGGTTCCCATCTATTATCCATCTGTTTATCTGTACATTTCTGGTCATAATCTTTAAATTAATTTGTTGTTGGTACTAAAAACAATAGTAAACACACTTTTAATCAAGTAACATTCGCTGCAAGGTTGAACAACATTTTAAATTGCAACGGTTTACTTTAAATTCTGTATCTTCTAAAAAAATGCAGATATGGGAATGAATCAAAAACAAAATGTTGAGAATATCGATCAGATCAAAACTATCCTTATAGTTTACTCGCTGTAATCGGATGTAAAACATGAATAAAAATTATGAAAGTCGTCAAAAATTACAAAAGCTACTTAACCTCAAAGTTTAACAAAATAGGCGTTCCTTTAATATAGGCTGGTAAGTTTCTCGCAAAAACGTACTCCTAAATTTGGAATATTTTGTTGTATTTTACAGGGTCGTTAGATTAGAACATTTGTTTGGTATCTTCTTTGACCGTAAGATTTGTTTTATTAACCATAAGAATGTCATTAATCTTTCTTAGTCTTCCTAATATTATTTATTGGTTGATGAAAATCTATTTATTTCGTGCAAAAGGCATATATTTGAAAAATCTATTATAAAGGAAACAGTTAATATTTACAACTTCAATTCCAATCACAAACGATAACGAAGTACACTTTTTCTTGTACCAAACTATAAAATATTTATTTATTTTAAATGCATATAGCAAAACAATTAATCACTAATAATGCAAATAATATCGAGAATATGCAGTGAAGTACATATATTTTGTTTAAACAAGTATGTTTTGATCAAAAGTACAAAAATTTAAAGGAATATGTAATAATGTGATAAAAATCTGTATAAAAAACTATAATTTTTGGGTTAAATTTGTCGTTTTGCGTCTTTTGCAAAGACGAATACCCCCCTTCCCCCCGCACACACGACGCTACTGTCTCGCTTTACTACAACAAAATTCTGGTCACCTTAGTGTTGACTCTCGATTTTGTTGCTTCACTATAGCAGTTGTAATACAGCCTACACGACCTAATCGGACAATAAAAAGATAGGACATTGATTTTTGCGACTTACATCTCCAATTGAGTCAATTCTAATTGATCAAATTATGGAAAATATATCTATCGTAGCCAAGTCTTAAACGGCACCCATATTTTAATCATTACATTGTTTTTCCAAGCAGACATTGTGACAAATGTCATTCGAATAGAACGTTACCGAAATAGAATGGTGATGTGCTATTTGCGGTGTGATGTGGAAGTTAACCATGGTATGAAATTGATTTAAATGCTTGTTGCCTATGATTGCTTTGAGCTTCACATTACTATTAATATGTATAACGTTGGGTTAATTTGGAATTGGGTGGTGGGAATTGAGGTAATTAACGTAATTATAGTAATTTAACTAAAGTACATTAATAAGAGCGATTAATGATTTGAGTCATTTTAACATACGTAATCGAGTGTTAGCTTGTTTACACAATCTATATACACACTGAGGCTTTGTCATATCATATTGGCATAGTTTCACATCAGTAGGTTATAGCATACTGTGCTGAATACAAACCACGTTGTAGCAAAACTTAGTAATACTTCTTATCAAAACCGTATTAACTTTGCAGATTTTCTATTAGATCTCGTACTGGAGAGTCACAAGCTGATGCGCGATGGCCGCAGCAGCAATTCTACTTCACCATTCACTGCCGCGTGCTGTAGTTGACACTGCACTTTCGGCTAGGCAGCCGCGAGCTCCAACCAACCAAACGAACGAACCGGCGGCGACGGACAATTTTAAACGTATTTGCAGCGGAAAATGTTTACCCAACGTTCGCAGCACTATTTCAATTCGGCCGTCGCATAATACTGTCCGCGACGAGGACGATGGCGTCGCTTGCATTTCCCCTTCGCCTCCGCCATAAACAACGCCGGTCAGAAATTTTCTATTTCGCGGTTGCCATTGTTCTCCATTTAATTTATACGTGGCGCGGTTCAGCCGTTTCGTTGTTTATTGCGTTTCTCTCAGCTTTCATGATGACACTATTCTATTTGTGCTCTTTTCTTTTTCATTGTTTTCCCCTATTTTATGTATTTAATGCTTGTTTTATGCGGTTATGAATGCGTGTGTTTTATGCGATGTGAATCCAATAAAATCTAGTTTATTAAAGAGATTAAACAGCCAAAAGGTTCAACAGAAAACTCAAATTTGATTTTATGAGTTTTAATTGAATTTAATTCAGTTACGTATTCAGTTTTTTTTTTCGATTTTACTTAGAAGCAAAAATTAACAATATCATATTTTCATTGATTTGTTCAAAAGTTGTCTATTGAAGACATTTATTTATGTATATCTAACAATCCTCCAATGCAAACACCTATAAACAGGTTTATAAATTAACACGGGTGTTAATAATATGGTCATTCAATACTAGTCTTCAGTGAACAGAATTCTAAAGTTTGGGTTTTCTTGTGCCTAATCATCTACAATTTTGCCAACTTGTAGGTCCGTTAGAAGTGAAGGAAGCCATGGCCAGATTGTCGCCATAGATTAAAACAATCACAATCCTTTCTTATGTATTCAGACTTATCCTTGAACAATGTATGGTATTTATAGTGGCTTTCTAATATTTCTAAACATCTTTTTCAAAGGCAAGAAGAAAAGGCGAAGAATATTGTACATATAAAATGGAGGTGGTCAAGTTGAAATGGAATAAAACCTTAAATTGTGTTCTCTTGTTAATAATAATTAATTATTGTTTTATTTAATAATTTGTTCCTTTTCTACTTAACTGTTAACAGGGTTGTTATAAAAAATTTTTTTACATTTTGTACAAAAAAAACATGTTTTTTTATTAAATGATGTTTTTAAACACGAAACAATGTTTTTAAACACTTCGCAAAAAAAACATGAAAAAAACATGTTTAAATCACCCAAAAAAATGTTTTAAATAAGGAATAAAAATTGCTTTAAACATGTTTTAAATCACGGAATTATTCATTTGTAAACATTTTCATCGGCGTTTTTTCATACGTCAGTTCACAGTGGAGTTAAATCTGTTGTGTAAACGACTTTTTGTTGTCACGCTTGAGGGCGCCAGTAATGCAATGTCCGCCAAAACCGATTTAGTTAGTGTTTATTTGACAATTTTCGACTATTTTTACCAATGCATAGCCACCAAGGTTAATACACAAAAAAGTTATTTTGGCGTTGCGTTCGTGATAAAAATTGACGATCGATACATTTTTGTGTTCAGAATGTCATCCTGTTAGAATATATCATACAAAGAATATTGGCTGCCATTTAAAATTTCAATGATGACGTCATTTTAGGAAAAACCGGAAGTCATATTAACCTCACGAGTACACCAAATAATGGAATTTTTTGTCTATTAACACTTTCCCAAATTTCATTCGTCCAGTTTTATAAACAGCAAAAATAAACTGGAGTACCTATGGCATGGGTCACCCGGTATGTTATTAAGTTATTATAAAAGTTTTTGTTTATTGTAGTTACGTGCTATCACTGAATGTATTATTATATTTTATAAAGAACTATTTTTTATTAATAAATACAATATTTAAATATTTTTTTGATTTTTTAAGTGATCCATCCATAAAGATCTTGAAGACCAGCATACAACTCTGATTAAATAATTAAATATGTTGCCCAAATTTCGGTAGTTTAAAACACATGTTTTAAACATTTAAAACAAACTGTTTTAAACAAGTTGAAAATAAAATAGATTAAAACAAAATATTTGTTTTAAAACATGTTTAAATAATGTGTTAAAACAAAGTATTTTAAACATTAGAACAACCTGTTTTAAACATGTTTAAAACAAAATATTTGTTTTAAAACATGTTTAAAACGATGTTTTAAAAAAAGTGTATTTATACATTTAAAACAAACTGTTTTAAACATGTTTAAAAAAATGATCTAAAACAAAATATTTGTTTTAAAACATGTTTAAAACAATGTTTCAAAACAAATGTTTTAAAACATAACAACCCTGACTATTAAACTGCATGGTTAAACAATCAATTTTTCTTTAAATATCTATGTATTACTTCTTCTTAATTATTTCTGTTATTGTTACTATTGTTTTTACTCTTAAGTGATGAAAACAATTAAAAAGAAAATAAATAAACAAACAAAATTATTCCATTTTCGTATTTAATACTTTCCATATTTAAAAACAATTACCAGATAAACATTTTGCCTATATTTCAAAATAAAGGTAATAGTACTCTTAGCCATTTTCATAATTTTGATGACTCCCGGTATATGCCACGACGAAGAAGATTATAGTTTTGTTTTTAATGTCCTCTAATAATTTTGTATAGCTTTTAAAATAAAGGGACTTTACTCTTAAATGTTTTTTTTTTTTTTATTTTGGTAACACCCGGTACAAACAAGCAGATAATTTCTATTATAAAATTTACATTTTAGGTTTAACAATCCAGAAACTGTGTACATAATGGGAAATAAAATTTTCTGAGAAGATACAACTAATATTTTGGTTCAGAATTATTTTGCAATTGTCTAAAAATTACTAAAAAAAATCTGATGTGGCCCGGCACATGACTTTATCATACTATATATAAAATTAATAGTTTAGCTGCATGAGATTCTATTTGATCGAGATCGGCTATGTCGGCATTAAAATAAAACTAGTAGAACTAGACAGATATCTCGATTAAAGCTGCGTTCGGATATTGTACTCCGTTGACACCGGGTACACCGTCCAAATGACACTTACGTGTTATTGGGTGTAAAAAGTGTAACGGTGTTCAATATCCGAACGCAGCCTATACTGACAGTAGTATTTTCAAAACATTAGCGTTTGACACTAGCTACTGTCATTAGAATAAAAAAATCTGACATATCCTGGCTACTAGTTTTAATGCAGTACGACCGATCTCGATGAAATAGAATTTGCTCATGCAGCTAAACTATAAATTCTACCAAAAAATGTCATATACATAAATTATAGAAAATTTCCTCTCCTTTAATTTATTATTTAACTATTTTGACGACATTACACAAATAGCGGCTCATTTGCAAAATCTTCGAAAAATGCTAAGAGTAAACCACCAGTTCCTTTGGACCTTTTTCAACAGAAAGCTTTTCAGCTCTAAGTTAGGTTATGAAACTTCTAAATATGAAGTTTCGTCCCGATACCTTTAGTAGTTTTTCCGGAATCGTCGCCACAAAAACGGGTACACACACACATACACACACACACACACACACACACACACACACAGACATTTTTTTGTACCTTGGTCAAAAATGTTCAGGGGACCCAAAAAGACATATTTCCGCTAAAAACTCAAAAATTTTTTTTGGCACGATTACAATACTTTACATACTGCGTATGATAAAGTAAAAAGATAGGTTAAGTTTATTTGTTGATAATAGATTAGCAAATGCGCAACTTTGTCCCAATCTAACCGTTTTTGTATATCAACAAATAAACTAGCTCCGGAATCATTTTTACGAAAAACGAACTACCTGTAAATGTATAGCCAATCTGGCCCATTTTAAGGATTCCAACAATCATCGCCAGGTGAGTGGGCTGAATGTGAATGGAGAGAAGAGCGCTTGGCGCAATCAGTGGCGCGACCGTGCAGATGGCGCTCCTGCAGCACTAGTAGCGAGTGAGGCCCGTCGTCGCAAATCTGATTAGCGAATTACATCCGGTCCGACTTATTGCGGACCTCAAATTGGGTTATCAACGGGCTCGGTAATTCACTCCACGCAAGCCCCTATCATTTTACAGACAGATAATACCGGCCGCCCGCCTGCCTGTCTCTAACATAATTGCCGCACAGGTCCTAATCCTCTCCAGTTATAGCTATACCTATTACTGTCGAATTGTGGTAGTTAGAAATTTTATGATTTGTACCTACTTATACTATTTTGAAGGTAACTAACGAAAATGAGATACCGAAGATACCGAAGAAGGCCCAATTTTTTTTTTTAAGTTATGCGTCGATCTTGAACTAATGTTTTCTTTTATTTGGTACCCATGAAATATGAAATGCACATGTATTGCTGTAGTATTTAAGTATACGTTCACCTAAATATTCTGATAAAGTTGTACAATATAGATTCTTATAGGTTTGCACAGGTTGATTCACTTTCCTTTTAATAGGATGTAAACACAATAAAAAAAGTAATTATGGAAATTCTAGTTCATAGAAAAGTTTGTACATTAGGGAGATAGATAAAATGTGCCCCAATAATGTTTGTAACACAAAGGCTCTTTCACTCAAAAATCTAAAATAAGTAAAAACGATAGGTTACCTTTTATTTTAGAAACCTGACAAACACAAAATACAGGACAGCTTTGCCTTAGTTTAACAGTTTTCTCTTCAATAAACGAGATCCCCTTATACTCTCACAATAAACGGACAGCCTCTACGTGTAAAATACATTTTATTAAATGACTTATATTAGTGTTTAACAGGTTAAAACAGCTTTTAACATTCAAAACGTCGGCGTCGTCTTGATTTGGCACACTTGTTAAAATAAAAATATCGAACTAAATATCAACTTAAAATATTACTTATCAACTCGGTTACGTAACTTGCAGCATTAATCTTTCTCATTTTTACTTTATCAGTATGTAAAGTAGCAGAAGTTTTGTTTTTTATTTTTTACTTTATCATACGCAGTATGTAAAGTATTGTAATCATGCCAAAAAAAAGTTTTGAGATTTTAGCGGAAATTTGTCTTTTTGGGTCCCCTGAACATTTTTGACCAAGGTACAAAAAAATGTCTGTGTGTGTGTGTGTGTGTGTGTGTGTGTGTGTGTGTGTGTGTGTGTGTGTGTGTGTGTGTGTGTGTGTGTGTGTGTGTGTGTGTGTGTGTGTGTGTGTGTGTGTGTGTGTGTGTGTGTGTGTGTGTGTGTGTGTGTGTGTGTGTGTGTATGTGTGGATGTGTGTACCCGTTTTTGTGGCGACGATTCCGGAGAAACTACTAAAGGTATCGGGACGAAACTTCATATTTAGAAGTTTCATAACCAAACTTAGAGCTGAAAAGCTTTCTGTTGAAAATGGTCCAAAGGAACTGCAGGTTTAGTCTTAGCATTTTTGAAACATTTTGTAAATAAGCCGCCATTTCTGGAATTTCGTCGAAATAGTTAGGTAAATAATAAATTAAGGAAGATGAAAAAAAAGAGAAAGGTATTTGTCGGGCAATTCCGTCATTTGTCCAGCTTTCCTTTAAAGAAGATGAAATTCTGAATAATTTATCACTATGACATTTTTTGGTACAATCAATAGTTTAGCTGCATTAGCAAATTCTATTTCATCGAGATCGGTCGTACTCCTTTAAAACTAGTAGCCAGGATATGTCAGATTATATGTCAGATATGATTCTAATGACAGTACGTAGTGTCAAACGCAAATGTTTTGACAACCTACTGTCAATATAACCTGCGTTCGGATATAGTATACCGTACACTTTTTACACCCAATAACACGTAAGTGTCATTTGGACAGTGTACCCTGTGTCAGCGGAGTACAATATCCGACCGCAGCTTTATTCGACATATCTGTCTAGTTCTACTAGTTTTATTTTAATGCAGACATAGCCGATCTCGATCAAATAGAATCTCATGCAGCTAAACTATTAATTTCATATATAGTATGATAAAGTCATGTGCCTGGCCACATCAGATTTTTACTTTATCATACGCAGTATGATAAAGTAAATATATATATATATATATATATATATTGTATATTCTACACCTTACTGGTATTTTGAATAAAAACTCTATTCTATTCTATGTAAAGTATTGTAATCGAGCCAAAAATTTTTTTTGAGATTTTAGTGGAAATATATCTTTTTGGGTCCCCTGAACATTTTTGACCAAGGTACAAAAAAATGTCTGTGTGTGTGTGTGTGTGTGTGTGTGTGTGTGTGTGTGTGTGTGTGTGTGTGTGTGTGTGTGTGTGTGTGTGTATGTGTGTGTGTGTATGTGTGTGTGTACCCGTCTTTTTGTGGCGACGATTCCGGAGAAACTACTAAAGGTATCGGGACGAAACGTCATATTTAGAAGTTTCATAACCAAGCTTAGAGCTGAAAAGCTTTCTGTTGAAAAGGGTCCAAAGGAACTGGTGGTTTACTCATAGCATTTTTCGAAGATTTTGCAAATGAGCCGCTATTTGTGTAATGTCGTCAAAATAGTTCAATAATAAATTAAAGGAGAGGAAATTTTCTATAATTTATGTATATGACATTTTTTGGTAGAATTTATAGTTTAGCTGCATGAGCAAATTCTATTTCATCGAGATCGGTCGTACTGCTTTAAAACTAGTAGCCAGGATGTCAGATTTTTTTATTCTAATGACAGTAGCTAGTGTCAAACGCTAATGTTTTGAAAATACTACTGTCCATATAGGCTGCGTTCGGATATTGAACACCGTTACACTTTTTACACCCAATAACACGTAAGTGTCATTTAGACGGTGTACCCGGTGTCAACGGAGTACAATATCCGAACGCAGCTTTAATCGAGATATCTGTCTGGTTCTACTAGTTTTATTTTAATGCAGACATAGCCGATCTCGATCAAATAGAATCTCATGCAGCTAAACTATTAATTTTATATATAGTATGATAATGTCATGTGCCTGGCCACATCAGAGTTTTTAAAATACAGCTGTATCTGGATTATTATTAAAATTGCAATATTATTATTATTTTTATTATTTATTAATATTAATATTATTGGCTGTATTTTATTTTACAGTAAGTAGAAACCAATTCCAAACATCCAAAAAAAAACGGGTTTCGATCTTGTAGACACAATCAATATACTAAAATGTCATTAAATTTATTAGTTGCTCAAACCATAAAATGTTCTGTTAATGATTACGTAATATTGTTATTTAAGATTAAAATTATATTGATGAATAGAAAAAAAAACTCTCAACTGTCTACTCAACTTGATTTTATTGTTCTTTGTTTTGCTTTGATTTTCTTTTCTTTTTTGATCTTTTATTATTTTTTCTCTGACCATAGAGCCATTATAATAATTGTGTTTCAATGTAATATTGCTGATTTGTTCGTGGCACAACTCAATAAAACAAGGTAAACTTTACAAGAGAAACATATGATTGTGGCAAATAAAATCTATCAATTGTTTCATAAGATTTACCGTTTGCTCAAACCTTTCAGACAAGTGTTCGGATCTTTAAACATGCCAACAACCTAAAGGCTTGAAGTTCCCTCAAGGAAACAAATACTCTTAGGGAGATCACAATAAAGGAAAATTTGTTATGAGCTCACAGCAAATCAGCACATATATGAAATATACATATGCATTCGTTTCCATATAAGACATTTTATAATATTAATAATATTGTAGACTCTAAAGTGTAGAAGTCACTGTAGAACTCACTCACAACAAGTTTGCAGATTAAATATAATATCTATTTCAAGTAAAAATTGTAATGTATATCATTATTATTAGATATTAAGTCTAGCCGTCCGACCGTTGGACAGTCTGTATTATTCATTTAATAAATAATATCTAATTATTAATTTTTATCAATTTGCAGTGCGCTTAAAATCTCGTAAAATCTTTTTGCTTCTTTGCGATATAAAAAATATAGTCACTAATTCAAATATTGGCATTCGATCACATTGCATGTGATACGTTCGACAAATGTTGACCCGTACGTACAGAACAATTTCCACTACGGCCTACTCGTCAAAATAAATGCGGTTGTTTGGAGGCGTCGGACCTGAGCGCCGGGCGTCGGCCGCGCGATATGCAACCGTGGGAGGGGTATTGGATGGAGGGAGGCGAATGTGGTATGTTTATGGTCACGTTCAGTATGCGAGAGCCGTGTTCTTCAACCGCTGCACTGGAACATGTAAATGCGGTATCAATTTATTGCCGGTACGTGTAGTAATAGCTCGCCATCTAGCGGGAATACATCCCGTCCCTGTGAACCTGAGAGGCGGCACCATGAAGAACGCGGGCGCCTGCCCGCGTATTTATGGAACGATAATATGCGGACGCGGCCGTCAAATAACAGAGGAATAACTATTGTAGATATATGTATGGTTTGTGCAGTTTTATGGGCTGAGGTATGAAAATAGCGATAAATTTAACAAATAAAGAAAAAATGTGTCACCTCCGCCATTTTGTGAACAACATTCCACTGAGATATTTTGATATGAGAATAGTTTAGCAATGAAATAAATTTTGTCAAATCAATTCTGAACGGCAAAATTACATCAATAATATAATATATCCATGATTAAATGGCTTTTAGTGAAAAGGTTAAGGTTTCTGGCAGAGAATTTCGTCGGACTTTGTGCAACAAAATCCAAACAGAGTATATTGGTGCATGATCCACACGACGTGACGTATCATCAAATTTAATACAAAAACATGATAAGGACTTTTGGAGTATCATAAAAGTTTCCCTAAGATTTAAAAATCAGAGTAAAATACATATGGAGTCATAGTCACACGGGAGTCATAGCCAGACCATGTTTGATGAGGAACATATGAGAGAGCCGGAAGATAGTACGTACTAATTTTACATATAACAGAGGGAGAGCAGCTTCTCAATTGTCGGGTAGAGCTTGTAGCAAGACGGAGGGGGGGGGGGGGCTCGACGCTCGGCCGTCCATTGTTTTGCGTAAATCATGTGAGAAACGTGAGCGGGCCTGATTGCTTCATAGGCGGTTGGTCTGTTAACTGAACCCCCACGGTCCCGGGTTCCTAGATTGTATTTCAAACTCGATAGCCGCTACAATTAGCGAAGGCACGAAAACTGAATTCGCTGCACGGAGGCTTTTCGCTAATTTTACGTCTGCGCCCTCTGGACCAATAAATTTATAAACTATGAACTGTTTCTTGTTTGTTCTTTTCACGCTGCATAATATATAATATACATGTATTCTCTTCAAATCCCAACCCAACCCACTATTTAAATTTCTAACTATTTATTTCTAACTGTTTATGTGATAACGTGCAAACACGTCAATTCTGTTGTTAAGAGAAGACAAATTAAATTACAATTTTCAAAAGCAGATGTAAGCAAAAGATATAGAATAGAGTATTACGGTCATGTGGAAATTTGACTAAAATCACTAAACAAATGACTCTACACCATGTAAGAAGTTTTGAGAAATTTGAGAAGTTTTTATCTCTATGCACGCTGAGAAATCGTTATCTAATATTAAGAAAATAACATACTTAACATAATTCGTTTCGTTTAAGACATCACGTACTTGTAATAAGAATATTTCTTTAATATAAAACAATCCAAATATTTCTTTAAGACAACGATTGGCTTGATTTAAGAAAGCCGTTGCTTTTAGAATAATGTGTAGGATGCCGATAGATGGAGCTTTAGTAATCTCATCGTAGGACGAATCTCCTATAGGGTAGCGATTGTGCTATTATACCGTGAATCTATCTGAAATGTCCAACAATTCTAGTACTAAGGAAAGAGCCTAGAAGGGGCCGCGGCGCGGTCTCTTCTCTCGTTGGAATTTAATGATATTCTTCTTTGGATGCGTTAGTTGCATTCCATGTAAAATATTATTGCTTTCATAATAACATTTTCATATTTAAAAGAAGTAAGAGAATGTTTAATCCATGAATTTGAGCTGATTAATCGAACTACTCAACCTTTTAATTGAAAAGATAGGTATAGTATCCATTTAAAATTTTAAATCGATCGTAAATACCCGAAGTATAACAGCCGACTGGCTTGGTAACTATGTCTGCTTTAGGGTATTTTCTCTCGGTAAGGTTACCGGCACTGTGCCGGCACTTTACTTCTTTGGAAGTCATTTAAACACATGTCGCTGTCAAGCAAATATCAAACAACCATCTCTCATTTCGGTTATTGGCACTTTAAAAAAATATCTTATCGGCGTTTATGCCAATTTGCTATCACACCCGGCACATAACAACCTCTATAATTTTGTTTATACATCGCACCCATCTCACGTAATCTAACCTCAATAACAATGCGGCGGTCAGCCGCATAACTATATCCATAACTACGTTCGTAATGAAGCAACGTTGCCAAATAACTCATTATATTGGTTCTCGTGACGTCATTAAAAGCAATTCTCATTCAAATTTCAAACATCGTTTTCTCTTAAAATAAAGTTTAACATGTTATTTGTAAAACAAGTATCAGTAACGCATATTCTAAAAGTATGTTATTTGAAAAACGCCGTAATACCCTATTTCAGTAGGTAAACAATTTCCATAAAACATGTAAACTAAAAAAAATGCAATATCGTAATTTATCAATCGGGATCTTTCTGTTCTAACCTAAATCAGGCCCAGTATTGACGTTACGGTCACTGCTGTTCACGGCCCACTAATTCGTATTTATGTGTCGCAATAAATAGACGGATCTCTGACTGGAAGGACTGATTTATGCACGGCCTACTTGTTTGCTCATCAGGGGACCATGCCAGTATACATCCGTCCTGAATGTACGTCATCAGTCATTGATCCTATACGTGTGAGTATGTGGGTTCCAAAAAACATTGTTCATAGTGTTATTTCTATACGATTTTGGAAGATCATTTATGCAAGGACTGGAGAAAACTACAGTTGGTTTCTTTAGGTTTGTTTGGTTTACAATGATTTAAATGTTACAAGTATCATGCTAATCGCACCTAATCTGTGACGTGAACGCAAGTTCATCGCGATTTGCGTATTAAACTTATTATAAAACTATCTATTTTCTTCTTAGTACTATGTAATAACTACAAAACGTAATGACACGCCAATAAATTCCATTTGAAATCGCGGACCGGACACACTCTCGATTTTTGGCAGTTGCAGGATCATCGTCGGAAATAGGTGAAACCTGTCTCTGAGGTAGGTCCAAAATCCCATTCGATGTACTAACACGTGAAATCCCAGCGATGGTGTAATCCTCTCGCACCGTTTCCTGATCCTGCAGGATAGATGTCAGCCGAAATTCGGAAGATCCTGTAGGACGATAGGCCCCGCCATCAGGGGACTAAGCCAGAAACGTACCGGCTCGGGGAGTCGGAGACGACGTTGACCTTTATCCTCGCGCATCGATGAACCGGAAGTAAATGCCTCCTCCGAGTTAAGCCGACGAGACCCAAATTCGTCACAACGCAAATCATCACTTGTGACTTTCTGCATGACCGAACATCTTTTAAATTAATGGAGGGTGTTTTTATGAAAATGCAAACATATCTGTGTGGGAGTATTTTACTTTCTCACTTAAACAATTGCATTGCCTCCTTATCCCATAACATAATATAAGACAACAGCAAACAAATGATTAAGTGAAAAACCATCACCACATTTATAATATACCTAAAACATGCTAATTTAAAAAGAGTGTCATTTTTCGGTACGACAAATTTCGGTTTCTCACGAAAATTTTATGGAGCTAAACGACAAAATATTTTATACAGGGCACCTGTCTGTAATTTTACAGCAAAAGTGCGATTTAATGGCAACAGAATATGTGAAGAATAAATATTCAAAAGGCATGGCCATAAATAGCAGGGATTGTTAATTTATGTTTTCTTTTATGGAGTCAAAACAGTAAAATACTTTTTCTTTAAATTATAAACGATTACGGAATGACAAATAATTTTCCTTTATTATTAGATAATAATAATCATAATATCTTTGAATTCAAACAAATGAATGAACAATAACTGTGCTTTCTAAAAGATCAAGCAATTAATATAAATAAAAACGGCCATTGGGATTTTCAAGACATGATTCATGAAAAAGTCGCAGGCTACATTGCTGTCAACCAGTAGGATACTTATTTTTGAACATCTACTGAGCATGTTATTTAAATGGTTGACAACTCGACACCCATTATTGCTATAATTATAAAAATATATCTTTTACTCAATCAAATCAAACTTTTTTTTTGTGTAGATTTCCAAGGTAAATGACGTCTTGATTTCCGTGTAGAAATGTGCAGCACATAACGTAATACGGAAACTAAATGACGAGCCTGCGACAGATTTCAAAACAAAAGAGAAAAGCCACTGATACTCAAAAACCTGACATTATTTGTTGCATTTATTCACGAAAATCAACGAAACTTTTGATTTTTATGCCAATATCTACTATTACACTCATCTGACATCATAACTGTGAGCTTCTTCTGATTAGAACTCATTTTTTTATTGCTTATTATGATTATTTTGGATTGTTTCTTTATCATTGAAAAAAGTGAAATTTCCTTCTAATATAGATTCAAAGCTTTAATTACCATTGTCTTGAAGATGGAAAGCCAGTAAGTTATGAGCAAAATAAAAAATACCATATTCAGCGGCTAGGCTAGTACCTTTAATGTTTTATATTGTATTTTTATTTTGTGTTACATACATTAATATTGCACGTGTTTTATGTAAGGGTCGATGTTTCTAAAGAAAAACGTCTGTTACGGATTGGAAATAGCTGCGAAAACAACAATTCAATCATGCAAAACGCCGTTTCCCATCTTCTTCAGCCCGAAGTGCGACGATATATATTTTTTATTCGCATTCGCTTTTATTACGTAGGCACGTTTCAAACGTTTGGGGAAAGAAATACACATATATTTTGCGAGAGACAATACTGATACGAAATGGGACTGATTTTGTTAAAAGAGCCTAAAAGGCCTGAGGGAAATATTGGTCGGGGATCCACCTCTGCCCTTCGGAATAAATTTCAAATAAAGCACGAATGCGAAATTTGGTTAGATGGTTCCTATTTTCTTTTTCCGAGAGCTTCTGTTGCGTGGGTCTATGTATATTTAGCTATGAATAGGGAATAGTCATTACAGAATTGATAAAACAAGCTACAATTTCAATATAATTGTTTTTACCTATCGCATTGAGAGTGATTGTAAAACTTTTCATACACTTATTATTAAATACAATAGCAAAAATATGGAATAAATTCAATTTTTTCATTTTTTTCAATTCAGTTTCAAATCGAAACTGATTATTATTTTAAAATATCCTCGGATACATCAATTTGTAATTTATTATCAAAACATTATGGGCATTTTTATATCAAATTAGATTTGTCATCAATTGTTTTCATGATGTCATTCTATTTTAGTAATGTTCAATTGCCCTGTGTCAAAAAAAAAAATACTTAAAAGATCTATCAAAATCAACAGGCAAAATAGGAAAATAGCCATAAAAAATATGTTGATGGCGGAGGGAAATTAAATATGATGTAAATGTGTAGTTGTGTGGAGGTGTCCACTGTCCATAGATCCTTTTCGAAATATATGAAAACAAACTAAATATCAAAATGGTGGATTCGCCGGTTACGTTAAAGGAACATCTCTGAACGAAACATGTGGATCCTTTATTTTCACTTCACTTCAGGTGTTGAGTTTCGCAATTTACCGTGCCAAACTGAAGCCTGGCGAACTTCTTCAGTATCGCATTCTACACGTTCCGGTTGCTTTTTCTCTGTAGTATTATCGAACCCGTTCGGTAGGAAAATGCAGTTTACCGTTTGGCTAGACGTGTGCAACATTTCGCTTTGTTGCACTCCCGGTCAAGTAAAGGGGTAGTGCGGGGGTTAGGGCACAGTTGGGTAATACACTGAAAGGCTAGACTGAACGTCGTCCGTGTAGTTCTTATTTCCTGCACTCTTACAGTTGGCTAACTGCCGGGCCTTACTGCCCTGTCGCCGCTTTCACGTTACTCTATTTTCAGCCGCTTTCAGGACCGTCTGTGTTCTCGTGAACACGCGACCGTTCTCGTTCGATTTTCAGATGTTTTGGTTCATTTGGCTCTACGCGCGCGCAAGGAATGTACGGCATCTCGCGAAAAACTGTTTCGTTTTACATTTTTACTAGCTGTAAGGGTAAGCTATTCAAGGTGTACTCACGAATTGCGCAATTGAAATTACCGTGTTCATCAGCCCGTGGTATATTGTTACTAAATAAATAGTTGATGTTCGAAATGAAAAGAAGTGATTTTTGAATTTGTTTCAATGTATGTCTTTTATGGATGGTTTCCTATACATTTAGTAACTTGTTTTCTGTTCGCGATTTCTGTTATTCTGCACCGCTTACTGATATTTAGATTTTCAGCAGGTCTAATTTTATAAAAGAAAATACAAGAGACGTTTGTATAATATGCATGTAAATTTACCTGAAATGGAATAACCTATATTTCTGTATAATTTTGAATTCTTTATAATGGAATGGAAGGATACATCAATTTCATTTCACAGAAAAAGTAGTTTTGCATACAGCATTTTATAATATTGGACTATCGAACAGTTTTTGACAATATTGTCGATGTTCTTAACGGGACAGTCTGTAATTTGAATCTATGTGGTAATGTAGTTTGAATCTATGTATTACTTTTCACACACAAAAAGCGCAACATACTACCGTAAACATTTTTTCATATTATATAAAAGTATCTTTTATTACTTTATCATACGCAGTATGTAAAGTATTGTAATCATGCCAAAAAAATTTTTTGACATTTTAGCGGAAATATGTCTTTTTGGGTCCCCTGAACATTTTTGACCAAGGTACAAAAAAATGTCTGTGTGTGTGTGTGTGTGTGTGTGTGTGTGTGTGTGTGTGTGTGTGTGTGTGTGTGTGTGTGTGTGTGTGTGTATGTGTGTGTGTATGTGTGTGTGTGTGTACCCGTTTTTGTGGAGACGATTCCGGAGAAACTACTAATGGTATCGGGACGAAACTTCATATTTAGAAGTTTTATAACCAAACTTAGAGCTGAAAAGCTTTCTGTTGAAAAGGGTCCAAAGGAACTGGTGGTTTACTCATAGCATTTTTCGAAGATTTTGCAAATGAGCCGCTATTTGTGTAATGTCGTCAAAATAGTTAAATAATAAATTAAAGGAGAGGAAATTTTCCACAATTTATGTATATGACATTTTTTGGTAGAATTTATAGTTTAGCCGCATGAGCAAATTCTATTTCATCGAGATCGGGCGTACTGCTTTAAAACTAGTAGCCAGGATATGTCAGATTATTTTGATTCTAATGTCAGTAGCTAGTGTCAAACGCTAATGTCTTGAAAATGCTACTGTCAATATAGGCTGCGTTCGGATATTGAACACCGTTACACTTTTTACACCCAATAACACGTAAGTGTCATTTGGACGGTGTACCCGCTGTCAACGGAGTACAATATCCGAACGCAGCTTTAATCGAGATATTTGTCTAGTTCTACTAGTTTTATTTTAATGCAGACATAGCCGATCTCGATCAAATAGAATCTCATGCAGCTAAACTATTAATTTTATATATAGTATGATAAAGTCATGTGCCTGGCCACATCAGATTTTTTTTTTATATTGAATACTAACAAGCAACTGAAACTCATTAAAAGATATAAAGATGGCCTGCTTTAGAGTTCTTGGAAAAACGGTTTGAAAGACAAAAATTATGAACGCTGTATGTAAGTTGGATGCCGTATGTCATAAAATTAATAGCAGCTTCCACTATAAATTGAATATTATGATATTGCTCCGACAAAATTTCTCCTAGTTTAGTTAGAGGGCGGGTCCTTCAATTAACAAGGTAATTATTAATGAGAGAAATATTTTGCCCGAAGTGCCCGTGATATAAGTGGTGATACTAGGTGCCAACTTTTGAAACATTATAGGTAAACTAGATCATGTCAGGTATCGTAGGATAGCTAGCTTCTTTAAAACCAACTAAGTTTTGTTATAAAGTGTTTTGATTTAACATCATTGAGAGATTTACAAACAACCGGAAGTTTCAAAACTTGGTACGAAACATCCAAACTACCGGTTGCAATCGAAGAACGGTTTAAAAAGACCATGATTTCTTTTACATATGGAGAGGAAGTGAACTAAGCATCAACAATTTCTTAGCAATAATATATAAACAACCTTCACAGCAAACTTAAATTTACTTTAGCGGTCGAAAACAATCGACCAACAAAAGCTTTTTAGACTTATTTTTAACAAACCATAACATTTACATAGAATACAATAGATATAGAAGCCTATGCAGTCGCATATCACTCATCTCAGTATTTTCCCCAACGCATGGATTCCTTTCGTTTCCTTTTCGATCGTTGCTTATAAATAACTCTTTCCCTTCTAAAGATATCACCCGTCTTTTACGACAAATCACTTACACTTCTAACCCACATTACATAATTGAAAAACCACCTGACAAAATATACAAACATTTACAAATTAGTTTCACAATTCAAAACACCTAGATCAGTTAAAGATGAGTCTGGAGACGACTCAGTCAAATGCTCTTCTAACCTTACTAAATTCTTACCTAGCTTCTTCTAACCTCAACATAAAATTTAAATTAGAACAGCTTTAAATAGAGAAACATATAGTCTGAACAACATTGGTGGGAAAAGACTAACTAGTTAGAAATTATCAACACTGACGATATAACCCGCAAAATAGTTGTTTTTGAATTTTTGTAGCGTCGTTGAACTTTATGAGTCGAGTCAAATCGGCATCCCGCTTTAACAATTACCAGAAGGCCTCTAAATAGGGATAATGCTAGCGGAATTACGAACGAAAATCGTCGCCGCTCGGTTAATTTTCAGTTGTGCGGTGCGCAGAAAATCCCACACCCGGGCGGGAACACTCTCGGAAACTTCACTAACGAAGTTTCGTGCACGCACGCCGCCGTCCCGAAACGGTGGCGGATGCCGCTCGCCTAAAAGGCCGCCGAGATGTAAAAGGGCGCGACGCCCGCGGCTTCTCCTTTCACGCCGCGCGTAATTGGACGTCTTGAGAGTTTTCCTTCTGAGGGAAATGACCCGAATTACCTGTGCCGCCCTCTGGCGCTCCTTTTACCGCTTATAATCACCGGCGGGGTGCCGCAGGGTACGCGAACCCGTCCGGAAAACGAGCGCCCCAAATCCCTCTCTCCCGTTAAATAGAAAGAAGCTTTTACGAGGAGATAAATCTCGGTCGAAAACGTGAAACGTTTGGAGGAGGAACTCTGCCACATTAACCTGAAACTTCGGTGGAATATCGGAATTGTGAAATTTTTCGGCATTCCGGATGGCCAGTGCATAAATACCCGGCGCATCTGCCATTTTTGGAAATAATAGTTTTGAAGTAATAACTGAGATGTGTCGTGACCGATTACGTTAAATAATTGATGAACGTCAAAACCAAATTAACTAATCATATCGACATGTCACACAGTAAAATAATATCTAACATGTAATTAAGACGTTGCTACACAGTCCCTGTGATCTTTTTTCAGTTTTTCACTATTTAAATAAAAATGTCTTAGGGAACAGTTGTTTTACATTAAAAAAACATTTATAATACTGTATATCACATGTCAGATATTGCTTCAGATCAGACCGAGTTGGTAAAGCTATATAATTAGAAACACTAGAGATTTGAAATCAGGAATTAGAAGTAAAATACACCTGGTATAAAAATTTGTTTTAATTTAAATGAGACACATTTCCGACTTTTTAAGTATCCTTTTCTCCGTCGCATCACATATATAGAAATATCAAATTTAATGATAAAGTTTAACGACATACTTTGTCAAAGTCATATTATAGGTTAATAATATGGTGACATACAGGCGGGCTGTAAATATTAAATAAATCAAAAATTATAGCCACAACCTGGATTCGAACCAGGGACCTTTGCGTTTCTAGCACAATGCTCTCCCATCTGATGTCATAGGCCTCAGTAGCTCTGATGGGAGAGCATTGTGCTAGAAACGCAAAGGTCCCTGGTTCGAATTCAGGTTGTGGCTGTAATTTTTGATTTATTTAAAATTTACATCCCGCTTGTATGTCAACATATTATTAACCTATCAAATTTAATATTCAAAGTTGATTTGTATCCGGATATCATCACACGACAGTCCAGCGGGCAGGTTATGATGACCTCCATGTCAACAGCAAAGGGCGACATCTTGCCGTCGCCACTAGCTTAGGTCTTTTTGAACCCATGGACCGGCTGCCTTTCTCTGATGAGGGGTTGAAGGGGCGTGAGGACCATCCTCATGAAGCCTATTTCTCGAAGTCTGATTTCTGAAGTTTTATGCATATTATGCTGCAGCTCGCAGCTTTGTCAGGTGGGACAGTAGAACAAAATGAAATGTAGTATGAAATCATTTTAGCGCATCCTTATAGAACGACTAAAAAAAACTGCGGCGAAACGTGATAAACACCACCGGTAACCAATAAACACCACCCACAATTTCTCAAAACAATTACCAATTTCAGCTCAACGATAGAATGTAAAGCCACTAAAAGACTGGCCGGGCGGCATCGGCAAAAAGCGTCACGACAACGCCGCCCGCGGCTTTGAAAACAGCAGACGAGCGATAACTTCGCTTTGCCTGAAGCGTTTCGCCACGTGCGGTGTGCAGTTTTGCGAACGGCCCGAAGCTCCCTGAAACGTCCTGAAACGCTGAAATACAGGCGCCATTAGAGAGGAACGAGGAAAGCCGCGGCGGCGGCGCCGCCTAGCGGCGCAACATTGAATTACGACAATGGAAAGGCACCGCGGAGCGCAAAATGCAATAACACACGGTTTATAATCGAATCTCACCATATAGCTCGGTGAACGCTACCCAGGGTGGAACTCTCGGGCACGCCACTGGTACGTCGGCTTCCTCGATGCCTAATCTAGTTAGCGGCGCGTTGAAAGGGCGTCATTAAAGGACGAAGCGGCGTTGCAAATATCTATCGTGAAATCTGAGGCTCTTGGCTATATTGGGTTGTTGATATAGTACATATATATGTACACGATGTTTCCTGAGGAAATCGAAAAACTTGTACCATGTGTTTTATTGGTCATTTTGAAAAAAAAAAAATATTATGCAAACTCTAAACAGGGTTTTAAGGGCAATTTAAATCCAAACCCAGTTTAGGTCTCAAGGGTGTTGTACAATATAGCCAAAACCTCGTTTATGGTTTAAACCTGCATCAAAACCACCCCTAAGCGTTAATTCTTCTCTCGTTTGTGTTATATAGAAAATGGATAAAAAAATATAAAAAATAACATAGGAATTATTTCACTACAAAAACGGAATCATGCATTTCATCTACGTCTAGGTCATCTAAGTCTTAAGGTCTACTTTGGAAGCGACTACCTCCGAAATAAGCCAGCGGTGTCTTCCGTAAACATAGTTTTTCTTCTGAGGGAAATTATCCGAATTACACACGTAAAGCGTGTGTGGCCTATTGACTACCTACTATTAATAGCGAAAGTTTGTGCTTTTATTTACTATTAAGCTATTAAATACGTTTCAGAGGTTTCCTGAAAGCTATGGACAATGCTGAAAAGCCTATGTGCAGAGTGCTTAATCTTTCCAGGCAAATATTATTTATTTTATTATACGTGATAGAAAAATGATTCAAGGGGCAATAATTTTGTTACACAATTCTTAATAATAAATAAATAACTGATGTTACAACAGAACAGCACCAAAAAAACAACTTTTTTTAAGTAGATTCGGTTATTTTGAAATACTCTTAATAAAGAGTATTTCAAAATAACTGTTTTCATTCAATTCGCTCTTAATAAAGAGTATTTCAAAATAACCGAATCTACTTAAAAAAAGTTGTTTTTTGGTGCTGTTCTGTTGTAACATCAGTTATTTATTTAGTATGTATTATTAAGAATTGTGTAACAAAATTATTGCCCCTTGAATCATTTTTCTATCACGTATAATAAACTTGAACATTATTTACGATAAAAGTCGGTTATCGGCGATGAAATATAAATCGTAGGTAATGGCGAATATGCCCGATAATTACCTTCTACTATTATTTACAATGATACAAAATAAGCTATAATTACTTGAATTTAATCTTGTTTCATTCCAGAAATTTTGGTAGACTTAAAAGTTAATTTATTTAAGTTTCCAATCCCTGAAGTTGGCATTCTTCTTAAATATCGTTGGTCCTACAAGTCTTTCAAATTCTCGAAAAGTTTCTCGATTCATCTCATAAGTTTTCTAAATTTCACCAAATGTTTTCATTCAATTCGCTTCTCATTCTTCGAATTTGTTATAGCCCTGTAACTGGGGTAAACTCCATAAAACAGTTCTGATTTCACTGTGATTACGAGTGAAATCGCAGCGTGCGTGATTCGAAATTACTGTGAAAAATTATTTATAAAAAAACGAGTACGTGGTCTCACGTGTAGCGGACTAGGCAAATATTATTGAAAAATGCTGTGACTGTGAGTATGGGAGCCTAATTTCGGCTCTAATTCCGCAAATTTCCTTTACCATTAGAAAAAGAAGAAATACCCAAAAATGATTACTATTTTACGTTTGATGTAAAGATATCCTATAATGGCGTTCTCGTCGCACGACGACATCTTTGAAAGTGAATTTAAATTAGTTTAAAAAAATGGGTGAAACATCTCCTTGGTGAGCGAATAAATAGGCAATAGTTAGCCAAAAGCAATAGCGGATGATTGGCAGCGGTCGATAATGTATTAGCACGTTTTATTTTTAGTTTGAAAAAAAATTAATAGGTTGTGGCCCTGTTCACAAGATAAACATTCAATTTAAACACTTGTATCGTAAATATGCACAACAATAGCATTTTTCTTACTAGAGAAAGCAATTTTTCTCAAACTAGATAATTCCCTTGCGAAGCACATTTCAGTAGTAACCCGACACATCATATGACCCAATGGAACAACAGAGCTATGCCGAGCTATCGACTGCTCTCGTCTGCACTAAACAAAAACGAACTTATAAAAGGAACCAAAACGTATGCCGCCGCCGAATGCGGAAGTGCAGATGCGTGCAATTGCATGAGTTTCCCTCTGTTGGACATGGAATGGAAATGCAACGGAGTTCGCAAATCGCGTTTGCTACTACCGCTGCAACTATAGAGCGTGCTGCACCGCCGCGAGAATAGCATATACTGTACCAATGTGGTGGGGTGGTAGTATTGCGCCCTTCCGTGCTCGAATTGTTGGGAATTCGTAGAAACGGCGACAAAGCTACCGCCTACTCTACGCGCTCATTCTTGTGTAAACCGTCTGAATTTATAAGAAATATCGTGCAAAATTTCGCGATGTTATGCATCTTTGACGTTACTTTTTATAAGCAGCGTATTCTGTAGGAGAAAAATCAATATGATTATAATGACGCGTTTTATGGTATTTAATTAAAATGAGCCTTTAGTGACGATCACATAAATTTAGGATCCACACACAGATTTTCTGTGTGTGGATCCTAATATTATGTGAGAATCGAACTACAGTTTTCGTTTGACGGATCAAGGTCGAACATCTTCGATTGCCGGATGAAGGCCAGATGAGTTGTTTTAGTGAACTACGTTTTCCATGCGGCAAACTAAGTCACGTCATAAAACGTTGATTCCTACAACCACTCGAATACTTTTGATTATGGCTTTGATAGTAGCAGTGAGTGAGAGGGCCTCAGGTAAAATTCTCTTCTAGGTACCTAGGTATCTAATTTTCAAATGCCAGTACATACTTTATTCACTAGAAATAAAACGGGGACAATATTTTTTTCGGTTATTGCTTCTGCGTCGCGTCGCATGGGAATCCCTGAATCGTGACTTGCTAACCCTAAGGCCCTAATGGGCAAGGCAAACACTACCCCCCCAGGCAAACACAACAAAGACACAGGACAAATATCGGGAGCAACCGCTCTATGAGCAATTCCACGTATTCTTCCGTGTGTACTAACCTTTGCGTCTTTGTCGGAAAACTGGAAAAACAAGCGAAAGCCGATGACGGGAAACAGAACGTAGAGGTACCGTGGGAATAAACCAAAGAAAACACTGTATTCGGTGGAATAAAAATTGCAGGAAACGTACGCTAGGTAACTCAATATGAGTGTTTCCTTTTTTTTCACCAAGCCAACAGAGTTTTGCTGGGTAACTAACTGAGTTAATTATTTTTTACTCCTGTAGTTTCAAGTAATAACAGTATTAGTTACACTAATGCGGTCTTCAGACAAGACGTGGTGGATTTCAGCGCTGTGATTGGTATATTCAAAATTAGTAATGCTTTGAACGTGACTAGACCGTGGCCAGCATGCCTGGTGTGAATACGGTTAAAACAAACAAGGTACTGTTCGTTTCATTTAAGTTGAGCGGTGTGGAGTGGGGCATAAATTCGGGGTGACGCCAGTCAAATTTAAATGAATTCTAAACAGACAAAATAGATGCTTCTTGAATAATAGAACGTAGACACGGTCGTAGTGCCAAAAAAAATCACGTACCTCTTCTTATTGGCACTCTGGTTCCGATAATCGTCTTTCTTATCATTAGGGCGATTTCTCTGTTTCAGGTCACTATCATAACAGTAACAGGAAATAGCAACAAATCAACTGATTAAGTGAATAACGAAATAAACTCCAAAACTGATGGTCACCTACATCAACGCTTTCGCCATGGTCCGGTTTTCTTTCGGTGAGTGACAGTTCTCGATGACTTATGTCAAAATAAACCACAATAGGGTATTACGGTAATATGGAAATTTGACTAAAATCACTAAACAAATATTTTTACACCATGTAAGATGTCATCATGAGAACTTGGTTTGTTTATGGTAAAATTGCAATTAAAAGTGGTAAATTTAAAAATTTGACGACCATCGTCGGAAATACCCGAAATATAACAGCCGACAGTGGCATGGCAACGATGTATCCTTTAGAGTTGCCGTCACTGTTGTTTATTTGTTTGGAAGCCATTTCAGACCAAGATTTCTCATTTCGTTTCTTGGCAATTGATTATTTGTTAGTTGTTCTAACTTCTGTGACTCAATGAAAAATACATGGCGTTGGGCGTGACTATTTCTGTCGCTGGTATGACTGGATTAGAGTATGCTATACGCCCTCCCATTTGAATAAAACAATTTAATGGGAACCTGTGTCTTCCTGCGAGGTTCGCATCTCTATAGCTGTGTGCATGTAGGGACCGGACGTTTTGAAAGAGCCAATAGGTAACAAGGGTGTGATTCGGTCGGTATAGTAGCACGCTAGCCGGAGATAGTGCGTGGGGTGAACTAAATTTTGGTTTCAACGCCTGCGTATGGGTAGTTAGCCCCGATGATTGAAACACATGCCTGTCAACAAGCATCAAACAAAAAATATCTCGTTTCGTTTATTGGCGGTTTAAGAAATATCTTATACGGCCTTTCTGCCGATTTGCTACCACACCCGGCACACAACAAGTTCTATAATTTTGTTTATACATCGCACTGATATGATGTAGTAACCTCAATAACAATGTAGCTGTCAGCCTGAGTTGCCAACGCAACAACGGAACATAACTACGTTCCTAATCAAGCATATTCTTTTGAAAAATATGTTATTTGAAAAACGCAGTAATACTCCATTTCCCAATAAGTAGTATAGGTAGTATGTCGCATTGTGTTGCGCCTATTAAACCTTTGAGCTAGACACGATGCGACATACTAACAAACGTTTGACCCTGGAGGGTTTTTGTAGGATAGTGAGCCCTTTGTCATACATTCAAACTCGATTTAATTAGTACACGTACAGTATTATTAGGAAGCGGAATATTGCTCAGCAATACGCAAACTGTATTTATTTATATACAATTTATGAGCTATTTATGAATATATATATCATCCATCATCCACATATATTAGCTTAGGCCGTATAAACCCGGCACCAAAATCCCTACAGAAGATAAAAACGCGAAAAACCGCCATTGTTCAAATATGCTTTTAATTAGTTTCAAATTTTTACTGTGGATCTCGTATCCGTTGAGCAAACATCTCGTTATGCCGATGCCGTTCCAAAAGTTGGATACCATTAGTATTTCAGCAATTTAGTCAGCAAACAATTGCTTTCGGCGTGCGAGCTGTGCAGAAGCGCGAGGTACCGCGATCGATACTTATTTAAGATAAATGGTGTTGCCGAAGACACGCACACCCAAGTACGCAAATACGCGAGCAGAAGCGGACCAAAGCACGAACGCGGTTAAGGAGTGTGAATGGGGAGTAAGTAGATGAATGGATGACGTCAGCATAAGAGAAAGTTCAATATACCTGTAATACCGTCGTCGCCATGTTTGTTTTAAGTAGCAGTCACGAAACATTGAAAGTTTACATCGATTCCGTGGGGTCTGCTCCAACTAGCATAAATTTTTAATTTAATGAAATTATAATTGACATATCTGGTGTTTACTTATAGGTAGATAGATGTATAATTAGGCCGATACACTGTAATTTACTGACATACTGTAAATTTGGAAACACGTAATTCTTAGTACCTACAAACAGTTCTTCACGTTAAATCGAATTTCAAGACACGCACAACCGGTGGTTTCAAATTAACGCCAACCCAATGTTCTACCGCAAATCGTCAAATGTTTTCAAAGTGCACCATCTGCTTTTTTAACAGCCTATTTTAAAATGTATGAGACGGCTCGCTAGGCTCCCAAGGATAATTGTCATTTTTTCTGGGTTACTGCCACCTTGCGAGCGCCAAATCGTTTTTTAATATTTCATGGTATTCTCACGCAAAATTACAACGCAGTCTCGGTGGACCAAAAGTTATGTACGTTTGGGGGCGGAGGCAACAACTTGTGTTAAAGTGGCGTTAAATATTTATTTGTAAGGTGTGGACGGCGTTTCAAGTCAAACTTACTACGTTAAGTCTCTCGTAGAACATGGACGTACCTGTAAAAAAGAAAAAAATATTAATAGACATTTTATACCATTTTTCATATGTATTGTTTGATCAAAATTATTTACCAGATAAACAATTTTTAAAAATATGTACTACCATCAATGTTAGGTGGGGCTACTTGCACGCATTTCAATAATTTGGACAATGAGAATGAACTTGTTGTTTCCTTGTAACAAAAAAATATTAGAAAATAGATATACAAGATATTTTAAATAATAACAAAAAATATTTTAATCAACATTAAGGATCAAATACCCATTGCCCACTGTGCAGCTGTGGATTTTGTACACTGGACTAGTATAGTCCCTATGTAAATTTTCTCGGAATATTACTATAAAATTATCTTCAAGGTTCTGTCTGTTCACCATTATAATTTTAAATTTAGTGTGCCCATATACATCTGAAACTCATTTTATAGGTATTTTATAGCCAACAAACAAGATAATAGGAAATAGTGAGATGTGATTATCTGTAAAATTAAAAATAGAATCTACGTAATCAAAAGAATTTACGTAATCACCAATATATACAATTTCAAGATTAACGCAAATTAGAATTTCTTTGTTTAAATGTTTTAATACATATCAATAATTGTGTGCTTTTCAAGAAGCATTAAATTGTAAGTACGGGTGTAATTTCGAATAAAAAAATAAATAAAAATTGCAATTAAATTGTTGTACCATCTGCAGGAAAATGTTTCGGGATTGCAGCACCATAGTAGGTGATTTATTGTTATTTAAATGTCGGAGGCGTTCTTCCCATCTCGGCGTCGTCGGTTTAATTGCCATTTTACAAGCGTCGCGGCGCTTCGAAGCGTTCTGTATTTATGCTTTTTATGCTTCTTATATCCCGCCCCACTTTGGGTAATGCTGCAAATTGCCTGTTTTGTACTTTCCAGCAGCCGTACGCTCAAAAATGCTGCTTCAATCCAGAGACCTTAAATCCTGGGATTAGCAGAAATTTTACAGTGCCATTTGCTAAATTTAATAACAGCTTTTGCAAGTGAGTTGTTCTTGGTAGTTTACCATGAACGTGAAACATTATCAAAAATATTTTGGCGTGTTGACAAAAAAGAAAATGTGTATTTTACATTGCATAGTATACAAATGAAAGTTAATTACGCAATAATTATTATGTACACATCTTGGCTAAACAAACGTATTATTATGATAATATTGTCAACCAATACAGTGTTACATTTTAGAACTTTGTGATACCCTGCAAAAGAGACCTAGTAGGATTATCTAAGTTGTCAGAAATAAAATTTTAAACCTTAAGCTTCAAAGCTATGGAAGAGAAAAAATAGAGTGCGACAACAACTGTGTGAAGTGCTAGCTAATTCATTATTCTAGAGCTCGCCAAAACGATGGAGATACTCCCTCCACTGTATGTTATCGCTCGCACTGGCTATCCCCACTGGATAAGAGGCTTCTAGTTATCCTATTAATAATAATAATTTAAAACAATACAAAATAAACTTAATTAACTTTTTATTTCTTCATTATTAATAAAAACATTGACAACAGGGATACAGTAAAAACTATTATACGATAAAAGAGAAAATAAAGAATAATGTTGCCGACACGAAGGTATCTGTTTTATGAAAAAATTTGCAAATTTGCACTAACTACGATATGTATAACGATATCTATTTCTGCTAATGTATTTGTAACATGAATAAAGATAAAGATAAATTTATTGAGCCCCTAATAAAATATCTACAATAAGCCGTTAATTTTACTATTTCCACTATTACAGCTAGTGACATCAGAATCGGTATGGATGAACCATCTCCAATATATTAGCCGATGAATTTGAATCAGAACCCCAAAGGCCGCAAAATAAATTCCCCAGAAGTACTCGTAGGGTAAAATTTACTTGGCAGATCTGCAGAGTAAATTAATCTGCAGTGGCGTGCGGTGCATTTGTTCATAAGGTGTGGAGTGGAGAATAAATATTTGTAAATGTTTAGTAAAATATAGTTGCCTTAAAAATGTATAAAAAAGGTATAAAAATGGCTTACAGTCAAAATCAAGTGCAAGAGGCACAAGGCATCAGACATCAGGCAACAGAATGATGCGTCAGTAATTTTGATGTTACAATTTTGCGTTGTATCAGAATCGGTATGTTTCTTATGATAGATTTGTGTTTTTCTAGCTTTTGGCTAGTGATGATTTGTTGATCGAAACTTGTACCTAAGTAAACATCCTTGCAAAATTAAGAGGGTTTTATTTAACTCCTATCCTTTATTAAAGATATTTACTTATGTGATAAATCAATGCTCCGCTCCTTTCCGCGTTTTAAAAACATTTATTTTCATAAACATCCGGCTTAGATTATTAGCAACTTTGATTTAAACCAGAAATAACACTGACTGTACTGTAATTTAATTTAATACGAATAAACTTTCATACGAATAGACATCACATGCATCATGTAATCAAAATTATTGCGTTATTAAATACAAATCATAAAAACATGTACACAAATAATGCATACTTCAACATCAACAAACACTTCCAACACAAGTTTAAAACAAGCGCCAAATGTCAACTGTGCAACGGAGCTGCTGCATGCTGAAAACACGTTTGCCCAAAGGTGAATTTAAATTAACGAATAAACAAATATAAGCGAAATATATAAAGAATCTGATCACGCTTTCTCTGTATTATTTATTGGAGTTTAAATAATGCATAGGTATAAGTTCGTTGGTAGTTTTTGAATTACAACATTAGCAATTGTTTGACGTTAGTCCGTGCGCCCCTAGCCGCTGCACGCTTGAGTGATAAGGTTGCGTGTACCTCCTATCACTGCCTGTGTATCGGTTGGTTGTAAAGATCGGACAGCGGATAAATAAATTAGTGTTCTGTATTCACTCTATAATATAGTTTTATTTTATCAGTGGTACAGTTTGCGATAGTTCATACAGTATTTACATACGTATAAAACAGCTATGATTCTTGAATTCGCCGATTTTAACCCAAATTGCACAGTCTCGTGCATCGGTTGTGGCTGCACGACATGGCAGTTGTCGCAAAGGCGGGTGTCGGTCGGGACAGTACCGCTCGGCTCTAGCACGTGTGATTGGCCCGGACTAATGCAGCGGAGTTATTAACAGTTTAGTGAATAGGAAATCGTCTATTAATTTAGTTATTAACAGTTTAGTGAATAGGAAACAACTCTATTAATGCACGAGTTCTATTAATGCATGATTTGTTATATCACACGACGTAAAGACGTCGTTTGATTGGCCAATCGAACATATGTGAAATGAAACTTTCCAATCAAAACATACCGCCCTCTAGAACTGTCAGTGTCAAATTACATAAATCGTCATATAACCTAAAAAGACATTGGCGAAGAAAAATCTATGTAGACGACGCTAGAAATACGATCGACGAAAAAATTCTGTAACCGACTCGAATACTAAACGGCGATTAATGATCTCGACAATTAACGCTCGAGCGTTAAACAGTCTCGATAATTAATCGCTCTTTTATATACTTGTTGGTTAAATAACTATTTCCGTCGATCGTGTATTTATGAGTATGTTTACTGAATAGAAAATCATTTATTAAAAAGCTCTATTAATGCACGATTTCTATTAATGTATGATTTGTTATAGCCAATCAAACGACTTCATTATAGCCAATCGAACATACGTAAAATGAAACCGCCCAATAAAAACATTCCGTTATCGAGGCACTCAGCCGAGAACTGTCAGTGTCAAATTACATAAATGGTCATATGACCTCAAACGACATGGACGAATAAAATCTATGTAGACGCCGCCAGAAGAATGCGATCGACGATAAAAGTTTGTAACCAACTCGAATATTAAACGGCGATTAATGATCTCGATTAATGCACTCGCTAATCGCTCGTGCTTTAAACAGTCGCGATCATTAATCGCTCTTTTTAATATACTTGTTGGTTAAATAACTATAAAGTATTATTACAAAGAAATATTACTAAATATGTCGGTATATACATACATACATAATATATCATTTTTTGGCTGGACTATTTTTAATATTTTTCTTTTTTTTTGTTAATGTACTTGCCTAGTAAATAGTAACTCCATAGTAAATTGCTTATTGGACGTTTATAATACCCAGCCTGAGTGAATTTCTCTTAAGCCAACGCTACACACTGCTGCAAACCTTCGCGTCGATAATTTGACAGTATATTCAGTTTTTCTTCTCTGTGTAGTAATTCTTCGTAATCTTTTAGCTACGGGGATCTTATTAGTTCTTGGTTTGTAATATAGCAACCCTAATAATTTATCCCGACAAAACTTCCCAAATCGACAAGGATAACACTTTAAAACTTTTTATTACACCAATTCAAACACCACGAGCGATTTATCCTTCTCCCCCTAAAACAATAAAATTAATGACACGTTTATAATTAATCGACCGGGTGTAAATATTTAAAACAAACACATCGCAGGCAGCTCTTCCCCACAATTTACCCGATTGCGATCACCCATTAAGAAGTTTGCCGCGGATTATGTCGCTAAATATGATACGGGAGTGCGTCATAAAAACGTGGGGGTGATGGGACAATATCGGGGCTGGAACGGGGAAACGTATCGCTTCCCGACATTCTTAATTACGGCAGTTTGTCGTGGTTTTTATTCGATTCGGTAAGGGTTGGGGGTGAGAGGGCAGTAAAATAAAATTATGGTGTATTGGATAGAGGGCGCCAGATAAGGTTTATTAGGCTGGTCGAGTCCACCGCGCGAAAGTCGAAACTTTCGCTAATGACTGTCCGGAAAGTTTATTCTTCTGCTTCGAATAAACGATGTCAATTAATGTTATCTCGGAATATATACACTGTTCGTTTATCTGTTGTTTACGGGGTTGTGGTGTTCAATATTAAGGATCTCCAGACATGATTTGTGTAACCAGAAAAGCGTATGCTACGGCTACGTTCTGAAAACATCTCAATTACAAAGAGCAGCCGGGGTTTACATCTCGGCTTAAAGCTTATGCAGTTTGCGATGAGCTTCTAACACATGGCAACAGAAGTATAGTTTGACATTTATGGCAATTGTCGCATTTTTCGGTTTGCCGAAAAGTTATAATGTTTGGGCTAAAATTTCACCTAGATAGTTGGGCTAGGTGAATCATATTTGAAAAAAAAAAACGAAAGATGTAGAAGTAAAATTCATTTTTATCTTATCAAAAAAAATGTTGTACCTTGTCTCAACTCCTTATTTATCTAAGACGTTACTGAAAATTTCGTCAATTTTCAACAATAAATAGCCGATATTTGAAAACGCGTTTATCGAGGGGTAAAACTGGGTCTTTAGTACTAGATATAGATAGATATTTTAGAAATTCATGGTACAGCTGTGGTAAGTCACTCGTATATAGCAAAGATATGATTGGTCTCAAGACACTGCCCTGAGGCACGCCTGATTATATTTCTTCTCTTTGTAGCTTAAATATTGATGATACTGGGTCGCCAAAAATTAAATAAAAAAAACTTGTTCGTTTACCAACTACACTGAGCGCTACAATTAAAGAAACGACAAATACCTATTTGTTTATATGCAATAACTTCAGTAATCTTTAACCAAATTTCATTTTTTTTTGGGGATATTGTACAGAAATTCATCAGAATTACCACATACTGTTCTAATTTTGAATAAGAAAATGATGCACCTGATTATACCTGGTAAATCAAAGTGATGTTTTTGGTATAATTTCAAGACACCTGAGGAATAAGTGAGCAACTTGGGCTCGAAGTATTATTCATCTACCAAACCACCATCAATTCTCAAAAATAAAATTTCAAGGAAGCTCAACTAAATTGGTTTAAGTGTTCCTTTAATTTTGCCGGTCTGTGTATTAAAAAAATACCTGTTTTAAAAAAAAATGATTAAAAAAACAATTTTTGTGTGCAATTTTTGAAATACAAAACAAACTTACAACATCTATACACATTTTCTGTCTAAATTGACACATTTTCGATTACTTGCGGGCTGTAATTGTATTTGCTGCTTCGAGATGCGAATTCCGCAGACGGGATTATGCGCTCAGAGAGACGCTAGACTACTTGGGCTGCTTTCTCAAATCGAAGAAGTACCGCGTATGTATGTAGATTTCTGTTTATGGAGATTCCCGTCTAGCGCCTGTCTAATGCGTTTTCCTTGTACGAATAGTCGACGGAGGAGTATTGCTGAAGTCATCGACCCAGACGATCAGTCAGTGTTCCTTTTCATGTATGTTTCATACATAGCATCCCATGTTATATTCAATTGATATAATATACAGTTTTATTGTTATGTGTTTATAGAATTATTAAATACTAAGTTTTTCGTTACTGCTGACGTATTGCGAACCATCGCTTCTTTAGCTAATTGAATACTGAGAAGGCTACTAACGACCTCATATACAATAGTACATGATTGTAGTCCCAATAGTAACTTGCTAAACCGAATCGCGATAATCCGAATGTTGCTTCGGTGTGTTGCTTTCTCATTCTGTTTGTAGATTTATGTATAATTTGTAGAAAATGGATATATGAAGCACTTATTGGAAACAGTGCTTACAGAACATAACAGGAATATCCCAGAATTTGCACCAATTCCCCTTAAACAAACAGCAGCGTTCGCTACAGCGGTATTGTAGCACAAGCAGTGAGCATAACAGGTGATCTGTCTGTTGATTTATCAATTTGTTGTAGATTTGTTTATAATTTGTAGGGAATGGGAACACGAAACAGTTATTGGAAACATTACTTACAGTCCTTACAGAAAATCGTATTCCCAGAATATGCATTAATTCCTCCTAAACAAACCGCAGCGTGCACTACAGCGGTTTTGTAGTACACGCGGTGAGCATCACAGCTGATTTGTGTGACTTCTCAGTATGTTTGTAGAGTTATGCATAACTCGTAGGAAATAGTAATGAGGAATACTTATTGGAAGGAGTACTTACAGAATATCACAAGAATATCCTCATATTCCGTTTAAACAAAAGGCATCGCTCATTACAGCGGTATTGTAGCGCAAGCGCTGATATTTATGTTGATTTCCCATTATTTTTGTAGATTTTCTGTATAATTCATATGAAATGGAAATACGAAACAGGTATTGAAGACATTACTGCAGAACATCACAGGGATTGCCTAAAATATGCACTAGTTCTTCTTACAAAACCGGCATCACTCATTACAGCGGTATTGTAACGCAACTTGTGCGCATCACAGCTGACTTGTCTGATTTGAAATTCTATTGTTTATTGTAGTACAAATCGTAGCGATGATTCAAATTAAGGAGAGGGTACTCACACGTCAACTCATGCGCAGTGGAAGCAAAATTATAACCTTGAGAAGCCCATATATGGCAATGCATAGGCGGCTTGTTCCAGAAGGATTTTGAAAGATACAAAACTTTATATAGTAGGTAAATAAGGTTGCAATTACTCGACCAATTCCACGCTTCATCTCCTTCCACGTTCTAATTTTTAATAACTATAAACACCTATATATTGATTAGAATTAAAACATAAAAATAAAATGTTTATATAAATACAATGGTTTCTATAAACCATATAATAAAATAATACAAATATCTACACCACTGAATAAACGACTGCGCAGCCAGGCGGCAAATGACTTCAGATCCTCTTCTTAGTTTGAAACATTATACCCTCATTGTAACCAAACGGAATACTTGTAATATTCATGATTTTTGTTTTGTGGCCGGTGGTATAATACTGGTATGCTACTTCAGGAATAATTCTCCTCGATGGTCTACCGCCCTCTCCTCAATTTTCTCGGTTCAAAATTTTAATACGTCAAGTACTGTTCAGTCTGCCATCAGTCAGAGACCGGTCGACCCTAATTTGTTTCAATATTAATCAACCCCATGGCGCACTTATCGGAAATTGCACACTGGCACCATCTATCAGGCGAATAGGTGGAGATTCCCACCGCGTTCACCATCTCCGAAACTTTCCCCATAAAACTAGCGGAGGGGAGGAGTGGTACAGGTGTCGACAATAACATTATCTACATGTGATTGAGGTGACGATGACGCGAACGAGCCGTAAAAGGATTACCCCAGCTAGTTCGCCCCCTCAGCCGGGGACGGGGGTGCGACTCGGAAGAACCTAATTCGATAGCGCCCCGAGCGCCATCTGGGAGAGCGGAGACCTAAATAAATTGGCATTCTTAAATTTGAAAAGTTTCTCTCCCCTTTGGCGCTTCGGCGCGATCGTTTTAGTTTGAAATAATGTCGGAGACAAATGACGGTCGGCGATATGGTTAGGGGTTGCGAGGAAAAAAATATAGAAGGACGACAGGTCCGGTCGGTCGCCGTAATGAAATCCCGGCGATCCGGTAGCGTTCGGAATCTCCAATATTGAGTGCCCCTTTTTCAGGATTTACTTTTATTGGGTACGCTTTACTAGTAAGGGGCGAGGAATCTAATATGGAGACTAGGTTATTTTCAAGTGAGAAAAGGATTTTGCGAAATATATTTTGGACAATTGAAAATAGGAATTTCTCATTTTGCGCCTTCGCCAATTTCCTATTGGGTGAAATTTGGGATATCAAAATTAGTTTAGACACAGTAAAAATACACACAGTTCAAAGTTTTGAAAATTATCCGCGTTGATATAATTATCCAAGGAGACATTGGTATATGGTTGGGTAAAAGGTATTAACAAACAGGAGTGTTGTCAGGGGTGTCAGAACTTTTAGATAGAAACAATCCTGAAATACGACATCTTGAAGCTGCGAGGAGTGAAGGATAACATGAATATGTACCAATTTTAGAAACAACATACTAAAGTAGATCATGTGACGTAGGTATCATAGGATGGTAAATGTTTTTCATGAAATTTATTTTTTATTTAACGACATTAAAAAGAGTTAAAGGACGCTCCCACACGCAGTGCCAACATCTCGCCGACGTTGGCCATTGTAACGCAGCACATAGAGCGCGCATTTATTCGCCAAGCTTCGCGTAGTGTGGCCATTCACTTCGCCAACGTTGGCATTGGGCGCTAGGTATTTCTATGTATCGAAGCAGCAATACAAAATAGTTTAGTTTTTGATATTTGCCACGTGACCATAAAAAAATCTTTATTTTTTTCTTTATATCATTTTCTTTATATTTCAAGAAACAAATGCTGAATAAGTCCTTGGACCCCTATACCGTATGACTCCCCATCGCGTGTGGATTCATATCCCGCTGCCCCTTCCCTTCAGCCCCCTCGCTCACCTTTCCCACCCCACCCTAGCGAATAAGGCTGACCGCAGTCCCGGAACCTTCATACCGTATGACTCACCATTGTGTGCGGATTAATTTTAAAATTGTAATGATGACGTCATTTCCGGAAAACCCGGAAGTCATACTAACCTCAAGATCATCCCATAAATTGGTACGTTCTGTCTATTAACACAAATTTCACTCTTCCAGCGTCATAAACACAAAAGAATAAACTAACGTACCTATGGCGTGGGTCACTCGGTATATACGACTTCAATATTGTCTTCACAATAATATTTTATTGCTTGTTAATTTATGGCAATTGTAGGGTTAATAATGCTTATAAGAACCATAATTGTTGTGTATAAATTTATAAATACTAAAAAAGTTTATCTTCATGGGTTTACATTTGGGCAATTAGGCTATTGGACAAACAATAATATTAAATCATCATTGGTCCTTGAAGTACGCACAAGCATACAAATAATGCAGCATATATATATATATAATAAAACATAGATAAATAACGAAGATTTACATCGGTAGTACGTACCGATAATGCTGAAACAGAATTAAATAAAGTAGACAAAGTCGACACATTGGCGAAGATGACCAACGTTGGCGCACACAGTGCATAGCATTGCATTGCGTGTGGGAGCGGCTTTAAACCGGTCACCAATATTAGAAAAAAACATTAATGTGAAAAAGTCAGATATAATTTATTTGGGTATAAAAGAGGTATTCTACAATACTCCATATTGCATAATTTGTCCACGATGGTACCGTCTTCGCGTTCTCCCAACAGCTTCCAAACAGGGCATTTCGAGTTATTTCCCTCTCCTTAAGTTGTCCGCCATCACTCCCATGTATACCCTTAATGTTTCTAATAATGGTTTATTTACGCCACCAACACGTAAGTTTATGAAGCGACTTTTAGCGTAGAGTTGTATTTAGCAATAATGTATTGTCTTTGGTAATAATTTTTTTCGGTAATTTTCTATTCACGAAAAATATTTCGAGATACAACATTTTAAAGATTATTTTGAACGTATTCACCTGTATTATTTTCTAAAGTTCTCTCGCTTTATAACAAAACTTGGTTTCTAACTTATTTACTTTTCTGCAGATGAACAGATAAAAATAGTTTTAGTTTATTTCACTCATTCTACATTTTCCTTTTATTGACCTTTCTATTGACCAAATTAAAGATTGTGCTCAAAGGAAGATGTAATACCTTATATAGGGTGAGATTATAGTTTTAGGTCCACTTAGATGTACTGCGTATTGGAGAAATATAGTAAAACAAAATATATTGTAATCTTCAATATCAATATCGGAAAATATATCCCCTCCTAAATACGTTATACCATTACCCAAATTTTAGCCTACTTCACGGGAGTAGTTCCCAAATCAGCTGGGAGCAGATGCTCCAAAGTGCTCGGCAATCGCACCCCAACCGAAACGAACCATCCCATCCCTTACCCCGCTTTTCCCCAACAATTACAAATAGCCGATCGTCAGTCATAGCGACGGAAAACGTTCAATAACCGATATCTCTCGCATTTTCGCGCTGTCGCCTCTCCCCAGTCCGCACCACAGCACCATCCCCGAACAACCCTCTCTTCGCCCCACGCGCAATAACATTTATCTCAATTTCGCAGCAACGGCAACAGAGGCGGCTTTGCCCATTTCCTCCCTCCCGCTTGAAAAAAAATATTAATCACCAGCCGTTTGTTTACACTCAATTTATCGCTATACTATGGCCTACAGCGATAACAATAGAGGAGCGCACAATCAAAAAATAAGAAAGAACTAAGACGAAGAAGAGTGCGTGCACATAACTCACCGCTGACTAGATTCGAGTTATTAATGATGGCGGTTCGCGTAATCCAGGATAATGGCTGGCGTGAGGAGGATAGGACAGGAGACGCACAATACGTAAGACAGGGGCAGGGGGACGTAAGGATAATGGGGTGGACGTGTTCTTCGGCCGTAGGGTCAGGATTACCGGCAACGGAATGCGAAAGGATGGAAAGAATGGACCGGGCGGTAATGGCATAAATTAGGCGAGAAAAGGACACGTTTAACGTTTAAGTCCATTAGATGGCGTGAACTCAGACGGCTGGGATATTAAAGGTAGAGAGAAATTGGGGTAGTAAAAAGGCCGAGATAATGGACGGGGATTATGATTAAACGGTGTTTTTTTTTGTTGGTGTGCGGCCACGGGCGTCTCGTCCTGCCATATTCGGGGGTAATTTGCCAGGATAATAACCTCGGAGGAATTATGTCGAGGACCTTAATGGTGCCGTGTTCATTTCACATGCTGCTGATCTCCGAAAATCTCTTCCAATACGTCCCTGTGTAGTATGGTGTATCGAAAATAGTTTTACTCGAAATTCATAATTTCAGGTTCATACAAAGTTGTCCCTATGGACCCACATATACCACAAAAGAAATTGGCGCAATTGAAAATTATTTAGGTCTCCCGCAGAAGGCCTAATGTTGATAATTTTCAGAATTAAGAATCAGAATTTTTTTTCAATGAAAGATTAAGTGATTTTTGTTTTTCAGATACAAAAAGTTTAACAATAAGATGTGATATTACCGTATACAAAAATATGTTACTCTAATGCAACATTTAGATCGCCTGCAGTTTATTTAGATTCGATACAATTTTTAGCAAAATGACCATTTTCGTATAATTTAAAAAATGTGCTTAAATGTTGATAAAAGTTATTTGTCATTACATTTTTTATTATGTGCGTACATGTGGGCTTTGAAAAAGAAAAACCACTTAATATTTCATTAAGAAAAAATATGAAAAAATTCGAATTTTTAATGGATATTATAAAGTTTAGGCCTCCTGCGGGAGATCTAAATATTTTTCAATTGCGCCATTTTTTTTGTGGTGTATGAGGATCCACAGGGACAACATTTTATCAACTTGAAATTTTAAGTTTCGAAAAGACGCTTTTTCGATACACCTTACTGTATAGTGTTTCTTTAGGTGTTTTATATTCCACAGATTTGCTTCAAACATATTATACAAACTACCACTCTGGGCTGTGGAGTCGGAGTCGGAGTTCAGACAAATTTCAGAGGAAACGGGGTCGGAAAAAATATACCGACTCCGACTCCGAGTCTAGGTTTAATTATTGCACAAAAAGAAAAACATGCGAGATGGACGTTGCCACAGTAAACAAATAAAACTAAACATTCTATTAGGTCTTTGACATAGTATCTACCTACATACAAATGTAAATATCAAATTACAAAACTCACTTTTCAAACGAAAGTGAAGACGATTAACAAAACTAATCCGGCAGGAATTTGAATAAGGAAATTTGAACAAAAGTCTTTAAATGAGATTGAAGTAGGGCCGAGTTCAATGTAGTAATAATCATTTATCCAGATTACCTGTTGTAGCCATAATTATAATTGTTTTCAGTTTTGAAAATAATTAAAAATTGTGTAAGGGCATCCTTACAGGAGAATTTGGTTGGAGATATTCTGTTCCTCACAACAATTTTATAAACGGATTTTGCATTTAATTCTGTTTTTATTAGAATTAATTTTATTTTGTATTATACACTATTACTTGTGGGTGATTTTGTTATTATTAGAGATAGAGTCGGTTAATGGACAAAGTAATGCCGATTTGAATGTTTTCTGGAGAAAAAAGTGAAATACTTAATGATGTCAGAGATATTTTGAATAAACCAATTACAGAAAGAAATTACATTTTATAATTATGTGATCATAACTTATTTATTTGTGGTCCGATCAATAGGCGTTTTTATATCTTATAGGCCGTTATTTATTTACAATTAAATTGTCAGTTTAAATATGTTTGCCAACAAATTCGCTGGACACAAATAAAACTACTACTGCTTTGCTTATGGTTTCAGCATTTGTTTGTGTGTAATTTGATATGCACAAGCCATATGTTTAATACAATCAGATACTACAATAAAGGAATAGAAATTTAATTCTTAAACATTTTTCTTTTGTCCTGATAGTGCTTTTGTTTTCATAGCAAATTTAATGTTGGTCGGTTATATTATTCTGCGTCAAATTTGTGATTACATATTTACATAATATATATGTAAGATTTTTTTACACATAATTATTTGAACATATTTTTGTATGCACTTTTTGTGGAGTCGGACCACAAAAAATATCTGGTGTCGGAGTCGAGAATTCTTTTACCGACTCCGCAGCCCTGCTACCACTTACGATTAAGTTAGTAGTAATTTAGATAGCCCACAAGTTTCCGTTTATATAACAATCGTACCAAATAATATTTGGTAGTATGTAAATTATTTGTGTTACTACGTCATTGTACAGGATGATAGTTGAAACTGAATACATACTGTTTTTATAACTTAAATGCATTAGGATTGAAAATCAGGTTTTGCCACTTAAAATGTAAAACATATTGTCAACCAAAGAAAAACATCGTCCCGGTTATTTTTACCTACTTCACATTATGAATACATGAGGCAAGCAAGAAATTTTCAACTGCGGGATTTAAAAATATAAGAATATTTATAAGAAAAATTATAAACCTTAATCCATACCCTCTACGTTTTGCTTGCAAAAAAACGCAAAAGTTCTGAGGCTTTTTCTCATCAAGGAGTTCACATAATCGTAAAAGAAATACACAAAATTAAAGATAAAAGATATATAATTTTGAGTCTAGTGGTAGATTTTTGATAGTTTTGTTCGTTTTTGACAAATCTATTTCTGAATATGACATAAAATTGGCTGATTTTGCAATTTTTTTACGAAGAACTCAGGTTAAAATTGAAAAAGTACCACATAATGGATCTGTTACACCTTCCTCTATAAGTGTCCAAAGTTTCACGTAAAAATATCAATATCTTACATGTTTTTTTCACTCAAAACTTTACTTCTTTGAGTACATGAATAAATTATATTTTATCACGTAGCGCGGATACAACAACAAGTAATACATATACATTACCACAGCAAGTAATACACCTTTATCTATAATTTGATGTATAACATGAGACAATTGATACAACATTAAGCTTACTATGGATGCTTATTTCATAGAACGTACCAGCAGTACTGATTCCGTTTTCAGATTATCTGAACGTTTTGTCACTTGTGTCACATCAAATTTTACACAAGACAAATTTTGGAGTGGTGTGTAGTGGTCATTCCCATTCATGCTGTTGATACGTGTTGTGATACGAGTTGATACGTGCGGAGTATATTTGCCGGGATTGCCATGCGGCGACATTAAAATATTTGTATAGCGGCAACGAAATGCGCCGGCGAGCGGTACATCTTATTCGGTATTTTGAAGAGCGTGTTTTATGACGCACGTTTCCTAAGCGCGTTTTTATGACAGAAAAACGATCAAAGAAACACGCCCGTCATAAAATGTATCAAGCGATTTGCGACAAAAACAAATAAATAAAAGTCGTGTAGAAATCAAACAATGTTAAATCCAGAACGACAGGCTTATTTGAAACAGGTCGACTAGTCTAGATTCAACGTTGTTTTATTCCTACACGACTATTAGTTATGATTTTTGTTGCTCGCGACAAAAATTGCAAAATCGCTCGCCAGCGTGGCCATACCCTTCGAAAACAGTAATCAGTAAACATCTCTAATGCTCACACAAAAGTATACATTCACGAAGTAAGACGAAACACAGTATCTACGCAGTGCTCTATACGTACTCTTAGTAAATCTACTCAAATCGGTTTGAGTGATGTAGTACTCTGAGTACAATACTCAAATCTATTGAGTAGAGTACTCAAATCGGTTTGAGTGGAGTACTCAAGAGTATTAATTTTACTCAGTACTCACTTACTTACATCCTCAATACTCAAATTTATGAAATCTACTCAAGTAATGCCCTAATCTCGTTTCTGCTATCTCAGAAACTGATGATTTCTATTTGGTAGACGATTAGGACTCATACTTTATCTTTAAAATAATGTATCTGAATGTAAAGGATGTTATTTGAACTTTATAAGTGGTAGTGGCACATCTACTTCTAACTTGTGAATGTTTCACAAAATGTACGTTTAAGGACATTACAATAAGTAAAGAAAACCTTTTATCTTATTACCACCAAACAGATTAACCTACAAGATATAGCAACGTCAATTAAGCGAAAAAAAACTCATCAAAACTTCTAAATATCGTTTGATATAGGTTACATCTATATTTCGATACAGGTTTATCTCATTGTTTTGGTTCTTCTATTCCAAATTAAAAACATCGACCCCCACCAACACTAAATCACTAGCACACAGCAGAATTTAAAATATAAATACGTCGTAGCCAAATTCAGAACCGAAATTGTTACAAAATAACATAGCAAAAACATTCTCTATATTACTAACCATTATTAAACCAGGTGCTGTATTCATAAAATTCCAAACATTACTATACGCGTTAGAGGTGCAATTGGGAATTCAAGGAATGTGCGAAAATATCGGCAATTCCGCCCGAAAAAGAGCAACTATCGGATGTGCCGGGATTTCCGGTATGCGGTCAAAATTTGCGGTGACACATCGATAATGGTCCGCTGGGCTTTACTCGTATATTTTAACGATGTGCTAGTAACGATGTCCGGCATAATTATAACGTATATGTTATGTAAATAATGGCGAGCTGTGACACTTGTGACACACCTACGTATTTGTAATTTATTTCACATTACTGTATGTAGTAAATTAATGATATTGCGATAGGATGATATCGCAAGAAATGAGGCGCGCAGTATGAAATATGTGATACAGTGTGTAATTAATGTGAAACTTCAGCGCAGCTCGACTAATAATTTTAAAACGATGTTGTCGAATTCTTGAGTTTAATACTGAGTTACAGTCAGTGTATTTTACTGCAATAAGTAAAAGTAGGTAAGACATAAAAGTAATCTATGAAACATTCTCAAAAATGTATGGGTCATGAAAGCTTATTTTAGGTGGATAGTTTTCAGTAAATTTAATGCAAAGCTTTACATAATAATAGAATAATAGCAGACAAGAAATAATTTGAATAGCTCCTGTTTTTGAACTTAATATTCGTCCCAACAGCTGATTTTTTTTTTTAATAAAAAGAACTTGTAGTAATATATATATATATATATATATGGATGTATTCTTATTTAAAAAATGTCAAGTCCTTAGATTATAGTTAAGATAACTTGAAATGCAAAAGTCGCATAAATATTCGACCTTCCATATTAACCTCAAGAGCTGTTTTATTTGAAATGCAAATTTTACAAAATCAAATCTACGAATCCATATGGAGCCGGAATTTATAGACAAATTAAATATGCCTCATATTTTCGAAAAATACACATAACACAATAGGGTATTTGACTATTTTTGGAAAACCATCTTAATGTGTTTATTCCTTCACTCTACATTGTAAATGCATTATTTTTTGTAATTATTTCCTAAATATTTCATAAAAATCAGCGTTAAAAATTGAATCACAAAAAGTCCCGCCAAAACGATACTTTCTGTTGTGTGACGTCACCGGTTAGTGATGTCAAGATGATGTGATGTCAAGATGTCAAATCGGCCCATATGGTCTGTCAGCACCGGCATCGTCGCCGTTTGGTAATTGTGTTGTATGATGTGTTGTTTTCACAATTTCTACATAAAAATTGGTTATAAATGGTGTATAAATCCACAATGCAGAGATACGTCAAGAAAAACTCCGGATAAACTATTTGTAGCTGTTCCGCAAGATTTGAAACTGCGAAGAAAGTGGTTGGCTCGTAGAAATCCAAATGAAATAAATAGCAGCCAATACAAGTGTTTTCTGTTGTGAAGATTACTTCGACATAAGTAAAACTGACTAGAATAAGTTTTCTATCGTATTTTCGAAAGGTATTATCTGATCTGACAGCTGAAGGTTAGGGCTATCCTAACCATAGATAAAATACATATATACTAATATAGATGGGCGACTCAAGGCCATCTTTGTGGACTCTATTTTTAGTTCACCCCCATCCGCTAGGAGGAGCTAATAGCACTTCCCACTTAGCCCTTTCTCATATTATATTTTAATTAATTCATAAGATCGGGAAAGTCGCGTAATGGAACTAGTACAGAACAAAAATTACCACAGAAAATTTTAAGTTTTATACATCACCCATATATCAGTAAATAGTATACCTTAAGAGTCTGTGGTAAAAATTTGCAATGTCACTAGACAGTTAATTGACAGAACTTTATGGTGTACTAACGCCATGACTACGCAACACGCGACATCCACTGTGACGGTTTGAACGAGCCAATAGGTATCAAGCATATGATTCGGCCGGTATAGCAGCGCGCTAGCCAGAGATAGCGCGTGGGGGTGAACTAACATTTTGCTATCAACGCCTGCGTATGGGAAGTAAGCACCCCATGATCCTAACCTACAAAGTTATGCTTACATGACGCTTTCGTGCTATTAAATTCAAACGGGAGAAGCATAAAAGCGCGTTCGGATAACCCGGTATTTTACGGTGAGAGTGACGCGCTGCATAATAGGCGGACTAACGTCATACGGCGTTTATCTGCATATAAGAGAGAGACAGCCGACCCAAGTTATCTGAGCATTGCTCTCCCCATACCATACCCTGACAAACCGAACGCGCTCTAAGGCGGACTAACGAATGACATCACTGGAGACTGACCCAATTACAGAGCGTTTTCAATCACGTGATAGGACGTGAATAAAATTCAATTTTAATTTTGGTTTTTCATAGAAATAAAGCATTTTTTTTTGAAAAGTAATAACAAATAGTTTTCTTAAACTGTAATCTATTAGGATGACTATAATACATGCCATATTTTTAATACAGTCAAATACCCTATTACCTTCAATACGAAACTAAAATTAACAAGCGAATGATAATTAATCTTGATGAGGATAATCTGTGGAAAGAATAGCTCGGCCTGGATTTAAATCAGGAACGTCACCATTTCCGGTTGGGAGTTCTCCCAGTTGAGCTACCCAGGCATTGAAAAATCATAGGTTGTCACTTCAAGGACCGAATGCCGAATGGTACGTTTCGAACTAAACAAAGCCTACCTGGTTCAAATCCAGGTCGAGGTACTTTTTTCCACAAATTATTCTCACCTGTATTAACTATGTTGCTTTATCTAATTTAGATAACATATTACCTTTGAAAATTTTGTAATAAAAACCAGTTTCTAGTACAGTTTTTCTAAAAAGAAGCAATTACAAGATCCTGTTCATAAATACTTTTAGATTTAGCAGAGTTTTCTTTAAATTTAAATATACCATGGGTTAACGAAGCACGTTTGGTTGAACCTATTAGCGACAAATATTCACATTCTACCATACCTACGATCAGCCAAGAAAAAACAAACTCATTTTGAAGTACGTCGAAAAGCAGCAAATAACTGATATTTGTCAAAATGCTACCGACCAACATCCACATCTTTAATAAAAAACCGACTTGAAGGAAAAGCACTAAACAATACTTTTTGGTACGTATATAATCCCCAGACAAGTCAGTTAACTACAGAGTTCATAGTTTGAATTACCACCAGAAAAACAATCTTTCAAACAAGTAAAGAATTATCCAAATCGGCCCATGCGTGGCGGAATTATGTGCGAACATACATATAAAAAAAATCCCTAAATACGTGTCGAATTGATAACCTCCTCCTTTTTGATGTCGGTTAAAAACGCATGATTAGATTTCAATAACCAAATAATTTCAACGAAAGCAATGTGTTGCAATTCAAGAGCGTTATCTAGCATATTTCAAAATTAGCCCTAAATTTGGTAACGGCTAATCGCGTTTTCCAAAATTAGTAATGTTTGGCTCGAACATCGGATTAATTTGACGCGTTCTACCATGTAACCGAAGCATAGTAGCGACCCGTGTAAACAGAACTCCAATCATGACGATCGATTATGTCCCAGCGCCTCTAACTAAACTGCCCAACGACTCGTGGAATATCACAGAGAGACGAGATAATTAATTACACGCGGAGAGTCGTAATACCTAAGCGATAAACTGGCGACTGCGAGCGTGGGGCGGAGGGGCAACGTGCGACACTGGACGCCAGAGGACGCCACTGGGGTCCGCGCGGTGCACACAAAGCGCCTGTCAACGTTTATAATCAGGCGGTCACTTCGTTAGCGTGCCTCCTCCACCATAATGGCAAAGCAGTACAACTCTACTCCACTGGCAGCAGTTAATTAACTGAGTCTCGGCAAATTAATTTCTGGAAAGAATGGAGGGTGCGAGAATGGCGGCGATAATGAGATGACTTAATTGGGACAGGTGCACGAGCGTCTCTCGATTCTGATGATTTACAATACATTTACGCTCGCTGAGGACGAGCAAGTGGTGTCCGGTTTCGCTGCTCGAATAAATAAATGTCAGCGGAACGTGTCATCGGAAAACGGTCGAGTTTGCGTTTCGCCGGAGTTAATTGAGTTTTTATGCCCGCCACTTCTATGGCAGTCACTTGAATGTGTTTTTCCGATGATGGAATTCTTCAGTTTTAATTGGAACGTTTATAACCAAGTCAGGTCAAATCGATTACAAATATACATAGCTTTTAAAACTGTATACCTTCAATATTGGCATCAATGCAAATAGTCGATAAACGAATTACTCCACTGACTATTTTGATTTAAGGATGATTATTTTATTATATTATTATTATTTATTTATACTAAACACTTTAAGTTCAGAATTAATGAGTCACTATTTATTTTAACACAGTTGTAATCTACTTCAGTATTATATGATAGGAGCTATCATCAGGCTTTTATTATTTTATGTCCGAAACTAAAGGCTCATCAGTACAGCACATTGAAAAAGAGGATCTACTAAAGCACCTGTGCACCTTTGCACGTTAAACATTCATTAGCTTTATTAAAAGAAAAGTGGCTATTTTAAAACAAGGAAGGGTGGTTCAAATTTATCCCGCCGAAAGCCGTACTCGTGATTGGCTGAATGTGGGGTGGCGTTATAAAATGGAGTAACACAGCTGCATTAAGTTGGTTTGAGATCGGCTGTCTGACAACTGCCAAACTATCAGCTGATCAGATCATAAACATTTAGTTCTTCGATTCTTTCGCAAAATAAGAGTACGTAAGTGATACGATTTATATTATTTCTGTTTATTTTTTTAATTAAAAGTCGCAAATCAGCAGTAGAATGATGGGAATTATCCCGCCTATGAAAGAAATACAATAACTCAGAAATTTCCGTATAATTCCTTCACTCAAATCCATCCCAAAGACGGCAATGAATTCGCCTAATTACCTCGGAGAAAGCGCTTCAAGACGTCAGGGGTTTCCCCCCTACCGCCCGCAGGTTTTGATACAACACGCCGTTTCTCCAATCGGGTCTTAACATAATTAATAATTATAGTATAAAATTTGGCGAACAAAGCCCCAGGCGAGCGATAAGAAGCAAAGCCGTAGTTAAACAAGGGCCCTTTCAGAACTTTCTCCTTTTGTTAATCCCCCACCACCACCATCCTTACCCCCCTCTCTTCCCACCTAAAGCCGGAATCCCCGTCACCTCGACCGAAGACGGGTTTAATCAATTAGCAACGCTGAATATTCATGCCCGACGGATCTTCGCATTGTTGGAGGCAAGTTTCGGACACGACTCGGTCCACCGAGCTGCCCCTAGGTTAAAAGCCGAAAATTACACACAAAGGGACGTCAACTGACTTTACATTGCGGAATCCAGTCGGGTTCTTCCCCCCCCCCCCCTCACTTCGTATTCTGCGACATTTCCTTGATGGAATGATGACAATTTTTAATTAGAATTTAAAATATTGGTTTGGTTTTAGGTTGATGGAATTAATGAAGAATTGCTCATACACTCCTAAAGTCTATGGACAAAGAAACCTTTTTGTCGGTAGAACCAAGTTTTTATATAAGAAGTGCACCATTTTTTATTTGGTTTTCAAATCTCACTCTGATGAAATTGTGGTTGCAAGATAACACTTTGGATGGTGCACAATATAGTCTGTGTCCAGGAGATATTACAAATTTACAGTGGATACAAGAACGATTGGGGTAAAAGGTGTAAATGCTATAGATACAATTTGGCAAAACGACTAATATTTATTGTAAATGCAGATGCAGTTTGTGCGGTTATATTAATTCATTTCTTGCAGTGCTTAATCTATGTTATCTATACCTATATTCACACTGTATTGTGCATTCAATATAGGCAAACCAACCGTCCAGTTTTGAAGCGGTCAGTCCGGTTTTTAAATGTATTATCCAGTTAAAGTGCAAACCGGACTTGAATAGTTCTGTTTTCAGATACCTATCAAAATAAAAAAAAAGTACTCGGTGGCAATCTTTTAGAATTGTACTTTCTATTGTTGTTTTTGTTGTTTTTTACTTGTCAATTGTGTTTCAAGATTAACATTTTTAACAAATTTTGTTGAATTAATTACGTACCCCCGTGATAAGGTACGTATGGAGCTGTTTTGCTTACTTCGCAGATAGGTAATGAAATGTCAAAAAAATGTTATATAAGAAACACAATTTATTTATTTTTATAATGTCAATCGTTATTTCACAAATGTTGGTGCTATAATGGCATCTATTAGAGACTTAAAATCTACACAACAAAAATCACATACATACATACGACAAAAATCTATAAAAAAATTTATGACTCAGTTCGTAGTCGAACCTTGGTCGTCTGCCCTAACATTGCTCTACCTACTCTGTCGCAGACAAAGGTAGCCTACATAGTATCCTATGATATAAACTATTGTCGAGTGAAACAATCTGTTCAAGGATTTTTTTAAGCAAGGTTCGAACGAAGAATACATTTTGATAGATATAGGTTACAGTGTTTCATGGAAGATGATCCACAGATCTAATGAACAAATTTTACAGAGGTATATTTTTTTTTCAAAATGCGACGTTTGAAGATTAGTACCTTGGTCCTAAAAAAAATATAAAACAAACAAGTGCTTTCTTCTGAGTCTGAATCTGAGGAAAAGATTGTGTGGTAGATGCCAGATTGTTTCTCATGGACATTTCATTTGGAGTGTTGTATTTTTGACAAACTATGTAATTGGAGATCTGCAATTTTGTGGTATCTACATTCATAAGCCTAGTAGACCAGGCAATAGAGCAGAAAATGACCAAGTTCGTGACAAAAATACTAGCAGGAAGCCGACGATCCCAGCTCACGTGGAATAGTCCGTAGATGTATTGTGATGTGTTTCCTACTCGCAAATATCATTTCTTAATTTGTTATAAACAAAAAACCTCAAAAAATCGTGTTCTTTTTCATTTTTCGCTTGTAAAAACTGAACCGATGGAGCAATCTTGATGCGCGCGACAGTTTTCGGTCATGTTTGCAAGCATTTTTCACCTATTTCGCAACATTTTAACGCAAAATCAGAATAGACGTCCAAAAATACGTACAAAAAATTACAATCGGGCCACCTCCGACGCATCAAGGCTCGCCGAAACATATTGCATAAAAATATTTAAATCGCAATGGTGCAAAAAGTACCTAATCATCGGACAACGCCTGGGTTGTCCACACTCAAAGTACCCATCAATCGCTATTTTCACGCGAAAAGCCTTCGCTACCTTTGAAAAGGGCGGGGTTATGAATTTTTGAAGAAACGCAGATTTTTTCGGTTTTTTCGAATTTCCACCGTTAATATTAATTTAATCGAGTCTGTGCAGGGTTCATTTTTTTCGTCTTTTCATTGAAAGCATCAAGATTGCTCCATCGGTTCAGTTTTTACAAGCGAAAAACGAAAAAAAAAACACGATTTTTTTAAGTTTTTTGTTCATAACAAATTAAGAAATGATATTTGCGAGTAGGAAACACATCACGGATTGTTCCACGTGACCTAGGACCGTCGGCTTCCTGCTAGTATTTTTGTCACGCAAAAATCTCTATTGCCTGGTCTATAGGTATTTTTTTCGTTTAGGTTTTTTAGAATTGGCAACCCTCATTCAATAGCAGGTAGGTATTCGAAGAACTTAACAACATGGTACTGCTCTCTTTGTATACGTTCTTTCTACCATGCATGACAACAGACAAGTTGCGTACATATGACGTGGACCATGAAAATCAATTTGACGTACATCGGCTTATTTGTTGGCAGTATAGTATACATTGAATGAGTTATGGATCTGACTAAACTTCAGTTCATGTTCAAGGCTGTTTCAAATCAACTGATGCAATATTGAATATTCACGACTATCGTGGAGTCTATAGACACCTCGGAATCTCAGTCTACAAACACTTCGTACCTTTCTCAGTGACAAACGACGTCGCCACGCCGCTGTCAATGTGTCATCGAAACATGTGCATTCGAGACTACGACGACGGTAGCAGCATCGTCTTACATCTCTACGTGCAACATTTCCGGCAGACTGGAGAAGTGCGAAGTGGATTGTTAGAGGTCTGGCACGTCTGAGGCACGGGCTGGAAAGTTATCGCGTGATCCCAGGAAGTTTTACTGGCCGGAAATCGCTGGAAATGTCTCGGCGGTTTCCCTAATTCACCGCAGCACCGAACGTAGCCGCTGCCATCGTCGCCGCCGCCGCACCGTCTCCTCTAATTATTACGGTTCACTCGGATTTAGTAAGCGAGCCGCCAACCAGATGGCATTGGCGTTAAGTCGAATTAAATCGACGGACGAATTGGTTAAGTTGGCTGATATGCTCAATTTAATATTGAATTGAAGTTGAATGCAAAAGTGTTGCAATGACAGCCTTAAAATATGTACGAAGTCGATTCATATTGAAGTAAAGTTCCAGTACCATAACTGAAAACTTTGAGTTCGTAAATCCCTGATATTGATCATTGGTTACAAGAGTGGCGTAAGAGTATTACTCAAGCTAACATATACACTGTGACCAAAAAAAGCGGTACACATTTTCAATTAGTCATACATTCCAAGATATTAAGTAAATTTAAGCATTTCTTTAAACAACCAGTGGCTTATATTGTGAAGATTGAAAACAAATCATAGTCGCAATAATTGAACGTTTCAATCCAATGTTATGTTACTTTATGTATGGCTATGCGACATTTCTGATAATATCGGCTCAATTTAATGTGAAGCGAGTGGTGTATTAAAAGTAGGTAAATAACATTTGTTTTCTTTTGATCAAAAGGAACAGTAGAGATTTTATACAGGGTATTTTTTAATATACAGGGTGAAATTTTGAAATATCGCTTTTTTGCTGTTTTTACTCAAAAAAGCATTGGTCGTTTGCAACGATAACATTGCATAAACACGACAAATGCAATTGCGTACTTGAAGTATCTTTGTGGTGGTGAAACTATGGCCAACTTTAATTTTTTTTATCGGCACCACGTTTGATTTTGAAATTTTTTAAGGATTTTCTTACCTGTTTTCCATATTGTACTACACTTATTGGGCTGTAAATTTTTTGCAAATGTTTGTGTTTTTGTATTTGCAGTGTTTTGGAACAAAAAGTTTTTTATTGAACTACAATTATTGCATTTCACTTTCACTTGTCTGACGGTCAGGTCATTGCTGTTCGTTTTTCACGTAAAAATGACATTTTCAAATGAAAAATATCATTCAAAAAGAGGAGCAACCAAATTCAGGGTTCAGGCTGATGTTGGAGGTGCTCTTCATGTAAACATGACATAAAAAATAAAAAAAAACTGATGTGGCCAGGCACATGACTTTACCATATAGAATTAATAGTTTAGCTGCATGAGATTCCATTTGATCAAAATCGGCTATGTCTGCATTAAAATAAAACTAGTAGAACTAGACAGATATGTCGATTAAAGCTGCGTTCGGATATTGTACTCCGTTGACACCGTCCACATGACACTTACGTGTTATTGGGTGTAAAATTCAGACACACACAGACATTTTTTTGTACCTTGGTCAAAAATATTCAGGGGACCCAAAAAGACATTTCCGCTAAAATCTCAAAATTTTTTTTTGGCACGATTACAATACTTTACATACTACGTATGATAAAGGTAAAACATAGTTACAAAAATCCTCCTGGAGCTTGTACCTTAGAACAACGGCACTTTAATAAAGTAAAAAGAGTTTTATCTATGAACTTCTTTTGACCGACAGCGTTAGGTTGACAAAGGAAAATAATGAATTCAAGACAACAATTTAAAAAGTAGCAATGATCTGTATTATTTGATTGTTTTGGTAAATGTACCTATTTTAGCAGGAAATTATAGCAGGTCAGACAATTTACTAAATGCAACGTTGATGGCATGTGTGCAAAAGAAGAAGATTAAGTCAACATTTAATTTATCTGCAGTGTAGACTCACACCTGTACAATCCGTTTCTGGACATAGGTACTGCATATCGTCCGAAAACTTTTTTAATCGAAAATGTTCGGTATTATGTGGAAAACAACATAAAAGAAACTATGTAACATAATTATCGTTGGGCATCATATTAAAGTGATGCGTCAACTGTACTCGCATCCGACCGGACGCGTCTCTGTTGCGGTCCAAGTTAAACACGAACTAATTGCTGCAGAGATTTCTCAGTAATCCGGGGCGATTATATCGACACGAGTTCAATCGGGCGTACCGTACCGAGTTCGCGGTCCGTCCGTCCATCTGGCGGAGCTACAGGACTGTTTGCTGAAATTAGTGCTTGAAAACGAACGGCCGCGCTGTTCGCGCGACTGACATCCCTACAAATTGGATAGAATATCAAACATCGGCGAGCGTACCGCCATTACCAATCCCAGTCAGGACCACAGTACAGCAAACAAGTCGATAAAGTGGGACGACATGGGCACGTACGTTACGTATTTCAAAACCATTATCGCCTTTCAAACAGTTCTGAACATTTCCCGGCGTCTCTAATAATAGACTGACATTTACCTGTATTACGTAGATGGGGATTGCAGGACAAAACCTTGCAGGAAATTTAATGAATACAGTGCAGTACAGAACTGTCGTGTTGGTCTACGTTTCTGAAAAGTATTGAGAAGATAGAAGCGTTATAAGACGTTTTCTTTTTAATTCTATGTCATGTAATTGTATATCTAAATTATGTTGTAAAAAAATATATTTCGAGTAGATATTTTAGAAACAAAAATATAGACATATTTTCTTTGAATTAACCCAGCACATACCAGGTACCCACGCCATGGGTACGCCCCTTCTTTTTTATTTGTGACGCTAGACGAAAGAGATTTTGAGAAGTGGTAATAATCGAAAAATTACATTCAGGATGACCTTCTAAACAAAAAATTATCATTCGTCAATTTTTATCACCAAGGCAACGAAAATATAACTATTTTGTTTATTAAATTAGGTGGACATTAATTTGTGAAAATTATCGAAAATAGTCAAATAAACTTTTGTTTATTAAATTAGGTGGACACTAATTTGTGAAAATTATCGAAAATAGTCAAATAAACACTAACTAAATCGATGTTGGTCGATATTGTATTACTCGTGCCCTCTAGCGTGATTTAATTGGGTTTTGTCAATAAGTCATTTTTCCCTTGAACTTTATAGGTGAAGCTTAACAATTTCATAGATAACATTTTTCCGATTACAATGGTACCAAATACTTGATATTTTTCTGAAAATCGTAGCGTGGAAATGTCGTTTAAAGCAGAGAAATAAAAAAACAAATATTGGGTTAATGATGATCGAATGTCATCCTGATTGAAAATAGCACACAAATAATATAGGGTGCAATTTAATTTTAATGATGACGTCATTTCTTGAAAAAACTCTAATCTCAAGAGTATCCCAAAAAATGCATATATACAGGGTGAGTTATTAGTATCCCGGCGGTCCATAGTTAATAAATGGTTTGAGAAAGAAAAAAATATTTTATACAAAAGTTGTTTGACTCGCCATTTTCTACGTAAAATTATTTTCATTTATACAGGGTGTTGCATTTAGGTGTGACGGAAAGTATATACATTTTTTTAAATGGAACGTCCAGTATATTTTATTATATTATGAATACTACTTAATTTGTTTATTCAATCGTGTATGAAATCACACTGTTTTACCAAAATATGCCCGTTGCAGGTTCTTTTTAAAAACTATGTAAAAACGACACTTTTGCCGATTTTGCCTTTAAACTAAGTGAGGCAATAGTCAAAGCCAGTAGGTAGATGATAGTATCCAAAGATATGAGATACACTATACAGGCTGTTCATTGAACTCAGTAAATTTTGATGTTTTTCAAATGGCTTTTCTTGAGTTTTTTAAATGGATCACCCTGTATAATATGTGTTGGCTGTAATCACCCTTTATTTCGCTCCAATTTACATCTAGTATGTCATACACCAAATGGTACTATTTTTTGTGATATTTGCAATTTAACGAAAATATAATGCAATTGTAAATTTTAATTATAGTATGAATAAGGTATTTGCTAGTCTATATTAAGTAAATTCAATTGGAACATTTTAAATCACCATTTCACATGCCAAAAAATCCATTCTTAATTGCTTATGGAAAAAATGGAGAAGGCATTTCAGTCGCGCGGAGCGCGACTGTCGCCCTACATGGACCTATCTACGTTGCGTGAGTTTTCTAAATCGACGAAAAACGGCCTCTCGGGCGTTTTTGCTTCAAAATTTTCCGAAACGCGAGCGATTTTGGTGAAAGGACCTCAACATTTCAGTAGCTGTTTATTTAGCGTCGTCATGGCTGCGAGCTAGAAACGTCAAAAACGCAACCACCATAACCTCATCATAACATAACCTATTCACATTGCAGTGGGTATCTACAGAGCTAAGCAATTTGTATACGTACTTAATACCTGTACATACAAGCATAATTGGAATGATATGGTAAAATTTGACAAATAGGGAATGTCACCGCGCAGTTAATCTGCTACGAAAACACAGTAAGTAAATTAATAGAGATAATTAGCTTTTCGTTTAAATTTTTGACCCAATAGGCGGTCTACAGGTCCACTAGTTTGATGTAAAGTCTTTAAGTGGTGATAGAAGAGATAATTTAGAAACGATTTAACCACCTTGATCCTTATACAAAATATTACCGTTATCAACATATTAAGAATTTTATATGAACTTTTGTAAGTATATTTTGCCGTCTATCGTAAGGCAACGGAACACGCGATTTAAAAATTTCAAATTACTGCAAGTAAACCCTAAACCCTGTACCTTTAGGTTAACTATCGTGAAAATTTGTTGGCTTTTGAGTGTTAAAAATCAGATTTTCTTTGATGTCATTAATGTGCTCACACACAAAAACCAAATTTGCAACAAAAGCAATCTGATACACATCGTTAGATACAGATTTTCATTCATAGCAAAAAAAAAATCTAATAAAAACACTTCCAAATAACCCACTTTCCATTCACATTATGAATATTACTCATACATTCATATTATCGCAATTTTGAATTGCCTGATCAGAAAAATAACCCATTTTAAACCAATTAACAATAGTAAGTAGATGTTGTTGGTTGCTTTTTGTACTGAATACAAATTCTTCAAACGTAGTTCATCAAGACAGGTTTCAGTGTTTCTGTTTGTTTTTGTATGAGTGCACATACTATGACAATGAAACGTCTCCGCACAATTTTCACACAAGTGAACAATTTTTCACGATCGTCCTAAAATTACACTGTTTCTGGTTTACTTCGGACCCCAACTGCAGTTACTAGGTCTTCAGGTTCGCTCGCTGTACGTTTGTAAAAATTGCAAATCATACTTATAAAATTGTGAAATACCTTGATAACGGTAATACTTTTTATAAGAATAAATCTAGTTAAATAGGTTCTAAATGACTTCTTCTATAACCCTTTAAATATTTTACATCATGCTACCCAGCACACTGTATACAGAGCAATATTAAGATACTAAATATGTACGGTACTAAATAAGCATACTACACTTTAATTTGTAAATATCACAAAAACTAGTAAAATATCTATTTTTACTAGTTTTATATATACTACGATATGGTGAATATAAATTACAAAGAGCTTAAGAGACATTTCAATTAGCGAATATTATACAGGGTATACCATTTAAACATCTGAAGAAAAAACCACATAAAAATGTTTAAACACTAGTGCATGCTACGATCACCCTGTATAGCGAATCTAATTTATCATGACATCCGCATCTAGCTATGGGTTTAGTTATTATGTGACAAAATTTTTAAAAAATATCTGCAAAAATGTAGTATTAACGTAATTTTTAAGAAAGGGCTGCAATTGCCAATTGGTTGACAAACAATTGAAAATCTCAGAAACTATTTACTTTAGACAAGAACAAGTTACACAGTTGGAAAGACAACTGCCTTAGTATTAATAAAATGACATGATATACAGGGCGTTCCATTTAAAAAAATGTACTGACATTCCGTCACGCCTAAATGCAACACCCTGTATAAATGAAAATTATTTTACGTTATAGAAACTAATGAGTCAAACATTGGCAAACCATTGTATAAAACATTTTTTCTTTCTCAAACGATTTGATGACTATCGACCGCAGGGATACTAATAACTCACCCTGTATATATTCTATACATATTCATGTCTGTTTATTTTACGCCGGCCTATAGCCGCATCTTAAAGCCAATTACCGGCGCTGGAAATCACTTCACTTAACAGGACTTATCTCGAACTAATCAGCAGTCCCATCAGATTATTTTGAGCGATATTACAATTTAAAAGATAAAGTCAATATTCTTTATTTCATTTATAGTGCTGCCAACGTCGAAATTAGAAATAACATAATAATAGTAATAAGCACATAGTTAATTATGTGCTCGTAAAATAAGATACTATTTTCTTTGGCTCAAAAATTAAAAAAAAAGTTTAAGCTAAAGTTTTATAAAGATTTTATATTTACTTACTATTATTAAAGTTCTATTTGCAGTTATTATATTACGGCGTAAGCAAAACATACCTGAAACAAATAAAAACAATTATTATTGCAAAAAAATAACTTAGTAAAGTGTTTAGCTTTGCTTAAAATATCAGCAAGTATGTAGAAAGAATGTTTTCAGTAGTAGTAATTGCGAACTATTAACTATGACCATAACATTACGTTATTCTAATCATCTTAAATAAATCAAACTATATAACATCCAATAAGCCCAGTAGGGACGAATAAATAACAGTTAATACCGCAATAAAAACTCCAACATCAATCGGTGAAATTGGTCGCCAGAAGCCTCAATAGATGGCGGAAGCGGCAAAGATGAAGGAGAAGGCAGAGACCTCGCAAGCGCAACATTATACACAAACTCGAAAATATACCGATAAATCAGCGTTATGCCTATAAAAAGCCACTAAAATTTTCCAGAGTATGCCGCCGCTTTCCGCTTTCGCGGGGTTGGAAGCCAAGGCATGGGGGTTGTTTATCGGACACCCCGAGAAAAATACACGCACGTGCGTATACAAGAAATGGGGTCACGTTCCCATGTTGCTACTCCAGCGGAAACGGGATCAGAGTGGCGCATTTTCTTTTGCTGCTCCTCACCGCCTATGCTGATATAATCTCCCAGTGATCGGATGAGATTTTCAGGAGCTCGGGCCCACATCGTTTTGAGCCCATTAGCCTACTCAGAGATATCGTAAATCTCGGTGTGTCACCGAGATTTAGAACGTGAGAGGTTTTTGATTTCGAATTTGTTTTGAAGCTTATCGTCGCCCCTACTGTAGGACGAGTAAATATTCAACTTCTTAGTTTTTGCAAACTTTAAGAATACACATATTGTGGTTAAAAACACTAATAAACAACTAGTTTAGTAATCTGGGAAATGATGTACCGGCGCCTTCGCCATTTCGTTTAATGATAAATCTGCTTTAAACAATTCAAAATATCTATCGTTATTTGCTTGTAAATGAAGAATACTTTTAGAATTATAAAATATGTGATAAATGTGCACAAAATTTTATTAAAAACTTCAAAGTAACGGCGTAATGTGCTTGACGTTTTTAGCCGCCGAGCTTTATCAGTTTGGACGCGCACGTCGAGCTTTCACACCTGGCGCCTGCGGCAAAACGGCCGCAAATGCACTTAAAAATATTAAGCAGATTTGATTATTTCGCCCCAACATGCTGAACGTCGACAGCGCGCTTCGAATTCAATTTGGTTCATTTTGTTTACAAGGCTTTCAGTCTGCATTACCGTGCATACTTTTCGATAATGCAGCCCAGCATTAACTAACACAATTTTGGGGTCATCTGCTATGACGATGTGAATAATTTTTATTCTGATGTATGACTACATCATATCGTCAATTAATTACGTCTACAATTTGGCATTAGAGAAAAAATTTGTCAGTTTTTGTAAAAGTTATAAACATTTTTCTGCAGCAAAGATATGTAATTGGTACCGCAATACTCAAATAAGTAGTAGATATAAATTATTGTATTGTGATTTACAGGTATACCACACAGAATACCCCTCAGCGTTTAGGAGTAACTAAGACAACGATTAATTAGCTACAATTTGACAAATGAACAAAGATATGCAACCACTTTTGTAAAAGTTTAAACAATTTTTCTGTAACCTGTCCTCGTAATATATCTCAAAACTTGCATAGATGGTCTATGCAAATTATTGTGATTTAGAGGTTTTTCGCTACAGAACGTGAAAGGGTGACTAACTAATTGAGAGTCTACATTATGACGTATGGAATACGTTAAGTAGCAATTTTTGAATCAGTTATAAACAACTTTCAACAATCAACTTTGTGAATCTTTTGCCATCGATACTCAATATTGTTACAATAATTAATCAGCTAGTCACTATTTAATGCCTGTTAGCAACAGAATTGTTACCTCTCGCTCTTTATCTCTCAATATATATCGCTGTCAAAGAAAAGTCTTTTTTGACAAAGAAAATATGACTTGAGGCATTTTTACATTTCCAGAATTCTACCAATTGCTAGTTTCTAAGATAGAAATTTGTGTTTTACCGCCCAACAGCTTAGATTCTTCAAAAATAATTCAAAAATAATGATTCACGAGTTTCATAATAATTGTTCCTAGATGGCGACAGGTACCGACCAATCTTAATCTGAGTGATTTGTAACTGATATAAATGCCTGTTAAGAATTTTAACCGGAACATAATACTAAACCAGCCAGGACGCCGGGACCGATGTCTGAGACCGGGACTATATGGTCAAACCGAGACAGTAAAGTGTAGTTTACCGAGAGATAAAATCCCTATACGCTCAATTAAGTAACATGGATTTTATTAAAACGTGTTTTTAGGTGTAAAATATTCTTGAATTGCATTAAAAAAATCATTGCGTAAATTTACCGTGACACGATGGATAATTTGTTGCCCGTGATATTACTGGAATTATATATATTAAACAAGTAATTTTCCAGGACCGATAAGTAATTTTGCAGTACCGAAAAGTAAATTTCCACTGTACAACTGTAAAATTACCAGTTCGAAAGGTGAGCATGCCAGTCCGCGATGCACCGTAAATTTTCATTTAAAGTGTAAAGTTTTCCCATGCAGAACCCGTTTATGTACCGATAGTTTTTTCAGTGTGCGTTCCAAAATGCTGCACGTGGGCAAGATAAAGTCGCCAAACATGGTTAGATACCTAGTATATATTCTGCCTAGTAGTCCTACCGTGACAGTAAATTAGCTAGAGTTTTTGTTTTATTTATAGTATATCGCATATATAAAGTAAACAATTTAATATGGATTATATAAGCTTTTGCTGTAAGTCCTGGACTACGGAGTTTGCAACCGAGTACCTACTTGATATGATGATAAAGTTCCTTAATTACACGATAGGGTGCCTCAAACTTAGACCTGAAAACATCATACTGGTTCTACCTGTATAAAAACTGTAATTTCCTTTACAGTTTACCGTAAAAAATACCAACTTTGGGGCAGTACAATACACTCTCGCTAAATCAAATACATTTTTGGAAACCCCCATTCGGACTACGGAGTTATTCGAAATAAGGTTGATAGGTAGCCAGTATAATTTTTGTTTGTGTTTGGGTCATGGTCAGAAAGTAGGAGAGGTAGTGCAGAGTTAAAGCCCGTTTGGACTACGATGTTATATGGATTACGGTGCATTCGGATTAGCGAGGTAATATTGTAGTCAAACGTTATTAAACATCAAAACACATACTAGGTGTCTGGATTGTATGAAGAAAGTGGAACTAAGGACGTCTTCCAAAAGGTACATTTAGCAACTGCGAACACACAATATACAACATGTTCCAGACCGTATGCAACAACACTAGTATAATAATTTGTGCACGGCATATGGGCCAGTTAACTAAATATGAATTTCTGTTCAGAATAAAGTCAATTTCAATAATCATCTAAAATAATTATTTTGAAACTGTTTTTGAAATAATGAATATAGTAAACTTAGATCACAGCCGGCTATATATTTTATCACAAATTCAACTTCTAAAATAACATTACAAATAATAATCACATTCAATTTTAAATTTATATTTTCTGAACCAACGCGAAAACGCTCCAACAATTTTAATATTGGATGGTTGTATTAATGATCGAGGCAACACCTTTTTTAAGAATAGAATCATATTGATCAAAGAAGTTTTTATTTGGTGTGTACTTTTGGTTGTATTATTATATCTTGTTGTGCTTTGTTTGTTTTCGGTGTCGTTATGAAAACATTAGAGAACTAGCTTTTAGTAATTTTCAGCTTTCCAAGATTGGTGATATTAATGCCAAGCATTAAATAATGCTCACAGCTCAATCGGTATTCGCCTGCCTCTAGATTGTAAGATGGCAACCGCAATTTTCGAAATTTATGTAAAATTAATGTCGCAGTAGAAAAAATACAATATAACAGTCGTTTTATAAGACGTGTTGGCACACTCGTTCCATTTGGGCACTCCTCGCTGCGCTCATCAACAACTCGCGAGCCAATTTTCGTCTTACAAAACTTGCATTATAACTATACTATTACGATATCTTACGGATTATTAGTATTTCGTGAAGAAATTCTCGTAAAAATGTTTGTAATCTATTTAACTAATGTGAGCATCCATTATATTTTTGTCTAGAAGACGATGATAATCGACATAAAAACGAACAAAATGAAAGAATTTAGAAAAGGAAAAACTTTCAAGATTTTGAAAACTGAATTTAGTGGATGCGTTCCAGAAGATTAAGTACAAAAATTATTTTAATCTGATGTGGCCAGGCACATGACTTTATCATACTATATATAAAATTAGTAGTTCAGCTGCATGAGATTCTATTTGATCGAGATCAGACATGTCTGCATTAAAATAAAACTAATAGAACTAGACAGATATGTCGATTAAAGCTGCGTTCGGATATTGTATCAGAATTTCCTCTACTTTAATTTATTATTTAACTATTTCGACAAAATTCCAGTGGCGGCTTATTGGCAAAATCTTTCAAAAACTCTAAGACTAAAGCTCCAGTTCCTTTGGACCCTTTTCAGCAGAAAGCTTCACAGCTCTAAGTTTGGTCATGAAACTTCTAAATATGAAGTTACGTCCCGATACCTTTAGTAGTTTCTCCGGAATCGTTGCCACAAAAAAAAACGGGTACACAACACACCCACACACACACACACACACAGATATTTTTCGTACCTTGGTCAAAAATGTTCAGGGGACCCAAAAAGAGATATTTCTGCTAAAATATCAATTTTTTTGACCCGATTACAATACTTTACATACTACGTATGATATAATAATGATGTTTATTTAGTTAAAAGAAACTAATAATCACAATAAATTTGGTTTCCTTAGTACTAAACTTATCAACTACTTAAAATTAGCCAATACATAAACCCGACATGATGTTTTAAAAAGACCTATCAAACTACTGTTTTTTATATCACTTGGTAAATAATGATAAAGTAAAAATTATCAAAGTTTCACTTCACCATAACAAATTATTATCAATTTACTCACGTTTGCAATCGAGTATTCGTCCGCATTCATGAACTATGCCCCATCTCTCGTCCTGTGTTACGGGAACCACCACTTCGGCAATCGCATCAACATTTCAAATCCGCAGACCGCGCGGATGCCGACAAACATTTCTAATTATGGCGTTGACCCTGGGCATGAATGGTCGCCTCAAAGGGTGTCGGTTAATCAAAGTTGGCCGTTGATGTTGCTGTCGCGGCCTGTTAACTGCAAACTACAGGTGGTCCACGTTAGACAGGCATGGCACACTAATAGTACCTACGACCGCAAAACTCTTGTGGTTAGTGCAACAGGGAGAGAGCTATAGCCGCCGAAGCTAAGTGAAACTATACTAGAGTGAGATAGCTGGTACACAGCCTGCTTGTGCTAGTTTAATAGCCTATTAAGGTGGTCAAATGAGTTTACATAGGTATAAGTCGATTGAACTTGAGTGATTGGCAACAGTGCTATACAGCAGTGTTCAGTTAAATTGATTAAATTTGTATGGGATCTACATAAGAAGTGATACGGGTACTATCAATACTTTTCTTGGTGTTGAATGTTAAAATAGTATAAAATATTATAAATATATAGTGAATGGTGATATCCAGGCGGGATGCAAATTTTATATAAATCAAAAATTACAGCCACAACCTGGATTCAAACCAGGGACCTTTGCGTTTCTAGCACAATGCTTTCCCATCTGAGCTACTGACGCCTATGACATTTGTTTGGGAAAATTGTCCTATCTAGGTAATTGTCCAACACTACCAAAGCCTAACCTATCATGACACCTATCAAATGTTATCCTGGATATCACCATTTACTATACAGGGTGAGTTATTAGTATCCCGGCGGTCGATGGTCATCAAATCGTTTGAGAACTCAAATCGTTTTATACAAGGGTTGTTTGACTCATTAGTTTCTATAACTCAAAATTATTTTCATTTATACAGGGTGTTGTCTTTAAGCGTGACGGAAGGTCAGTAATTTTTTTTAAGTGGAACGCCCTGTATATCATGCCTTATTATGAATACTAAGGAAGTTGTCTTTCCAACTGTGTAACTTGTTCTTGTGTAAAGTAAATAGTTTCTGAGATATTCAATTGTTTGTCAAAAAATTGGCAATTGCTGGCCTTTCTTAGAAACTACGTTAATATTACATTTTTGCAGATATTGTCGTGAAAGTTTTGTCACATAATAACTAAACCTATAGCTAGATGCTGATGTCATGACAAATTAGATGCGCTATACAGGGTGATCGTAGCATGCACTAGTTTTTAAACATTTTTAAATGGCTTTTTCTTGAGATTTTTAAATGGAAAACCCTGTATATTATTTGTTAATTGAAATGCCCCTTGAGTTCTTTGCAATTTATATTCACTATATCGTATATCTATTTTTACTAGTTTTTGTGATATGTGGAATTTAAAGAGTAGTATGCTATTTAGTGTCTTAATATTCCTCTGTATATAGTGTGCTGGGTAGCATGATGTAAAACATTTAAAGGGTTATAGAAGAAGCCATTTAGAACCTATTTAACTAGATTTATTCATATAAAAAGTATTACGGTTATCAAGGTATTACACAATTTTATAAGTATGTTTTGCAATTTTTACAAATGTACAGCTAGCAAACCTGAAGACCTAGTAACTTCAGTTGGGCTCCGAATTAAACCAGAAACAGTGTAATTTTAGGGGGACTATAGTGAACAATTTTTCCCTTGTATGAAAAATGTGCGGAGATGTTTCATTGTATAATAGTAAGTGCGCTCATACACAAAACAAACGGAAACGCTAAAACCTGTCTTCATGAACTACGTTTGAGAACGAATTTGTATTTACTACAAAGAACAACCAACAATATCTACTTACTTTTGTTACTTGGTTTAAAATAGGTTATTTTTCTGAAAATCTGAATCTAAAGATACCTATCGGTTTGTTTTTGTTGCATATTTGGTTGTTGTGTGTGAGCACATAAATCACATCAAAGAAAATCTGAGTTTCAACACTCAGAGGTCAACAAATTTTTACTATAGTTAACCTAAAAGTACAAGGTTTAGGTTTTACGTTAGCAGTAATATGAAATTTTTAAATAACGTCTTCGGTTGCCATACGATAAACGGCAAAATATACTTACAAAAAGTCATATAAAATTGTTAATATGTTGATAACGGTACTACATTGTATAAGGATGAAGCTGGTTAAATCGTTTCCAAATTATCACTTCTATCGCCACTTGAAGACTTTACATCAAACTATCAAGTACCTTATTCACAGCAATATTAAAATTGACAATTGCATTACATTTTCGTCAAATTGCAATTATCACAAAACTAGTAACATTTGGTGTATGACAGACTAGATGTAAATTGGAGCGAAATAAAGGGCTATTACAGGCAACACATATTATACAGGGTTTTCCATTAAAAAGAAACCAGAGAAAAAGCCATTTGAAAAACATCAAAATTTACTAAGCTCAATGAACAGCCTGTATAGTGTATCTAATATCTTTGGATACTATTATCACTTACTGGCTTTGACTAGCTATTGTCTCACATAGTTTATAGGTAAAATCGGCAAAAATGTCGCTTTTACATAGTTTTCAAAAAGATCCTGCAACGGGCATATTTTGAAAAAACAGATGAATATCTCTGGAACTATTAACGCTGTGACTTAGCAACATACACGGTTGGATAAACAAATTTAGTAGCACTCATAATGTAATAAAATATACAGGACGTTCCATTTAACAAAATGTACATACTTTCCGTCACACCGAAATGCAACATTCTGATTAAATGAAAATAATTTTACGTTATAGAAAACGCGAGTCAAACAACTTTTGTATAAAATATTTGTTTCTTTCTCAAACGATTTATTAACTATCGACCGCCGGGATACTAATAACTCACCCTGTATATTCATTAATCATTACGGTACGTCCGGAAAGATACGGTATGTCCGTATATTTATATCTAGTTATATTTCACTTTCAGTAATTGACATTAAATTATATTTCTGGTGTGAACCCTACGTCATGTAGATGACATTTGATAGGTGTCATGATAGGTTAGGCTTTGGTACTGTTGGCTACTTCCTTACCTAGATATGACAATTTTCCCTAACACATGTCATAGGCCTCAGTAGCTCAGATGGGAGAGCATTGTGCTAGAAACGCAAAGGTCCCTGGTTCGAATCTAGGTTGTGGCTGTAATTTTTGATTTATTTAAAATTTGCATCACGCCTGGATATCACCATTTACTATATATTCATTAATCATTACGGTAAGTCCGGAAAGATACAGTATGTCCGTATATTTATATCTAGTTAAAATATTATAAGTAAGAACATAACACCTCTAAATGTTTATTTGATATTTGCTCATAAAATGGTATGGTCTATCATAGCTTAAAATATTTGGGACGCAGAAGAGCACACCCTGAATATTCAATAAATACCTAGTAATTTTATTTTGGTTGAAGTTTTAGGCCACAACGCACAGAATTTTCCATTGAAAATAGGTCAACATTGGTACATACATAAGCTTTGAGACGAAGATTCATAATACAGGTAAACTAATTGAGTGCATAATTTGGAGGGGTAATGTAATTCAATATGAGGAACAAAAAAAACAATAAAAAATCAAAATTCTTTAAGAACTTACCAAAAATTTGATAGTAATTGATGAAAGTGTTGATCATAACCGTTAACGGCATGTCAGTGCTTTTATTATTGTTGCTTCTTTATTAAAAGAGAAAATAATGTGATCATTAAAATCAAAATGTTCAGAAAATATCAGGCAACTGTTTGATTCCAGATCATACATATGGTTCTATCAATTACACCAAGCACTGCAAATTTCGATAAAAAACTGACCTTAATTCTTACACCATGTATAGTTACCATGTCCGGATAACCATTGATTGCGTAACATAGTATAATATTGCTGACTTAGTATTAATTATGTATAAATTCTCTAGTTATTGTATTCAGCTTTTAGTCTAGTAAGAATCTTGTAATTAGACACGCTGACTCGGCGTCACACGGTATTGAACTCAAATCATTCATTCGGTATTTCGCGTAAAACTTGTATTTTATATTTGGTGTTTGAATTTAAATAAACCTTTTTAAAAAAAAACTAACAGACTTTACTATTTATCTGTATACGCTCAAAATGTCATTAAAAATATAACCCCAGTGCTGTTGTTGAGGAACTAACATTCCGTTAAACGAAACAATTTTATATATATACAGGGTGTTTATGGTCTTGTGATGTTATTTTCAAAGGGGGATTAAAGATCATAAAAGAAGGCCTTTACCATAAAACTTTCTTAGTCAAAAATTCACTATCGTTAGATTTTAGATTGACTTTGCACAAGTTGTTGATCAATCGTTTTAGCGTTAATAACCTTCTTTTAAGGTGTTTAAGCACCCTTTAATAATAAAAACAAGACATTTTTACGTTAATGGCTTTCTTTTAAGATGTTTACTCACATCTTGAAAATAAAATCACAAGACCGTAAACACCCTGTATATATATATTATATTATCGCCCTTTTACCTAGTATAAAAATTCTCTGGCCATTATAGGTTATCGACACGATAACTTTCGCAAAATGGATACACTGTGCAAGCATAGTGATCCCATAAAGATACTATCATACAGAAGGCCATAACACCCAATAATAGTGTCCCTAGAATCTACCTGTACAATAGCTTACACCCATAAAAAGGGTGTGTATGCACGGCGGTCGTCCGATTATCCCTGCCATGGTTTAAAACTTTCGAGCGAATGTTTGGGGACGCCTGTCCTAGCTGAGATCCTTGATGGCTGTTAATAATTCATCTGGTTACGGGGAGAGACAGATCTGGATTCCCCTTTTAATTAAGATTGTGTTTGTCTGGATGTAGGTAGGATCGAATCATGAATTATATATTTGGGGTAGAAAGGAAAAGACCAAATCGCCGTCAAATTGTGACTGGTATGCGACGTGGAAGACCAAGCCTTTCGTGCGAAGGACAACATCGAGATCATATTTTATTGGCGATTTTATTATTTATTGCGCAGTGTTACTTGTCTTAATACATTGCCAAGAGAAGTGGCAGTTTTGCTATTCACAACGTCTACTGAAAAAAGACATGTCCAATCACGTCAAAAGTTATTGAGTGTCGGTAGTTTTTGTAATAATTTGTAATAACCAGCGTGTATATCAGAATTAAGTCACTAAATCAAAAATATTATAATAAACTATTATTAATTCAAGTATAGGTTTTAGGTTTTTCATTTAATTGTCGTGTACCAACCTTAAGCAATATATTTTATTTCAATTAAAATTTTAACATAGTGCACTGTAGAAGCTGTCATTAAAAAATCAGTCATTCTTGTATTATTTTTTCTGTTCTTCAAGAGGTTACATGCGTTTGAAATATTAATAAACCAAAAAAAATTATAACAAAATACATACCAAACAATGCAAAACCGAAAAAATAACTCGATTAAAATCCATTACTACAAAGGAGTAAATAAATTTAAGCTAAATATTAAAAATAAATAATATTGTTACTGTTTTTGCCTTGTTTATTGTAACTTCAATCTACGGGAGTTCTTGGGAATAAAGGCTTGAGATGCTCGGCATAAAGGAAACAAGTAACTCCCTAAATCTTAGATCGGATACGGAAGAACCCAGTTCCATCTACACATACTGGCTAAACCTTGATTATAACCATAGACAAGTCTTAGATGACACCATTGATGGGTTTGGCAATTTGAGTGAACTCGTTTCCTGATTGGCCCCCTTTTTCCGTGTGTTGCTTATACCCGCCACTGATTTGTTGATGTGCCGCGTTTTGGTGAATTTTGTGTGTTTGCGAAGTGTTGGTTGGTGGCACTCAACTGTGGTATGTTTTAACTGTCATTGTCAAGTTAGCTGCACGTGGGATTCTAACGTTTCATCGTTGATTGTCAACGAATATAGATAGTCATCCATGGGTTAGTTGGGGCCTTTACATCCAGAGGGCAGGGTTTTGAGCAAGATTAATTCACAAATTATAGCGTTTTCGACTCATATATTTATTATATATTTATGCTCGACCTCAGCCAGTTCGCACCAAGTGCGTGCATAAAAGTGTATAAGTCGAAACCGCTATAATTTGTGAATTAATCTTGCAGAAAACCCTGCCCTCTGGATGTTAAGGCCCCAACTAACCCATGGTTGACTATCTATGTTCGTTGACAATCAACGGTTTCATCTTGGCTGCTTTTCTTGTGGTTTTCTACGATTATTGGGAGGATCCCTTTGTTAAATATCTGGATCTCGTTCATCTTCCCTAAACTAACGAGTTCAACCGTCACACTAAGGTATATTTTGAGATTAAACTAAAATTAAAATCCTAAAAACTATGTACTAATTGTTATATTATGTTTTTAGATCGCTGATCGGTGTTTTGTCTAGAGAGATATCCTTATATTGTTGCATGTGTGCCCTGTGGCTTTCCTGTTGTTGTTTTGTTGTGTGTTTGCTCTCTTGTTACGGCGTGACGGACCCCCGTTTGTACTTTGCACTCTCCGATGAGTTGTTAAGATTGCTCAGAGAACACTGATTTCAAATTCAGTGTCTGACTGTTATTGAGGTAACATCACCTTCGGTGGGATACCTTTGCCGTTTATATAACAGTTTTGTATTATTGTTGTAGTTCCTGAAGAAGTGACAATTCGTCATGAAATATTGAACAAAAATAAAATAAGTCAACATTAAGCTGTGAAGTTTTATTATATAGAAGCCTTTATTTCCGTAGGCTGAAATTAAAAATAAATTGATTACATAATGAGCAAATAAAAATCCATATGAAACTTTTCAATAATTTTCATATCTAGAAACTAAATATCATTTCGAATAAAAAGTTATATATGGACTCATTGGATTTCTCAATTCCTTAACACGTGGGAGCCGTTTAAAATACCGTTTTGTTAATACTTCGAACGCCTGTAAATTTGTAATGATTTTTCTCCTGTTTTTCAGTTTAAACTACACCTCACTATGAGACGACGTCTATTCTCCGCGTGTTTTTAAATTTTCCGTTCAAAAGAATTTACCAAGGAATAAGGTATTATTGACAACATAACCTAATATTAATTACATTCTCTGAAAAATGTTACGTGAAGAACAAACTTTTTCCTAGGGAACTATTTTTCCTAGTTTTCTTAACCTCTCCAGTAATGTTTAAGAATGTATATTAGAGAAGTAATTAGCACGCGCTGTGTACTTGGTCAATCGCTCCGAAGTAAAAACAAGTACGTAATGGTACGTAATTTAATTTACTCGGCTGCAAAGTTTCCACCACCTGGCCGCCGACAACCGAAAAACAAGCAAGAATGCTGGAAAACAATATACGACCGACTGAAAAATAACCGAAAGAAAAAGAAGACAACCGACGTCTACTTCCGTTTAATAACGCCATCTACTCCTATCGCCCGGCAAAATTAAAAGTCGTTTTTATGACCCTCAATCTGCATAGGTGAGTTTAATCTGCATCGTAAAATAGTACGGATGAATTTTGATGATATGGTTATTAGATGCCCTGGGGTAAGTTTTCAACGAGCGGAGGCGGTATAAAGTTTTTAATTGGAATGATGATTGCATTTGGAATTATGTTAAAAGTTTAAATACTGATCTACGGTCCAGCAAAATGTTTGTCAAATAAATTGAAACTATGAAATTTTCAATACGAAGAGACAACTTACTCCCGTTTTCTAACAAGGTTATCTAAGAGTGACTAGTATGATCGGCAAACTTTGACCAGCCTTTTTTTACCATTATTACGATTCACATGTCCCATAGGTGTAAATTACTAAAACCAGCTTTTCTAAAAATTAATAAGAAAAATCCAGCAGGGGAGTTTGCTATTAATGCTCAAAGGTCGAAAGTGGAAGTAATTTCCCATTAACATGCACCCCATTGGAATAAAGCACACTCGACTCTTCGAGAGGTGCTCAAACTCAGAAATAAAATTCAAATAGATGCACGCCATTTAAACGATTTTATTTGGCACCACAATCTACCCTCTAGGCCGAGTACAGCTCCCGTGAGGGTAGGTAGTAGGTGCGGGGCAGGGTGCGGATCTCAATCATCTAATTGAAAAATTATCAAAAACATCTCGAATTTCAGCGGCACCCTGGCGTTTCATGCAGCCGTGTGTACCTTGACAGGAAAAAAGCAATTACTGAAATTGATCGCGTTCCCTCCTCGCGAAAAAATGGATGGAGGAGCAATTTACTGGTTTTTAGGGTGGTCGGGGGTTTGGAAAAATTAATAGACCTCTATTAAAAACGTGCGATAAGAAAATTACCGGCGCGCGAGCGCATTTAAATTATACCCTGGGATCTCTCGTACGGTATGCCGGGTAGATAGAATTAACCTTTTTAACCCCTCCTTCCTCCCCTACCCGAATGTTTGAGCAAAAGTAAGGGTGGGGGATGTCAAGATAAAAAATTGCGCGATTACTGAAACGCCGATGATCTATCTCCGGCTCGGATGAGAAATGTCTATTTTCGAGAATGAGGGTTGGGTTGGCATGACAGAGGGGGTGTTTGTGAAGTGTATTCGGCAGATGATGTGGCGCAATTATCATTAGGTGACGGTTCTTTTTCTCGTTTCGTTGAGCTTCCATTCCAAGCTCTGCAATTTTCCAGATTATCAAAGATTCTCGTTTTTTATTTTGCTTCGCATGTAATAACCAGTATGTGCAAACATTTTGTCACAAAATTTTAAAGAAATATTCAGGAAACGAATATTTTGATATTAAAATCTATTTATTATTTCTTAGACGTGTATTTTGACGACCCCGGATTGCTTATAGACAATTTGGATAAGCCTTTTTAATATAACCATTTTGTGTAAAATGTTTCTATCTTTTCGAAAATACTAAAGTCATAATTCTATCTATCTATTAACAGTATTACTGCGGAAACACCGTACTTTATGCAATGAGTGGAAAAATGAAATATGCCCAGAACTTATTGCATGGAACGCTGAAATGCTTTTAGGCAATCAATCATGCGTCAAGGGCCAGATGAGGTAACTTATGTTCCTTTGTTTATGATTACGTCAAATCCAAACCTCCAGAATTCCTGTTTTCGGACTGTTGCCCAGGCCAGAATCGATATCATACTATTGAAAGATTTTTGTTGGCACTCCACGCTATCTAGTGCTGCAAGAAACTTTACCATTATTTCCTTTTACCATGTGACTAGATTTTTTGTGGTACAGTCAAGAGGGTTGTGAAAAAATGATCACGTGTATTGTATGTTCCTGATTTGTTTCCTGGATTTCCTTTTTAGGTCAATAATTATTATTTCTTACACTACAGTAAATGTGAATGCCGAACAAACCACAATTCCACGACAGAATAATTAATAGTTCGTTCCATATTCAAAACGCACTAGATGGAATTTTGTATTGCCAAACTTATGCTTATGCCTACCAAAGCTTATGACGGATATTTTGAGTGTGCTATGAATGTAAATACCCAAATTTTATTATCAATAAATTATTTTTCCAATTTCCACCTTTCTCCTTTTGTAAATTAATTTACCGCGGTCTCAAAACTTTCATCTAACATCTGGAAAAACAAACGCCGATCGCAAAACAATTTCTCATTTTTAGTCTGGAACTTATTTTTTTGCCTCGAGTTATGAATCACCCTGTTATAAGCTAAAGATTTGGAGTTTTATTGTCATATTAACTCTTGAGAAGAACTACCGATGAGATTTACAACTTCTATGTTGACTAAATCTGTAAAATACAGACGGTTGCCGAATTATTATACAGCTTCTTTTTAGTTGGAAAAAATGTCTGATTTTACGAGATTACAGAGATATCAGTGGTATTTTTAGCTATCAGAGCATTTCACATATTTCCAATTACTTAATTTGAAAAAGAAATTTCGACGCTATTAAGGTAAATATCTTCATCTGTCAAAAACATTATATATAATTAAACTTATTTTAAATTTTGAACAGCGTAAAATAGGGACCACTATAATACTAGTATATATCATATCTCTAATTCAAAAATATCTGAAATAGAATACAATATAGAATCTGCCAACACACTAGGTCGAATACGATATTTTAGTTCTCTCTTTCTCCAGATTTCTCTATTTCTTTTTGGCGGTACCCAAACATCATTGTTAGGAGTGGTATAACCAACTACATACAAGGGTTGCATTTGAAATACAAGGGTTGCATTTGAAACAGTCTGCTTGCTGGGTGTTTGTTCTTCCGCATTAGCATAGATGATTCACGGTCGGCGCGCCTGCGGTGCATGGCTTGCATAAAGTCCCGGCAGTCGGCTCCCCATTTCCCCCGTATCCCCCCAAGCCCCAGCAATCAGTAATTATCCCCAGGTTTACTTCCATTACATGTAAACTAAGACCAACGGAAATCTCATAATCCGAAATCCCAAACTGTGTTAGTACATTTAAACCAGAGCGGCGTCTTCGCTTCCCCGCATTCCCCCATTTCCCCCCAGACATCCCCCTGGCGCGCATGCATGCAATCCAATCGATGCTCCCCAGCTAAGGAGGAGGCGACATCTTAGAAGACGACTCCGTATAAATATTAAATATTCATCATGGTCGTGACGGTGGCGCATATGAATTAGGCATTAAGGAGTCCCCATATCCGGGGGGTGGTGCGGAAAATGAAGGGCGGGGGTAAAGGCGGCTGGAGGTCCAGGAGACACGCCGCTCCTAATTTATGATAATCCGCAGAATGTATTTTGGCTGCAAATTCAATTCGCCGCGAGGGCGCGCTGCTAAAGGTGCAGGTTAACATCGGACCCAGTCGATGAAGGGGGGATAGAAGGGGGAAATGGGATAACGCGCTTTGCGTCCCGTGCTTCATCTAATTATTGGAACCCGGTCGCTAGTCAAGGATGTTTTCTTTCTGGTTTAATGGAGGGTGATTACACCCCCTTTGGAGATCTAACGCAACCCCCCCCCCCAATGTATGCTAATTCCAGTTCCGTTAAAAATGTTTGTACACAACATGGCAAAAAATTGAAAATGACCCATTAAGTAATACGACTGAACCATCAAAACAGTATAGTCATGTCACAGCATTCCAATAATAAAATATGGTATTTCCATTATTTAACTTTCTTTACTTCCTAGCATACTCACAAGTCGTCGTAATTGGCTGGAAAATTTACCTGCAACAGAAGAGAGAAAAAAAAAACATTAGAAATCAACGTGAACAGTTTGAGAAAAAGAGGCAAACTTTAGGTAACGAAGTTTGCAACTTGAGCGTGAGCACTCGCAACGCTTTGTTCGCTCGTTTTGCAAAGCTTCCTAATTATCAATTCCGGGCACAGGGATTCTTAAATTCGCGTTCTCCACTCGAAAGTTCAGCACCAACCGACCGACCACTCAGGTCCTAGTCGCGATCAATTTCCACACTCCCCTAATGTTCTAATTAATAATTCTGAACGGGTAGACAGAACAGTCACGAAGAGGTTCGAAGTAAACTCTATCGACTTCACTTCTAAAGTTGTGCTGCCGTCCATAAAGACTATAGGAACTGCAAGTGTAATATTGCTATGAGTTGTTCGCGATTATTCAATGCACACAAGATAATTAGATTCTGCTCCGATATCAGAGTGTTAGAAGTACTAGTAATAATCGTATTAAGGGATAGGAATATTCCTAAATATCCCTAAACTTATACTGTGAAATTTTCAACTTGCACATAAGGAAGATATTACCTTATCGAGAATTAAAATAATATGGTTGAATCTATTGAGAAAAAAATCGAGAAAATGATAAAGTGATGTGTAAATGAAATTACATCTAATAAGGCCTCAATAGCTCAGATGGGACAGCATTGTACCAGCGACGCAAAGGTCCGTGGTTCAAATTCAGGTTGTAGCTGTAATTTTTGATTTATTTAATGATTACACCCCGCCTGTATGTTACCTTATTATTAACCTATAATATTACTGTGACAATGTATGTCGTTAAACATTTTCAGTTATAACTCATTATAATCTTTACGTATAGATTCTACCATCCAAAACAGGGTTCATAAATTTAAAACTAATAAAAAAAGACGAACTATACTTGCGACTGTGTGCTTTAAACAAAGCGTCATTTTAGCCTATTTCGACCGATGTTTCGCTAATGTACACCCATCACTGTCAACACAAAGAAGGGTTTACACAACTTCTGAAGTTCGTGAATTTTTACAGTATTTACACCTATTTACTTCAATCTCCTTCCTTATAGTTCAAGTCATTATACAATTCAACCACAAGACGATGATATCGTTATTGTATCAACAAGAACATTAGAATTCATGCTACACAACACATCCTAATTGATATTTACTCTTATTTCCCCCCAAAATTCTCTGCCCTTTCTCCCAGACCATTCGAAATAAACGATAACCCCATATTCTCCTTTAAGGGCTCACATTTCCGGCAGTTTGGCGCGCGCTACGCACGCCCGTAGGTGGGGATACTGAGGCCAGTTCACTTTATCGTCCCAATTTTCTGCGTTCCGCGCCGTCTTAGAGATACTTAACATGATGAACTGACATTGAGATCGTGCGTGCCGCAAGCATTAAGGGTGCCATGAATATGGGAAACATGGCGGAATATGGGAGTATGAGGTGGTTTCCCTATCGTACCTGTCGTCTGTTATCTAGGGCTATATACGCCATCTAGGGTTGGGGTTGGACTATTAAAAGCTACCCTTACACGCGCATTATTATTCCCGCGTTCAATTTTTCACGGGTATCGTGCTCCCCAAGGGATGCTGACATCGTAACAATAGAATTTTGGGGGGGAATTCGAATTGTAGGTTCGTTGCCAATTATTTGGTGAATTTTAGACGGGTAGGTATATAAGATATTGATACAAAAACAACTTCCCGCGCCGGAATTCGTAATTCCATTTGTTAGAAAATTGCCGAATTAAAAAAATAACAATCAAGTTATAAACGAGTTTCTCTTTATTTATTTGAGCAGGCTGAACTCGGCAGTGATGGTTTACTTTTACACTGAGATATTAATTATTTACCCTCCAATATATAGAACCAACAGCTTTTGAAGTAATTTCATTATTAAATACGAATTCAAAGGGATGCGAACTCTTAACTGAGCGACCTGATCCTAAATGCCCAAGGGCGACCTCTACCGCGGAAAATATAAACACAAATTCAGCTTGTTTACCGGTTAATTTTCAATTTGCTGTTTATTTCCTCCCTCAAGCGGATGACTAACAAGTATTTACTTGTTTTTGTATTCGCGTCAAATATTGTGCTCAGTTATCGTAAGGGTTCAAAGGTTTATTTATGGTGGAACGAATTTTGTCGCTTATACATGGTTAAAGGGTGGGGATGGTTGGAATGAAACCTGACGCCACGATCGGCAGAAAAATAAACATGGACGTTGAGTTTTGGTTTCCCATTGTTCCATTCACGGTCATATCGGTAAGGATTAGGAAGCGTAAATAAATATCCCAGTATCCCTGTTTATTCAGTTGTTATTTTGGGAGAGAGAAAGGGAAAATGTGTATTGTGTATTATGGTGTATTGTGCTTTGGTCTTAGGATGATGTATTAGGACGTAATTCCATTTTTTGTCAAGAAATGGCAAAAATCGACAACTTCTATCATTTGGGTACGCACATGTTTTGTTTTTAAGAAAGATATTCTTATACCGAAAGGTTGTAATTATGATTTCGTGTTAAGGTTGACAATTTATTACAGAATAAAGCTAGTAAGAAAATTATCTTCAGCCGAGTCGAAGTTAAAATACCCCCGTAAAATAACTTCGGTGTGGAATTTAAAAAAAAAATTGTTAACCGATTTTGCCCATACACGGACTTGTCCTTTCTTTTTAAGAAATAAGTTTGTATACCAAATTTCAAATCAATTACTTCAAACTTACGGCAGTTATCGTGTACACCGATAGACGTACATACGCAGACGGACAGACGGAGAGAAAAATATATATACAAGTCTATACTTGCCACGCTTCCTTAAGGGTGTTACAAATGTTGTGACAAAGTAAATATACTCCACCACAGTAAATTTGGGGGGTATAAAAATGACGTCTAAATACATTTTTAAGATAAAAAATAGTAAAACTAAAAATAATTCACTATATTCGTTTATTTTATTTTGAAAGACTGTAGCGACCCCAAAATCTCTAAAGAGTGATTGTTTGATTTTTCCAAAATGCGGCTTATTTTTACAAATCCGCGAGAAAAAATATGGAAAATCGGACTGTTCCATTAACAGGTGGGCGTCTGGCCACCTTAGTCATAGATCATCTGTTATAGGAGCCAAAATTTGAGAAAAAAATATCTTTTAATGTTGGTATGTCTATGACCCGCCTGTACACCCTATATTTAATAGTTATTCATACAGACAAGCCCTGTATTTTGAGGTATTCATCATTTGAAAATATTCAGCATATTACTCCTATAATGTAAGCACCCAACCTTAAAAAAATCTAATAGATATTTCAGGGCATTAAGGCCACGTTTGACAGGTTCAGCGAGTTTATAATAAAGTACATAATTACCCGCTTCGACTAAGGGGCGAAACAGCAAACGCGTTAAATTTTCGGGCGTAGGTGGCGCTGAGTGTCTGCCGCGTACTGCTGCTGGGGAGAATTATTTTCGGTAGGATAACTTATTAAGCGGCAACAATATACTCTAAACGGGTTTCGAAGGTTAGCTCCCCGGTACCAAAGACCCCTGCGCCAAAGTAATCCGATAAATTGGAAATTAAAAGTTTTCGACCTGCTAAGTTCGGGGATGAAATTTGCTGAGGGGGGTGGGGGGTAAATTTGGTTGGTTCGGGAAAGAGCAGTAAAACCGCTGAACGAAATTGGTTCCGTCGCGAGCAGGCGAAACGTCGCTGCCGACAGTGGCGTACCTTTGCGCGGGGACAGCTAGTCCCGCACCCACCGAAAGGCTGTAAAACGATGTTTATGATGGCGTGTCAGCAACCGTCAGCGCCCCTTTGCGACGAGCAATCAATATACCGCAAACTCTTTCCACAAGTTCGAATGATGCCGGCAGCCGCCTTGCCGTTTCAATTAAAAATTTGTAAAATGTATTAATATAATAGTAGCAAGGAAATAATACAATAGTATTGACCAGGGATATAGTTGCTCAGGAAATACGTTGCTATTGATTTTGATAAAAAGTAATTTTTATTGCCATTGTCTAATATGCTCGTGTATATTGTAATCTGCGTATAATTAAAATAGTTACACCTTCAAGAAGTTGTTTGATCGCTGTTCTAATTAGCACAACAAATTTAACGCTGCTCGACAGGAGAAATATTGCGAATTTCTGAAGAGTACGAGCAGAGAGTTATAGAGACTATATTACAATTTATCAAATAATTATTCTCTTTATATCATATATATGTACTTCTGCAATATTTGACTATAACTTATAACTCGGCTAACGCATCTTTTGAAAAATTTCTTGACTTAACAAACTGTAATCCGGCGCATCCGCCATTTTGGTCTTCTTGAATATTTCTTGAATGTGAATTACGACAAGAATAAAACATGGTACTGAGGCTTCCATTGGGCTCGCGTGTGAGTTATATTTAGTTATTCTAACTAACATTTACATTTTTATTACGAAAAATACTATAGGGTGTTTTTTTTAGAGGCGGAGAACTTTAAATTGAAATTAAACACACATTTTTATATTTATATTAATGAATTGTTTTTTTATTTCAACGACAATTGTTTGGCATTAACATTTCAATATGATTTCGGGCATGTGGCTCCCACGACTGGTGCGTACATGGCGTAATCTAGAGGTCCAATTTTCACATATCCTTTGCAGTACTTCAGGCTGTATTTCGGCAATCACGAGTCGAATGGTGGCTTCCAAGTACTCAAGTGTTTCGGGTTTATCAGCATAGACATGTGACTTTACATATCCCCAAAGAAAATAGTCTACTGGCGTCAAGTCGCCATTAATAAATTTTAGAGGCGAAAGCTTTAATTTGGCAACACTGTTCTCTGTAAGAGCTAATGTGACAGTTCTCGGCAATTCATTATGAATAGACTGACGCCAGAGCAACGTTTTGAAAATTGTTCAAATTTTTTTTGTTCAGTGATGAAGCTCACTTTTGGTTAAATGGTTACGTGAATAACCAAATTTCCGAATTTGGGGCGATGAGAATCCACGAGGTGTTGTCGAAACACCATTAAATCCACAAAAACTTTCACATTAGGACCAATGATTCCGCCAGCCCATAATGCGCACCAAATGGTCAGTTTTTGTGGATTTAATGGTGTCTCGACAATAGCTCGTGGATTCTCATCGCCCCAAATTCGGAAATTCTGTTTGATCACGTAATCATTTAACCAAAAGTGTGCTTCATCACTCAACAACAAAAAAATTTGAACAATTTTCGAAACGTTGCTCTGGCGTCAGTCTAATCATAATGAATTGACGAGAAGTGTCACATTACCTCTTGCAGAGAACAGTGTTGCCAAATTAAAGTTTTCCCCTCTAAAATTTATTAATGGCGACTTGACGCCAGTAGATTATTTTCTTTGGGGATATGTAAAGTCACATGTCTATGCCGATAACCCCGAAACACTTGAGTACTTGGAAGCCAACATTCGACTCGTGATTGCCGAAATACAGCCTGAAGTACTGCAAAGAGTATGTGAAAATTGGACCTCTAGATTACGCCATGTACGCACCAGTCGTGGGAGCCACATGCCCAAAATAATATTGGAATGTTAATGCCAAACAATTATCTTTGAAACAAAAAACAATTCATTAATATAAATATAAAAATGTGTGTTTAATTTCAATTTAAAGTTCTCCGCCTCTAAAAAAACACCCGTTACTATCAAAATAAAGATTTGACTTCTATGTTCGGTGATAAACATTCCTACGCTCTATATCTCTGAAACAGTTAGCCGTTTACAAAAATAAAAGTTTGGCATAACTCATAATTTGCCTGGAATATTCTGATTAAATGCATTTAAATGCATTGTTTCTTTTATGGGTGTCGTTAGTATGCATCATTGTACATTTCCACATAATTTTATAAATTCTCTACACTACAAAGTATACAAACTCTAATAAACTGAAGGAACATTTTAATCCCAGGATTATATTACGCCCCTCGCAACGTTCGCGTGCTGCAACTAATTAAGAAAATTATAAAGTTGTATCCACATTTTTAATAAACACGTAATAAAACACTGTGCGGAAACGGCAAGACTTACAAAATGCAACAACGCCCACTGTTAGAGGAGATAATTAAATTTCTCTGTAATTGCGAGTCCGGACGAGCTTTACAGATTAACTCCATCAACCCCCACCATCACTACAACCCTCACCATCTCAAAAATAAAAAAAAAACTAGAAACGAACACTCAACTAAACGAACGCTGCAAACGAACTAAACTGTTTGCTGCGAGGTTTTTCGTCGGCTCGTCTCCCCTAGCAACGGTTGCTACTCGTGTAATATCAGTGTAGAGCACAGATAAGTACGTAATTCATGTAAATTTGCATTCATGTCGCGAGCTTTTTGCTCGTCGTGGTCGTAGTAGGCGGCTGGTAGACTAGCGGGCCTCGGCTTTGGACCGCTGCGCCGCCCCGCGCCGGTGACGATATTTCGCGCGGTAATTAAAATACGAGACACCGGTGCATGTTTTACAGGGAAATACCGTTCGCGCCCGCAGCGCGCACGCCATCTATCTTTCGGAACTACCGCTATAACGTGTACGTGCACGAGAATATTAAAAATCGGGAAAAAAACGCGCGTTTAAAAGCTGACTTGCGAGCTGGTGGTTCGCAGGGTAAAATATTCAGTCGAGATGAGTGAATGTTATATTATGTATGTATGAGTGCAAACGAATGCTTGAAATTCTTTTTTAATTTTACATTGTTTTAATGTAACGATAAAATGTATTGTATTTCACACAATAGCACAGTCAACAATGCTATATTTTCCTTTTTTTTTTTAAAACATAGTATTGAAGTTGACTAGGATTATCCTCATGATCATACATGTGTCCTTACGACCTCGGGGTTTGTCTTGCTTAGTTTACAAGATATATTATATTATATACCATTATCGAAATCCAAAAAAAATTGGAGGGTTCCTAGTTCAAATCTTGGTGGAAGTATTTTTTCCAAAAAAATATCCCCACCTGGGATTAATTATCATTTGCTTCTTTAATTGATTCCACATTACTGACGAGATTACGTAATAACCATTTTCCCTTGAAATTATGAATAATATTTATAATAGTGTTTTTTTATTTCAGAAATCTGGGTACATTGATATGCAAATTGGAAAGATAATGCGATAGATATAAGATAGATAAAAAAAGAAAAGCACAAGCGAACCTTACTGCACAAATCACAGTTCTGTTGTTAATTAGAAAATTAAGCTGTTTTTAGGTGGTAAATAAAAAAATGGTAATACAAATAAATGCACCTTTGACAAAATCGCAAAATATTAACGTTACGGAAAGTCTTGATAAGAATTGTGATAAGAAAAGAATTCTTAGTTTATTCATCCGTATCAAAAATCATTCGCCTTAAACCCAATTATGCAATGGGGGAAAGGCTGCGAGCACCATAATAAATCCCACTTCTGCCTCAAACTCAATCCAATCTCAGAATCCAAATATTGATACTTGGCTCGTTATCCAATCTCAGGTAAAATTTCACAAACGAGATTCTGTCTAGTGTTTGACTTCTTTTACACTCCTCCGCCTCCACAGACAAAAATATCATTCGTATCCGAACGTTGGACGATTCCGAAGACGGGTGTCCCTCGTGAGTGGGGAGGGGGGTTTAAATTAATTAAGGCCCGGTTTGCGGAGAGCGGAACAGTAGTATGAAAGTGGATTAGCTGGGCTCGGATAATCAGCAGTAGTTGGATGTGCAAATACAGGCGCATCGAGAAGCGGCCCACTCTGATGACTTGAGCACCCCATGCAGATCAGAGCGCGCCACCTCTATTTTCCTTTAACGAACCGCCAATAGACCCGAATCCGGATAATTCCAACCGAAAATAGGAAATTCAGAATTCCGAGAGCTTTGATATGCACTGCTGTGCAAGCGTACATAAGCATTACCATATCTAAGAGACGTTTAAATAATGCATGTCAGTGCGGATATCGTAACTTACGGAATCGGGTATGCCGTTACCTCTATGCGAAATTGGTTAAAATAATAATGATGTAGGTATATTGCAGGATTTGGATATAGCGCTGCTTTTGGTAGAATATTTTGCGAGCAGATTTTCTAATTGAATTTTGTGCAAAATTGTACATTATTAACTAAAGGGCGTGATAATATATCTGACTGCAATGAATGAAGAGATGAATGATATACATATCTAATATCCTAATATCGCAAAGATTGATTGAGTACGTTTCAGTGATATCTCATGATTACTGAAACCTGTTGTATTCAGGATGATGTTTATTAGATATGAGGCAAAGTAAGTGAAAGATGTTCTGAAGGGGGACAGGTAATGTTCCGGTACATCAATCGGTGGGTAGGTAACTCTATCCCAAGTTAGGTGCCAGAAAATCACTATGGTGAAAATAGTTTACTGAAAAAAAAAGTATCGATTAGATGAGAATTTTATATTCTGCAATATAAAAACTAATGTGAAAGAAAATAACCTTGCATACAATGAGTTAAACTGAGAAAATATTGTATTTCCCTGTCCTCACATTTTACATCCATGATTCATAAACTGCTTGCTATCGATACCAAAGACAGATTAATTCAGGCCAGTTGCTGCAATTTTAACTGATAATTTTTTCCACAAAACTACCAATTCACTTCGTATTAACAAGTACGTAGCTTCTCAAGCACAATTCAAGTTAATTTCTTTATTTTCTTTTAGAAGGTTGCATTGAATAACAGTACACAATGGAGTACCTAATCTATTTTTATTCTATCACGTTATAAGTATGTGGTATTACTTGATAGAAATGTACTTCTTTAGCTTCATATACAATCTCTTGGGAACATAGAGTTTGTGGGCTAAAATAAATGCAATAAATTCTAAAGAAACACCATGTGATCTACGGTCTACGCACAAGTATCTACATTATGTAGGTGTCGGTATGTTATTCATTCCACTCAGTCACTCCACTATGTGATGAATTTGTAGGTTAGAAAATAAAGTATATTTTCATCCAACCATTTCAATTTACTTTTACTTCCATGTTGTTATATGATAGAAAAATGTACCATATAAAATGTCAATAGTGGTCAATAGTGTAGTATTGACATTTCACTGTACACATAACCTCAATGACAAATGGTGACGTAGTAAGTAACCAGATTTACGCATCCGTTGACTACGCAACTCGGCCAACAATATTATGAATGACATTACCCACGTTACGAAGCTGCCCGAATGTCTGAGAGTTGTTGGGTGTAGGACGCGGACACGGTCCCGACAGGACTAATTGGTAGTTATAATTATATAATCACACACACACACACACTTGTTTTGATGTAAGATTTACTGAACCTTAGAACAAAAGCGTACAAAACCCAATAGCTTATTATTGGTGTCTGTAGTACCTACATATTTCTTGATGTTAGACATAGAATTTAGACGTAGCATTTCTTCGGCTCGACAAAATTTTTTCTGACCTTTGTCTGACCTTTGTCTGACCCCAGAGAATCCACATCTTAGTCAAACAAACAAAGGCCTAATAATTTCATCCTAACAATGTCCAATTTCAAATTACAGTCCCACTATGAGAAGAAAATATAAGCAAAAAGTCACACACTTCCCTTATGTACAATACACATTCCCACTTCCCTTATGTACAATATACATACCTGTTATATGTATATATCATGTCTATCCAAAGCGACATCTTTCGTCGCTACTCTGGATTAATATCTGTCGGGCGAGAGTGTCCCGTGGGACATCCAGTTTTCAATTTCGCGTTTCGCCGGTACACGGGACGGGCGGGTGCGCCGCTGGCTGTCTCGCCCAATCATCGCCTTCCGTTACCAGCCAAAACGAATTATGCTAATAAAGGAAGAGAACGTACATGCCCATAATACGTCCCTGACAGACAGGCTAATCAAGAGCTCCGGATGTGTGCGGAGCTGTGAAGGTGTGAGATGGATACGAGAAAAATTTGAATTCCACCCAGTTCTTACGCTTTGGATGAGATGTCGTGTGGTAGTATTGTGTTTTAGAATAATAGAGCGCATGGTTTACAATTCTATATGCTACACAAAGCTAATATGTGGATTAATTTACATTTTGAATACACTTAACATTTATTTTTTTACATATTAGTTGTTGCACAAAACTTGACAAAGCACTATTCACAATCATCCATGTAACCTCGCATACTTAATGAATTCTCATTTGTAATGGACTGATTACCAAGCCTTAAAAGTGATTATTGAACCCAAATAAATTGAATCTGATTACGAATTTAAAGGGTCATATATACGAAGTAAAAGAAAGAAGCTGAGATCATCACTAACAGCATAGGGCCTATTTGCGGATACAATATATAATATTGGTTTTACTCCTATCTTCCCTCCACTTAAAAACATTAACAGAAGCTTTTAGTTTTACAGATTTTGTTTTATATAATGACGTTTATTCTGAGTAAGAAGTTATATGGACATTCACAGTTACTGCAGTTTGGCATATTAATAGAACTCTCAAATAAAAAAAAAACACTAATCATCCTCACCTAGATTAATTTATCACTCACTTCTCAATTTACTTCTACATTACTGACGAGATTTATACGTGGCTACATGGCTATTTTCTTTTCGCTATTTTCTCCGCAGTTCAGTTACTAAACTCGCACAATGAAATAATTTATTTCTTTTGGTTGTATGTAAGTTTGTATATTTTTTGTTTGTGTCAAAATGTCAACGCTAGTGTGTTAAACATAATTAACTTTTCTAATTTTCTACTCAAATTAAATTTATTGTATTAGATTATCAACAGGAAACTAATAGAACATTTCGCATAATAGTTGAGCATTTTTGCGTTTTGTTGAAAGAACCACGAAGTCGAAAACCTACATTATTCAGGATATTGAAATGTACTAAAATTCAAACTTTTGACCTGCCTTATTCCCTGGTTAGGACGAATTTGCTTCATGCCATAAGTGGTAGTAAGTTTTCGTATGCCTTTAGCAAAAAACGCTATTTTTGCTTCAAGGTTAGTTTTTACTGTCGATGTCAACTAAGGCGGATGCGCCGCTTTTATCAGAATTTAATGGTTTCCTTGTTATTTTCACGCAAATTAGAACGACCATAATTGCTGTTATTATTTAAAACTAGCATCGCAGTGAAAAGTTATAGTCGGCTGCGCAATAAGCCATATACTGCAGCGCCATCTATGTTGTGCAGTATCCCCCGAGCTGGTATTACATCTTTTAATAAACTCGGACCGTAAACAAGTCTCTCGGCAAAATGGCAGCAGTAAAGTGGAGCAACGGTGTCGCCTTCGGTCATCTTTACGTGCCGGGCGAAAAAATATTAGTTTAATGTACTCGGACGAAGGGGGTCGCTCGCGTCGCGTTTTAAGAGCCCGCCCGATGCACTCTCCGGACTCGGAGAGTTAGTCTAGTCGCCGGCGACCTCTCTTGTCCCCCGAGGGTAACGAGTAGACTCGAGATGTAGCGATAAAGTAGCCGAGCGTCCAGGCCGCCTAGATTGCTCCTGTTGCTGCAGCGGTACTAACCTAACCATTAATAATAATAATGGACCGGGACTTTAATTAACAATATGGTCTAGTGTATTATCTAGCGGAATTGCTCTGTGCGGATGATGTGCTCGCTGCACACAAGTTGTCTCAAGACTAACACACTCCAGAGTGTTTATGATGTTGAGTACTTAGTGGTGGATTTTTATGCGACTAATGTGGCTTTTGTTGAAGTGAAGTGATTACGTTCTTTCTCTTTAGGTTAAAATATACCCCGAGCATACTAGAACAAATCAGAAATAAAAAAAAAATACTTCCAAGAATATCCGTCATTAACTTCGTATTATGAGATTGACTTGACAATACTATTTAACGTGAGTGTCGGTAATAATATCTTCGCCAAAAGCAGAAACTATTATTTCATTCCTGCTCAACGCGTTTCGAATAATCAAAATTCTGGATGTTCATTATCCAAGACTTCAGTAGATGGTAGTTAACAACGACATGCACAACTTACTGTTTTTTGGAGTAAAACGTATTATATGTATAAAAATAAATATAAAAAGCACAACAATCATGTGGTTCTACTTTCCCCCACTCATACCAGTTAAAACATATTAGATCCACGATATAGAATGTTAGTCGCACACCAAAGAAATACGAAATATGAAGCGTGAACGTAGAAATGATAAAATATCTAACACGGTTTGTTATTTTAAAAAACCTCGGACACATCACTGAATACGAATCCGTGCTTGAGGGAGTTGCATATCACGTCAGGCTATTGGGTTTTGTTCTTTCTTTTATAGGGGCGCATACCACTAAAGACTATAAATGCTCAAAAACTGAACAACTTTCACGAAGAGAGGTAAAAGTACAGAGATTAATGTTTAATACGAGACCCTTGAAGTTACTAGGACAATGGATTCAGCTGGTATAATTGGCCAAACTCGCGCTTTATGATTCACAAAAATCTATGTTTCCTATGTTATCAATATTTCGCAATTTTCAATTGTCCTTTCGTCGAAAATTTATGGCCACACACAGAGAAATCGCTGTCCAATGTTAAGAAAATGACGTACTTAACATAATTTGTTTGTTTCAAGACAACACATAGTTGTTATAAGAATATTTCTTTAATATAAAACAACCTAAATATTGGCTGTAAGAAAATGATTGCTTTTATTTAAGATAGTCAATGTTTTGAAAATAATGTGAAGGATGCCGATAGATGGAGCTTTAGCAGTCTCCTCGTAAGAGGGATATCCTAAATGGTATATAAATGCATACATGTCCATGTAGCATCAGTGATTATGCAATTATACCGTCAATATATCTGACGTAGAAGAAATAAAAATATTCTTATTTGGATGTGTTAATTGCGTTCCATGTAAAATCTTAGTAGGTTTGTTTTGGTTCGCAGTTCTGGAACTACTGCGCATGCGTATTTGCGTATTAGCGTTTTGGTTTCATAAGAACTGGTTCCGAATTATCGATCCGATGTTTTGGTTATTTACGGAACTCGTTCGGAATGATTCTGGAACCGTTCTAGCAGTTCTTGCTTGTCAGCGAGTACCGATTCCGAATTATTAGTTCGCGCTTGCGCTGTTTAACTGCAGGAGTAAAAACAAAATGTCTGGGTACAGAGTCATCATTTTGACGGTCGTGATTTTGGTTTTCTAAAAAATAATGGATTATACATAATAATTTTATAACACCTATTTCATTTTATATTATTATATACCTTTATTTTCCATGTTTCTATTATACAGTGAGCGCGTAAAGTATGGAAACATGACAAAATCTCAAGAACGGTTTGATATTTTAAAAAATCCTCGAACACGTCGATTTATAATTATCAAAATACACCTTATGATATCAAATTAATTTTTTTACCTTCAATTATTTTTAACAGATGACGTCATCGACATTTTTATTAAATGACAACCCTATATCTTTTTAATGAATTTTAGAGGTCTTTTAATTGTCTTAATGGTAGCATAATATTTTATTTATGGCCTTACATAAGAAAATTTTCGAGAAAAAGACAATTGAAGGTTATGAAATAACAGTGACAAAATCTCCGGAACGGCTCGACCGAATTTAACGAAATTTTGGAATTAAGTATTTTGCAACCATGTGAAGTCACTGGCGCTATTATCGTTGATGCAACGTTTATAATTTCTGAGATATAACCTCAAGCTTTTGAATTTGAAATAGAACACGCTGTATATTTTGACATTTTCTGTTACAGTCTTGCATTGCCTATTCAATGTTACTACGCTTGTTACGTATTATATCAAAACATCTAGAAACTAACCAAAATCTTTATTACTTAGGTCTAAAAATTAACAAAGAAAAATTGATAACAAAAAATAACAACAAAAAAGTAAACCGATCAAACTTAAAACAATGTGTTTTTGTCAATGGTTGAGAATCGTCATAAACCAACTAGAGTAGTTGCAGCATAAAATGTAATAATATTTTGTTATCATTTTTTTCTTTGTTAATTTTTAGACCTAAGTAATAAAGGTTTTTGTTATTTTCTAGATGTTATGGAATAATGAAGACTAACAGAAAATGTCAAAATATACAGGCTGTTCTATTTCAAATTCAAAAGTTTTTCATGTTTTATATTTTAGTTTACTCTATAAATGAAATAAAATAAATTAAACTAAGAACTCATACCCCTGCCTTTAATTTCTTGAGAAACTTTTTCTACACTTATTCTCACCTCAATTTTTGTGCAAGTTGTAATTATATAAAAATGTCAAATTTTTCAATAACTTGTTTTCAATAACAGTAGGGTATAATTTGTTGTTTTTTAGACCACGTCCTCAAATATGATAAACGATGAACAACGCTTCCTGTTTTACATTTCATGTTTCTTTGCTGTGTGGGTTCACGAAGTATATTAGTTAAATAACGACTTCTTTATTAAGTCACATTGTGTTGCTAAAAGTGCGTTTGTGTGTTTGTGTACAGCAGAGCGTTGACTAAGAGTTCATTAACAGATAATCTAAACATGCTCTTCTAAATTTACATCAAATTCAGTTGAATCATAACTTCCTAGTTTCATTGCGTACCTACTACCTTGTTAGTCAATTTATAAAATAACACATTAAAATTGGAAAATTAAGGTTCATTGTTGTTGACAACTCAGTTACAAAATTCAACAGCATTTCCCTTAACGAAGGACCCTTAAGAATATTTTTATCAGGAAATAGGTTACCGCATGTATACAGAATACAGACGTATATTGAGAGTATACGGCATACGGAGGCCGTTATGTCGGGGCTTCTTGGCATTCCACGGTTTGCCAACAATCTTAACAATTTCCTGTATCGCTAATAGCCCCAGTCCGCTTGATTTATATCTCTATTGACTGCTGGCCTGTGGCATGTGTGCCATTTTTACTACCTCACTGCGACCATTTCACTATAAACTAAATCCCGGTCTCGCGTCTTATAAAAAGTACAAATTTCAAATTACAAAAATTTACTGAACTAGTAGCACTGGTTTTGAACTACTGTTCCGTGTCTTCTTTCATAGTAAGATACGTAGGTTTTCAGCTTGTTTTTGTCGTTGTTATACAGTATGTAGATTTGTTTAATACGTTCATTCAGTTTCCTCTTGTTACATCTGGTAGTCCTGGCATTTAATTTCTTTCAATTATTTCATTTTCATTATCTAAGGTTGAGCGCAACTGAATGCAAAAATTCTATTGTTTCACATATTTCACATTTTACCACAGGAAACACAATATCTTCCATTCACAAGTACCTCCACGAAGCCATTAAATTATAATGACCATAGTCGGCATAGAGAGAATAATAAGTTGTCAAATTTTCATTACGCAAGAATATAATGACGTTATACGAGCCGGTAACTACAAACTTAACCTAAATTCCGCGTACATACCGGAATAAACAAATGCCGCATAACATCGGCCATCAAATCATAACCGTTGCAGCAGCAGAGTTTAAACGATACCGAACCTCACAGCAGCCTGTGAGAATTATGCACCGGGTTGGTAGCGGAGATTAGCGCGTTTTGAAGCGAGCTCCGAGTTGGGAGCACGAAACGCAAACATCTGACGGTCGACGTCCCGCCAGACGCAAATATGGCAATAATAAACGCCGAGATTTACTGTTATTGTTGCTTTACGATGCTCAAAATCGGACATTAACCGTTGTAATTACGACCCCGGATGTGGTGGTATGGGGTATCCCATCGGATGGCTTCATTGGACCACTGCTATGATGGCCTCTGCTGTCGTTAAAGTAAGTAGAGGCGCGGAGTAGGGAATTTAGGATGAGGTAACGGATGGGTGCAAGTACATGAAACTTAACTAGCTTCGGAATGCTGTAAAGCTTGTAAACAGAGATTTTAGTGTTTATTTGGGATAGTAAACCGTGATTATTCTTATTTGAAAATCTGGACTCCAAAACCGATGCCGGACCCTGTTCTAAATCGTAGTTAATACAAATGTCCTCGCATTTTGTGGTTGAGAAATAACAGTTTGTGCACGTGTTTGTGAGGTTATCGTGATTTGCCAAACTGTAATCATAGATAAAATACATATATACTAATATAGCTTTGCGACTCGACGCTACCTTTGTGGACTCTATTTTTAGTTCACCCCCATCCGCTGGGAGGCGCTAGAAGCACTTCCCACTTCTACTTGTGTTGGTGGAAATGCCGACATAATTTTGGAGAAATGGGTATTGCTATTCAACTTATTCAACTTAGGTAAACAGTACTGATCTCAATGTCATTAGCCATTTAAAATCTCTTGTTAATATTTCATATTTGAAAGTTAAGCGTCTCCGCTTTAGTTCGGAAAGTTCTAAGTACTGTAAGTAGGCAGCAAAGTTTGAATTTTTCATTTGTAGAAGGTGGTTCCAAGCTACCACCATTAATCCGTTGAGGTTCGTTTCTTCAAATTTGAAATACCCTATATCCGCTACTCGCCAAGCCCTCACAATAATACAAGAATCGTTTGCTAATCATCAATCACCATCGAACGTAGGTTACCTACATATGTAGGTTTTTGAAAATACCTAATAATGTGTCTAGTTTTGTTTATTTATTGTCTATTGAGGCAACAGCCATCTCGCAATGTATTTTTCTACGATATGTAAACATGAGTCGGCGTCGGTAGATGTTTTTCCATAACTATAATAAAGGACTATTTTATATCGCCATCCAAAACAATCCATGCTAAAAACCCTAGTTTCAGCAGTACCGGAAGCGATCAAAATTTTGAGTAAAAAGCTATAAAAGCGATAAAAAGCGTAAAAAAACGAAATAAACGACAACATAAAGGAAACAGCCTGTCTACTTGTTTGTTATACACTATCCTTGGGGTAGTTCACAGAGACAATGAAGTAAGGGGCTTGCAAGTACACAGTAATTCTGCACGTGCTCCGATTTCATGTTCATTATACGCTCCGTTTATTACCCTTTTACCCTGATAAGATTTATTAGGTAAGTACTTGTTTAATAGGATCCGTTACCATGTATATACGTACGCCATACCACTATAACACCCTAAGGAACCCCCGAAGCCCGGCAAGTTTATCGATCCTGCTGCACCTTGCGTCCGATCTCAAAGCCAAAATCCGATGCACCCGGTTTACATTTTCGTGCCAGGGGTGCACGGCGGAAAGTTCACCGGTAGTGGTGTATATATATATATATATATATATATCTGATAACCTAATTGGACCGGTAGGTAATGCAGTGCACGCGACGCGAATACGGAAATCCCAGCGGGATTCATACGTAATATCGTATGTATTAATGCGGGAAATGGAAAAATTAGGTCAAGAAGAGGAGTGTGTATGCATGAAAGCATTCTGTATGCATATGAAATTACATGTACGTAGCTGGAATAGGTTGTGTTTACAATTAAAATAAATTTTATAGTCGTTTATAAGACTGAAAAAAAGCAAATTTTGTCGTGGAAAGTTTTTATAAATGTAACCAATTCCGGCGAATCCACCAATTCTGTATTGATGCTACAAAAATTAAATGAATGCAGGATAGGCAAATTTACCCTTTCCGTCCGTTCTACAGTAAGTTAAAGTGAAGAAATTACGTCGTTTTCATAAACTTAAAGTTCCGACATCTGTAGACCACATACGAACATAACAAAACATTACAAGCGTCCAAATTAAAAATAAATACAATACCAGTTTCGTAATCGTTTAATCTACGCGGTCCAATCAGATGTTGCACGAATAACTTTTGTGTTGTCTTGTAGTGAGTGAGCCGTATAGGACAATGGCTTGTCAGTCTTCCAATCAAGGCGGCTGTTCGCTCATGAGGAAAACAATGGTTGACGGCTGTCTCTGTCACGGCTACGCATGATATGCGCCTGATTAATATGTCGTAATTGAAAGATTTGTTGTGTTTCCAAACACTGGCGCTGTCAATATCGTAGTATCTCATATCTCTGTTTGCTAGTTGATAAAATTTAAGGAAATTTGATCAATAGATGTTGGGTTATTTACTACTATGACATTTATTTTTCTTTGGTAATTATATGTTATGGTATGTTTATATTTGGGCTTAAAAGCAATCAGAATTTACGGTTTATTTTATTTAGTACTTATTTTGTTGCCAAACGCATGTAGAACTTAATATATTTCTTCAAGTCAAGTAACGTCCATTTTCACAAAGTTGACATTCTCATTGATAAATAATTAACATTTAATAGAACATTTGTTCACTTTATTATAGTTCTCAGATGAAATAACTCAGTATGTATTAAACCAACAGACAGCAATAAAACAATCTTATACCGGGTGACCCACGCCATAGGTACTCCCGTTTATTTTTTTGTTTATATAGCTGGACGAATGAAATTTGGGAAAGTGATAATAGACAAAAGATGCCATTCTTTGGGATTCTCTTGAGGTTAATATGACTTATAATATGCGATTTTTCCGGAAATGACGTCATCATTGAAATGTTAAATGGCACCCTATATTTTTTGTGTGGTATTTTCAATCAGGATGACATTCTGAACACAAAAACATATCGATCGTCAATTTTTATCACCAAGGCAACGCAAAAATAACTTTTTTTGTATTAATCTAGGTGGCTATGAATTGCTGAAAATAGTCGAAAATGGTCAAATAAACACTAACTAAATCGACTTTGGCCGAAATTGCATTACTTGCGCCCTCTAGCGTGATTTAAATGGTTTTTGGCCAGAGTCATTTTTTTTTTCAAGGGTACCCAATGGCCACTCCCTGATTATTCGATAGGTAACATCTTTCCGATTACAATGATACCAAATACTTGATATTTTGTTGAAATTCGTAGCGTACAAATGTTGTTAGAAGCAAGGATATCGAAAAAAATATTGACCTAATGATCAAAGTCAGCGTACAAGTCAAAGTCACTCAATGGACTACTCGAACGAAGAAAATAACTAGAGTACCTATGGCGTGGGTCACCCGGTATGTATGAATCCCATTTCTCTACTTAACTCTCAGATTGCCAAGTTTATAGTCCTGTAAACTCCTAATATTCCACTTCTCCCGCGAGGTTTCCGCACCAGGAACTCTGGCGGCAACAAAACGAACTTATAGTCGGAAAGGAAGAGCGACGAAATATATAAAATTTTGCGCTTCGGACTCACCGTCGTCGGGAAGGCGCCGTAAAGCTAGTTCCCTTTTATCCCATCGCCCTTTACTAGCTCAGGTAAAATTTACAAGAGTTTCCTCTCGCCTAGCTGCAGTTCTGTGCTCGGTACGACGCCAAAATAGGCGAAAAGTTTGCCCCAAATAAACCTAGTGGAACACGTTTTCTACCGTACGTGCAAGATGCAGTACGTAGAATGGCTACGCGGAGAGAATTTGTCCTTTGTGGACCTTACCTTCGTGATCTACTTTGTTTTATTTCATAATTCTTTGTCAACTTTGTAGTGCAAAAAAATATGCTTAACCTCTGTCCCGAATTTTCGATACACTCTACAGTTGTGATTAGAATGTATAAAACTTTGATAGTTGGACGGTTGGGTCAAATCTGGTTGTTGCTAAAACCATTCTTTTAAGTTTATCTATTTACCACCTTAACCATTATAAAATTTATCTCGCTAAACACGCTCAGCACGTACCTAAGTTCTTGCATTAGGAAAAATGCAGCATTTTATCACTCAAAGATTACACCATGAAAATCACTATTTGAAATCAATAAAAATTTAATTAAAATCTCTGCCATTAAATCTGAATAAATGATTTAATTAAGATTTACATTAAAAGAAAATAAATACAATGAACTAAAACTCTAAAATCTACCAAATATTTTAAGGAATTATCAGATTCTATCTAAATTAAAAATAAACACAAAGTACGGCTTACCATTTACAAAAATAGCACACACTAAACAAACTACATTTTAAGATTAAGCTTGCTACTGGTTTCTTTTACAACTCAAACCACTCTCAATGCGTTCGCTCAGTTACTGAATTTACGCCTCCCCTCACTATTGAATCTGCCCCTCTCCTCAATTTTATATTACAGTAGACTCTCCTATAACGCGGTTCCTACAACGCGAAATACTACAAACGCGCTAAAAATTTTGCGCCTACATCTTCATATAACGCGATTCTCGTACAACGCGCATGCGACTAAATTTGCGATCCTGAAATTCCTATAACGCGTTTTATGATATAATATTAAACCGCGTTGTAGGAGAGTCTACTGTATAAGAAAACGGGACCACATGTTAAGTTAAAAACAATTTTGAGATGATAAGCCACTCACATTGAAAGCATGAATATCTCGCATAGTAATAAATTATACATTTTATGACAAAATTCGTCTATTGCTAACAAAAGTCCGAAAATGCATGGGAATAAAGACCATTAAAAAGTTTCTCACAAACCGACACGCAAAGAACAGCCAAACAATACCAATTATTACAACTTAATAATATTTTTATTTTAATTGTAACACCCTCATATCATTTTTTAACTCGTTTTCCTTGAAGGAAAGAAAATATGAGCCCACTAACAATAACAATAATTATTGTTAGACGTTATGATTCGTTTCGACTGTTTCCGGAAAGGCAAATATCTAACCGACCAGTTATTTAAGATTGATACAAATTGATTGATTAAATAAATTATAACAAATATAATGATAAAAATAAAACAAACGTACACAGTAATAAGTAATTTTACAAATATGTTAATTTCTATATTATTCATTTTTTAGGTTGGTTTGTGAGTTTATAGAGTTATCTTTTAAGATATCGTTATAGAAAGTGTTCCTCAATTTGTGTGTGTAAAATGAGGAGGGTGATTAGCAAGTGATGTGATGAAAAGGTATCCTCTCTTTTTCCTAATTACTTTTGTATTAAAGATATCAAGTGTTAAAATACTTAAAATGCTTAGCAAATCAGGTATATTACGTATAAGCATTTTCACACTAATTATATATCTTCCCTATAACCCTAGTGTCGTGGAAACGGCTGTTATTGTTTCATAAAAAGTTAAGGTTAAGAGGAAAACTGGTTAAGGTTAAGTTTTCATACATTTTTTTACAATTTCTTGATGGTTTAGTTCATATGCTCGAAAACCATGTATGGAATTTAGATCAAATGAACCGCTCCTGACACATCCGAGGTTACACTTATATGCTGACAACAATCTTACTAAAGAAAAATGTAAACTGTAATACTAAAAAACGGAAAAAAAAGCGCAAAGTAAGAAAAGAAATCCTTGATTGTGTTGAAGCCACCCAAAAAAAGGCGACCAAACTAAGCACACATATTAAGAAATATTGGTCTAAAATAAGCTTTGTTTGTCAATCTTTTTCTAGATGTGGACGTACATTCATAAATATCCAGTATAATATCGTAAATTCAAGTTACTTGTAATTTCGTCGTATAGAACCTATTCCTGGAATTTCCTGCGTGGCGGAGTCCTGATCCTCCAGTAAATATGAACCGACAGTATAAACCAGAACGTAATTAACCCCTCGAGGTTACAAGATATATACAGTACATACTAACATCCATTTCGAAATACCTTTGTATCATTAGTTTAACATTCTGTCCCACTAGAGAAAAACATTTTGCGAGTTATTCGTTATAGAAATAGAAATTCGTAAAAAATGATTTATAACTACATCCTATGTTATCAATAAAGTTATAAAACGCAAAAAAATCCTGTTTTTTCTCTTTAGCCCTTCTAGCGGTTGCCACGTAATAAATAGGGCAGTTTTTACGTCGTATAGCGAGCAATAAACCAACATCAATATCCTTCAGCAGAGTACATTTTATGGCGGCAAAAATGTCTTAATAAAACCCAACCCCGTCGCAACCCTCTGAAATTTTTAATCAAAGCGAGTTACTACTGCGCTACTACCCCTTGACCGTGCCGCAGACTTCCCCCGGCAGTTCTTGAGGTATCCCCGATCGCCATTCGCTCGCAGTTGCACACAAATGCGCGAAATTGATGGTAATCATCTTGGGGGCACAAACTGGTCGAACGCCTCGGCTAAATTGTCGCAGATGGCGCGTTGTTTGTTTGTTTTGTCAGACAGAAGTTTTCTAATATACGGTTGGTGGTCTTTAATTAAACTCAGTTTGTTCTGGCGTTCTGGTGTTATTACTTATGGTCGACCGCGTTTGTCTAGGACGATTGAAACGGTTGCAACAGATTCCCGCTTATAAATAAGTTTGTTACTGTGGTTTCGTGATGAACACAACCTAAAATATTGTCAGAGGCACCTTTAAATTACTATCCGTAATACTGATAATTGATTACTAGGGCAACCAAAAATATGATCTAAAAAAACTGTTTTAAGCGCTTATAATATGCCCCATAAATATGAAACTATGCTCTAAAAAACAGAAAATATGCCCTAAAGAATGTGTAAATACATGTTAAAAATACATATTTAATTTAAATTTTTATTGTAGTAAATAATAAACATATGATGCAAGTTTTGAAATAAAAAATTTTGTCGGTTTGACCCTAGTACACCTTTGTACATGGAAAACGTCCTTTCTACATCTACCGACGATCACCTCAATTTAGAGATTTTCAACTTAACCGCGAGAAAGAATCATGCTATTTCAGTCACTCTGTCTAATGCCGCACTTGTTCAATTGTGATTTAGTCTGAAACCCGTCATACTCACCCATTAGTGATTCGCTCTATTTTTTGCAGGCCTTATCACTGCAAAATACAAAAAAGCTGGCAAATATATAGCAAAATATGCTTTTATGTTCAAATAACCATTTTAGGCAAAATGACTGATTTTCTCTGAAACGGTTTTCTATCAGGTCTATTTTTTTGTCAATCGTATGGAAAAAATATGCTTACAACTGCTTACATTTGGTTGCCCTCTTGACTACTCTTATCGTGAATTGTATTACTCAAGCAAACACAATATATGGAACTCAATTAATTACCCTAATTTCCACATTAGCTTATCGTTGTAACAGTACATTTTATTCAATTTCAAACCTTTGGACAATTGTTTTCTTTTTTTGGATACATCTGGACACATTTTAGCCTCATACTAGTATTAATTCACAGTCTAAGACAAAAAACTGGTGCAAATAAACATTAACTGGTTGATGAAAATATTGTTTTTATTCGATTTATTCGGTAAATCAATGGTTCTAAAACTAATGCCAAATTAGGGGGAGCGCCTTAGCAACCGTCCGTTTGCTTACTTCGTTGCGTCAATGCTTCTGTGACAGATTTATTAAGTACCTCGTGGTGCCACCACGTGGTTGTATAAACTGTGACCGAAGTTACCTCCAAACAAAATCGTCTCCTGCGCAAATTAACTCAATGCAAAGGTTTCGAAAATTGGTGGATGCGCCGGTAGACTGAACAACTATCAACACAGCCTACTATATTCGATTGGTTGTCGGTTCGCCGTAGGCCCGGAAGAGGAAACCGCCACCCGGAAACCAGCACCAGCAGATATCCCACAGAACTGGGCGGTATGCAATAACTCATTTGACTTTTTAATTGGTTCGAGAGCGCTCTCACCCCTTTTGCCCCGTTTTCTAACCCAATCCATCCCACCATCCCAATTATCCGCCGAAATGTTGCGTTGCCGATTCACGTTCGCAGCATTAAACCGGCGCGGAGAGCGCCCCTAGATCAATGATTTCAACTGTTATCGGAATTCATTGCTCTGTGATGCGCCCACCGTGCGTTCGGGCCGCGCTCTGTGGACGATTTTCGGCGCTACCTGCGTGGTGAGGTTATGAAAAACCCGACGATCGCACAGTAGTTTTCCAGTGTTTTTTTTTTGTCGGCTCGCACGTTCGCGGCTTTTTGCTTCCCTTTGCGTTTTTGTGGTGTTTGTTTTTCCGGCAATCGGTTTTCCTTTGTTTCAGAGTTTTTGCGTAACTTCTATGAATGTAATGATGCGTATAACCCGGCCCAAAATATGAGAAAAGTAGAAGATATCGAGTTATCTTTTGTTTTCATGTACTTACGTTTTGCAGACGAACATTCAGGAAAAAATGCAAAATTTTCGATTTTAGTTTTACTTATAATTTTTCGGAAGATACTAAATATTTCAAAAATTTTGTTAAATCTTCAGAGAGGAATTTCTAAAAACTTTACCACATCGTTGAAAATTGAATTTGTTGTTCTGAATTTTAGCCTAGGAACCCATCGTAAAAATTCCATACGATAAACTGACAGCATGTGATATGTATTTAAAATATTATAATCATAATACAACTTTGCTAATATTTTTTGTTTCAGATTTGCCGACCAGAAGATACTTTGAACAAAGCTGAATTGGAACGCTATCTTTCCAGTGTGGCCGAAAGCGCTAGTGTCCAGCAGGCGAGATAGAAAACTTATTATTAGTTAGCTCATCAACATTTACTAAAATACCAATTTTTGACCTATCTGTATTTTTGTTCACCTTAGCCAATTTTTTAATCTCCGTTGTCTGGCATATCCTAAGAGTTTAACAATGATGGGAGAAAGATTGTACACCCGAAGAAAATAAGATTTTAACATGCTCGCAGCTAGCGTACACCAAACGTAAGTCGGAGATTGTCGGTCGTCGGATACCTACCTGCTAAAGTCATAAAACCAAAGGGTCACTTTTGTTTCGTTTCGTTTTATTTTTCTGTATGTATGGAAAGAAATCGAATTTCGTGTATATAATATGTTTCCGATATCCGAACCTGACAAAAGTGCATTGTAATATTTAATGTATTTTAAAATACACAGTAAATTAATTCTTATTGTAAGTAAAGACAATAAGGCAGTATACCGACAATTTCAGTCGGTATACTGCCGTTATAGTTCTAAAGGTCGTATCTGTAAATTGTTGAATATTGTGTAAAGCACATTTTGAAGTCCTTGATCATCAGGGCGCCGCCAGCCGGCGTATGTCTAAAACACAAAACCGATCATTATAGCCGGCGTAATTAATTTTTAAAAGATTTCTACATTTTTGCATTTAGTTGAAAATCTTATTTGTGCCGGTTTCTACTTTGCTGCAGATATGCCCTTTAGAACTGATACTAGTGTTGTTCGGCATCATAGTTTAATTATAAAAATTTTGTTATTTTTGTGTTTATTAAAATTATATTTTGACGTTCTATAATAGCATCCATACGCAATTTTCTTTTATGTGTGATATGTAAGGGCAGGATTTACAATCCAATATAAATGATATCACATCAGAAGAATATGTTGATAACTTTGAAAAAAATATAAAATTAAAATTATTTCAATTTCAATCTACTTATATTTATGTTACTCAATCGTTTCGCCGTATTGCAAAAGTTTCAAGTCCACAAGTTCCTTGTATAACATTTTGTATTGCGGCCGATCTACCACAATCAACCACAAAGGTAGATATTTTTATTACACTTTGGGTCGCCTTTTCTTCCTTAATTGACTTTTTTTGCTGGAATAGGCAAATTAGGCAAATATTGAAAATATGTATCACATAACGTTGTGACTTCGTGCCATCGACACACAATTTCGAAGAGTTACAATGCCCTATCAACTGTCTGTTGAAGATCGTTCAAGAATTGAACGAGGGAATCTCGAGGGAACGAGAAAAAGAGGGAATCTTTTTCTTACTGATTTTGATATATGTATCGCTTAATTGTCTTGATATAATACATTTATAACTTTCTGTAATAAAATTTACGAGAAAACATTAACTCAAAATTATAAGAAATTGATAACATATTTTGTGAGTGGATTGTGAATACCGTAAGGATTGTTTGTATGATTTATATTTGATTTTCCAAGTATTCAGCTTTGACTTTTGTGGAAAAGACGTGCAATTAATTCATCGCAATTGGGTTTTTGTATTGATAAAAGAATTTATACCGGCTGCTCCAATATTCTAGAAACCTCAAAAGACTTCCTTAGAAACCTTAAAAAAAAACATAAAACGGTTGTATTCAAAGTTATCCGTTGCTGCATAACAATTGGTAATACAAACTCGATTAAATTACAAAATCAGCATTACCCCGGAAATTCTATTTTATATAAAAATTTATTTTGCTAATATTTCAAGTCTGTTGTAACTTTTTAAGGATTTGGAAAAACATTAGGTCCATATGAAAAGTTATACTCTGAATGACATTTAGTTTCCAAAAATATTTTTTGCGGGAAAAATGTGGGACATACTAATTGTGAATATTCCGTATATATTTTAAACACTTAAGTAAATAAATGTGGAATACAGTCTAAACCTATATAAATTATAATGAGCAGCTAAGGACGTTAGATATGTCCATTAGTTTAATTAAATTGCAATTTAAAAATTATATGTAATTTAAAATTGGGTTGATGGATGTCTTTGCATAATACATATGTATATTATACATAATATATTTGATCATTTTTACGAGATAATTTTCAAATTAAAGCTCACTGATAGTAAATGGTACAATTTAATATAATAGTAGATATTAACAATATTCAATAATAATATAACTTTACAACCAGCACATAAAGTATGGAAATATGACAATATGGAACTCTACAGCAGCTCGACCAAAATATTGAAATCTTGGATTTGAATATTTTCCGACTCTGCAAACTCAACAACGAACGGTTGGAAAATATATAAATCCAAAATTGTGCTATTTTTGGTTATGCATTTATAGGGATTCTGTCATATTTACATACCTAAATTGTTCAGTCGCCAAAAGCAAATATTTTTATTCTTGCAGTGCGATTTCATTAAATTTTTCATAGAAAGACATAATAAATTGTCTCTAATTTTTAGGAAAGAAAATTGATACATTTTTATTTATTCACATTAGTAGCCAATATAATTAAAAATTCATTTATTTAATACTTTTTAACTTGCAGCTTGTAGCGACCCTACATGTTTTTAAATGGTTCAAATAGTACTGTGTTTATTTTTCTTTCTATTTGATTAAAAAGCGTAAATTTATTAGACAACCACAATTAAATCGATTTTGGCTGATACAACAACAAATGATTTGGTTGTTTCCTTAGTGCAACAAATTGACGATACATATGTTCTGTGTTAAGATAGTCATAAATCTACCATTTCCTAAAACAGCAGGTCATAACAACCTCAACAAGATATGAAATAAAAGCACTCCTCCAAATTTATATCAACCTCCAACCTAAAAGAACACTTTTCTTATTTAATACACGCTTATGTTATTACTATATTATTAAATGTTTGTTTTTATGTTATTACATATATTTATGTTATGTTATTACATATATTATATTTTACTGTTATATATCTATCTATTATTTTTATCTATACTATTCTCATGTTATATTTATATTATTTTTGTTGTCTACATAATTATATGCATAAACAAAATATATAATATCCATCTAAGTGATTTTTTTTGTAGTTTACGGAGTTGCTGTTTTTCAATTACTTACCATAACTTAAATTAAATAAATATAAAGCATTTTGAGATATAAGTATATTATCTCGGTCTGCGACGAAGTAGAACCCGAGAAAAATGAGTTACATTTTTTTTCACTTACAGGACATTCCTATCTGGAATTACTTTCCTTTAAAGATTATTGACAGCGGATATCCGATGTAGTAATCGGTTTGCCTTTAGGCATACACCGACGTAGCCATGATGATGAAGTATTTTAATATTTGCATAATTCAAATTTTTACAATTATAACTAACGTTACTATGTATTTTAGTATATATGAAATAATATATATATTGCAATTGCATATCGAAACAAAAATATTAACGAATCAAGCTGTACGAAACCAGCTTTAGCTACGAGCGGCAGTTTCGCTCGTTCCGAATATCGAAAATATATTATATAAATACGAAAGTCATATTCAAGCCATCTATGTATATACAGAAAACTTAAAATGAAATGAAACAGAGGTGACCCTTCGGTTTTATGACTAGCAGGTAAGTATACGACGACCGACAATCTCCGACCTACGCTTGGTGTAGGCTTGCCGCGCTCATGTAAAGATCTGTTTTTCTTCGGCTGTACATACAGATGGGACAATAAAATTTGTTATGAAAAAATGTCCGGAAGAGCACTAGTACAAGTTAGGCCAGAAGACGGTTATAGTTGAAAACCAAGTCTAGTCTGACGAAGTTAGTAGTAAATAAGTAGTAAAATGACGAAATACAGCTTCTAAACCCTTATAAATTCAAGTATCTATACTGTCCGTTTCAGTTAAGTTGAGCGGTCTAAAGCAGTCAACAATTGATATGGCGCGGAAATACTTTCTACGCATATTAGTAAAAAGATGGAAAAGAGAGATTGAAGCCTCTCACATGACGACCATCCGGGCTGATCGTGATAAGATGGATCCCCTACATCAGAGGGTTATCGGATAACCTACGGAGAAGTTTAATAACAGATAATGTGGACGTTGTCTATTATCATACCAATACTGTCAATGCCTTGCACACCAATACAAAGGATCCGATACCGAGGGACCTCCGAAGCCACGTCATTTACAGGCTGACTTGCAGTTGAGGACGAACATTACATCGGTCAAAGTAAACAACAATCCAAGGATCGTTTATATCACCACCGTCTGTCCCTACAGAGGCTGGCTGCAGGAGTTCTTAAGTCCAGTCAACACACTGGGGTTACCATGCACATCCGGGACAATCCAGATCACAAAAACTCGTTGGACGACTGTAAAATATTGGACATCGAACAAAATTACCATAAGATACTATTTAAAGAGGCCACATACACATACACGGCAAATAATATTAATCTTCAAACGGCCGTAGAAAACCATCTCGTCACTACGTTATACGGTGATATTCTCACAAAATTCAATGTGAACTGTTTTGTACAATTCTGACGTACAGGTTAGCTTTTACCAGGCAAATTGAAGGTTGTGTGGTTGTTTTGCTCGTGGTTACTGGACGACATACTAGATGGCGTTAAGATCGTTCAATCGTACCACTAGACAGGCGGCTTTTGCACTTACCGAGAATTCCGCAGATGTCGGCTCCAAGAGCGAACCTACTGTTTCAATTTTATTAATATTAATAAGGATTGGTGGCGTTTTACAAGCTGAAGAGTTTTGTCAGTAGTGTTTTCATTTGATGTACCTTATTGTAGTACATGCTTTCTTGACGAGAGTCCTTTATAATCACAAGTATGTAAACCCCTCTTTTTTATATAACAGAATATAGAGGCCTACGTACTTACTAGAATATATTGTGATATTGTAGCCGATTCATTATAGCAACTAAGTCAAACCATTGTATATTTTAGGCGCTGATGAAGCTGAAGATACGCAGCGAAACGTCGGCAATGTCTTAAATAAAGGACCAAGAATCCACAGACTGAGCGAGCGTTTTATTTTATTTACTTGTGAAGATAAATATATATTTTAAAGCCTATATTAAACGGTCAGGAGCCTATAGAGGAGTGTCAGAATCCTGGATTTGCCCGTCTATGGATTTAATGTTTATGCAACCCTCTAGACTGTAGAGTCTAGACAGCTCAACTTAACGGAACTAACGCACCAGTACAATTCACTGCGTTAGAATGTCGAATGTAATTTTCAAGTATTCTCGAATCCTTCCGCTGTAAATATTGGTAGAAAAATTGACACCCGGTGTGGTGAACTTCCTTCTCGCCCTGTCGTCAAATACTAACAGCCGGGGTAACCCTTGTAGTTATGGACAAAATTGCCGGACGCGATCGGAAATGAAAAATGTCACCGTCCTGAACAGATGATTTGACCGGCTGTCACACGTGTGGAGAAAACGGCAGAATAACTCTTATAACGTAAGGAGATTAGTTTGCGGATTATAAAGCATTTCCTGACATTGCCACATATGTGGTTTTCTCGAAAATTCCGAAAGTTTGCTCTGTAATTTAGCCACAAATAAAAACAAAATATGAATGCTTTTTCTATTCTACTATAGCTGGTGTAAGAGTATTTTCTATTTAGTGAACAAAATGTGGCCAATTGGCTGAACTGGAACGATAAGTATTGTATTGTTGGGAGGCCATCAATCGTACCAATCCTCTTACGGTATTACAACAAATCTAGCGTGGAGGGAATTATCTAAGAATGCGGTAAGTAGAGGAAGTCGAAGAATGGCTTTTATGCGCGTCTTTTGTACGGCGCTCAGGACTTATAAGATAAGATTTTTTTTTATATCAGACGTACAGACCACATGAGAATGTTTTATCGGATTAAAATTTCATAGTGAATAAAACAATCAATATAAGAAGTGATATTTCCTAAAGGCAATCGTTTAACGTTTGTTAACACACTTCAATAGTTTTGGCACAATGGCACGGCAGTGGCACATTTTCCTTGAAAAGCGTACAAACGTTTCGAAAGTGGCTCAGCTGCATATTGTCAGCTTTTGTACACATTTTAGCTTGAAATGAAGAGTAAGTAAGAGTAAGTAAGATTTGAGGTTTTAATAACGAAAATAATGGTAATAAGTATGGTGTATAGTGAACATCATATTACTTTTCAGGAAAATACACGAATATACTCTTCTAATAATTTTTTAATCTGGTAAACTGGAATAAATAAAATGTTATTGTTCAAATAAAGCAATGAATAAGATAATCTAATCGCCGTTTTACAATGCGCAATTTATTACGCCGTTTAGTGCACAGTTTGTGCTATTAGTAGGAACAACAACATCTTAAACAGAAATTAGGATGAATTTTCTTACGGTAGACTAGTTTGTCTAGAAATAGAACCATTTTCAGTTTGCAGATTTCAGTTGCTTAAGAACTTCTTGTGTAACTTTTTGCGCAAGAATTGCGTAGTGTAAAACGGCTATTAGTTGTTTATTAAAAAGTTGTTGCAACTCTTAAAGAAAGGCAAAATATATTTTTTTGCATTTTACAATAAAATCATACTGAAAATATACATACTTACTCATAATAAAATAATAATTTGTTATTTTAATAGGCAATTTATTTCATTTATCTTTTAATTCATTGATGTTTCATTGCAATTATTATTTAAATAATAAATCATTATTATTATCATTAATTCGTTGTAAAATCTTTATTAACAAATAAAACTAGTAAGAAAATTATCTTCAGCCGTGCTGAAGTTAAAATACCCCCCGCCGTAAAATATTTTAAAAAAACAAGTGAGCCGATTTTTCCCATTCACGAACTTGTCCTTACATTTTAAGAGATAAGCTGGTATACCAAATTTCAGATCAATTACTTGAAAATTACGGCAGTTATCGTGTACACAGACGGACAGACAGAGGGACATAGCTAAATCGATTCAGTTTTCAATGCTGATCAAATACATATATATATATATATAGTCTATATCTGCCACGCCTTAAGGGTGTTACAAGTGTTGGGGCAAACTCAATATACCCTCACCACAGTAAATGTCAGGGGTATAAAAATGCATTAATCAATTGTATTCCTCTTTCTTTGGGATTTTATTAAAAACTTTGAAATATGTATGTTTTTGCTTTGTATGATTTCCTGATATGAACACTGAACACAATTGGCAGTGTTTGACTATATAAACATATTCTCCTTCCTCATTGTGTGTCCATTTTAAGCACAAGTGTGGTGATGTTCCGATACTTTGTTTGTTCACAACCTTTTAAAAGCAGTCCTTTTGGCATGACTTTGATTCTGTCGCAATTGAATTTTGCGTAGTCGGTACCAATTTAATAGAATGATAATGCCGGTGCATGCTCTGTTTGGTTAACTTTTCGTAAATATGTCGACTGTTTCCGTATCCAAATCAATTTAAAACAAACTTTTCAGTAATTTCTTAGTAAAGTAGGTAAAATTTGTGTCCTTAGGTCTTTTAGCCAACTCTCATGCACTATATTTTGGTTTACAAAAACTAAAACTACCAGTAAACAAAGGGCTATAGTGCAGAAAGTGATTCATAACGATAGCCGCTTTCTAGCTGAAACATTACTTACGTATAAGGCTAATATAAGTTGCAAATATACGAAAAATTTTAAGAAAAAACATTGATACAAAATCGTATCTCTTAATTAATACAATAATGTTAAAACCACAATTTTTACAAGGACAGTTTCCCGATTTAGTTTAACTAACTTGTGGCTATAAACTCCATTTCTAAACATTCAGGAAAGCATGTTGTAAACACAAAAACAATATTTGATTCCTAGGTGATCGTAGAACTAATATGTCAAAACATTCCGATAGCTTTTATCAGACACCTAACACAATCAGAGATTCACGAGTTTACGTGGTTAGGTATGTGAAATGTCACATATTGTTATGTATATTATTGCCATGGTAAGCAGTTTCCAGGGTTCTAGAGTTTTCGTGAATAATTAGACAATTCCTAAACAAGGTAACCTAAACAAGGTAATAACAAAACATTGTTGTCGAAATAAACGCCTCGTTAAAAAAAAACTGTTTTGTGATAATATTAAAATTAATGTTATTTCTTGGAAACTTAAAAGTTATGGGGAGTTCCATGATAAACCATATTTGATTTTATATTCTTCGGGTAGGCCGCACAAGAAATTTACCTATACTAGCCACACATTAGAACTGGTATAAACTTCAAAATAAAGTGTTATTAGTATGGCAGTACAAATATATTAACCAATGAGATGTAATCCTGCATATACAAAGTGATTTCAAAATTGCTCGACAATATTCTAGAATCTAGGGAATTGATATTTGAGTTAAAGAAATGCTATAATAAACATGTGTGGTAAAATGTTTTGTTATCGAGTTAAGGGGTCTATTAAAGCAAAAAGTTTTGCCTTTTATTAAATCCCACTGAAAAAAAGTAAAGACTATCTACTTGTTGGAATTTTGACCGAGATAAGATATTAAGATAATTTATAAGATATTATCCGAAAAAAAAAACTGCAGATGGAAAGATGGTATGAGTGGGCATCTTTTGCGGAGTTGATCATGATGATCAGAGAAAAAATTTGGCAAAATAGCCACCCAGTCTACTTACAACAATAAGCATTACGATTGTTGTTGATTCGAATGTTAGTCACAGGCTCATGACTCATGGACCGTGAGTCCATTACTAAGTGTCATAAATAATTACACACATACAAATTTTACGGAGAGAATTTGCACGTAGTTAATCATACACAAAAAGGAGTGATTTTTTTCTCTGAAAAGCAGTTAATTGCATTCCAAAAATTGTTGATATACATAATTTCGGAGTTAAAAATTCATATTTTGAACATTTCAGTTATATTATAACCATAGTGATTGCCATTTTGTCGATTGAGACCAAGGATACTTAACTACTGAAGCTGGCTGGTATCTTTTGACCAATAAGAGGCCAGGAAATTGACGCGGAAATACGTCACTTTGTTTGCTCGTTCAAATTTATGTGAATTCATAGATATTAGAAGAAGGCTTGCTGACGCGCTGTGAGCCGTTTTATGGCTCATTCTTAATAAATCTTTCAGAAAACAATGTAACTAAATTCTTTTTATTTTTTATACGCTCACGTAAAACGTCGTACTGCGTATACGCTAACTTCAGGTTCCAAACCAAGTGACGTATGCCCATAGTTACCAGACAACCTGTCTATTTTTAGTAACCTTCGATTGAGACGACGTATATTGACCGTACCCGTGTCAGGAAGTTTAATTATCCATTAGTAAAAGGTATGTATATATTCGTAAGTTTTATTTACTACGAATATAACTGATAAGTATTGATTTGTATTCATGTTCCAGGTTGTTTTGACATTAATAAATAAGAATAGAAGAAGAAATCGGCACTGTAAGTTAAAATGGAAAGCATAATTTACAGCCGTTTTGGAGAAACGATTCAAAACATAGTATGTAAGAGAAGCCACAAACACACAGATACAGGTACAGTGTATTATAAGCTATGTAAGATAATGTTTAACTAAATAGTTGCTGATATTGCAGCTTCAGACATATTTACCGCCACTGTGATAACTAATAACTGATATGCATTAGTATGGATTTGTTTTACCGGTTTCCTTACCATTAGAACTAAAGAAATGAAGAAGGGCAGCTTTGCCTTTTGAGGTGAACAGACCATACGGCTATTTCTGATTACTACATTATTATTTATGTATATTTTTATGACGGTATTATGTAAGAGATGTTATGATACTGCACAAAATAAACGATTGATATCTATGTTATATGTGTTATGTATATAATCAAATATATTATGTAAATTAATAAGTTTTCTGTGTTATAGTTACTATCCGTAAAAAACAACTAATTAAACTTTTGTTTCTTATTGACTAGGGACCAGAACACAAAAGATTATTAATTGACATAATACTTTTGAATTTTATGGCCACAATAAAATTTCTCCGTTTGGTATACATTTAACTCCGTATCGGATAATTTGAACACCCAAATTGTCGCGAGGGAAATATAGCGGCATTAAATCCAACTCCGTATATGTATGTGTGTACTTTCTTATTATCCAAAGATTACAAACATTACGAATGTGTTTTATTCGAATATCTAATACTTTTCCATCTCTAGATACAAAAGCGCCGGCTGATTCTTTTCGTCCTTGAACATTTAATAAAGAGAAACAATCGCCCTTTGGGGGACTGAAACTTGTTGCCAGTGACAGCTTCCCACGAGTAATTGGAACCCGAAAATCATAGCCTCGGACCGCAAACAGGCGACACACGACTTATACACGTCCGCCCGCACGAGCAACCGCACCACACCACATTACATCTCGAAGGAGATTTTTTGACCTTCGCCACTGATATTGACCGATCTCCGATTCCCCGGTCTTCTTTGTAAACCGTCCCGAACTCATTTCCAGAAATTTTCAAGTTGAAGCACGAGCCACCCTTACAAACGGAAAACCCACCCGATCTTGGGGGTGGGACGCGTTAAATTTTTATGAGATTCCGTTCTTCGGGGTGGCCCAAGGATGCGATTTCTCCAAAGTCGTCTCGTCCTACGGAGAGCGTAAAATTATTTAGGGGTCGGTCCACAACCCCCGCCACCCAACAAACGTAGGGGATAGCGGGTATTGCCGAAAGGAACGGACAGTCTTTTGTCATCCGACATCCGGAATGCTCAAGCGGAATACGAACTGAAAGCTAAATGTCGCGGAAGGTTTGGGTGATGGTTTGTTTTACTATAAGGGTGAAATTTTCTTAAAACTTATTATTAGAATATTTTATGCCACTATTTATAACAGTAAAATAAAGTCTTGTAAATCTGACAATTCTTTACAACAATTGATGGTTGAAATAAATATAAGTGTTATCGAAAAATAGATTAGTTGCTTCGACCAATTTATGCATTCAGATTCACAGATTAAAAGTTTTAAATACTACTACTGCGATCTAATGCTTAAAGACCTACATTCACTTCAACTTTTCGGACACGTATGCAAGGTCTATTGCATATCAGAGTCAAACTATTAGCAGACCTTCTGGACCTTCTGCCATATTCAGTGATTCTCGCTATGCCTGACGAACTACATGATATTGGTAAATAATAAATTGGGTATTAATTGACAACCGCAATTCTGGACAAAAGACCATCAAAGTTTAATGCGTGTACGAACATGTTCCTGTTATACGAATGGCCAGTTTCCATGTTTACCCCCACCACCTCAATACGCAATATATAAACATTGGATCGCGATTACGCAGAGTATCAAACCCCCACCCTTAACCCCAATACAAAACCCCTAGTCTCATTAATATGCGTACACACCAATCCGAAATAATTTCCGAAACAACTGCCGGCTACAAGCCTCCCTCATTAGGTGCCGGGCAATCGAAAACATCGATATTCATTTGTCGTCGGCGGCGGGACTTTTCAAAAGCGGTCGCAGGACATAGGTGGCGCTAGTGCGCGGCTCTATTTATTTAAATTTATGCGCGCCGGGTCGTTTATTTTGGTTATCTGTAGTGCGCGTTGTTCCCCCCCCCCTCGCCGCCGCAACCGACGAGGCTCCCTCTGGTGGAGTGAACAAATAATAATCGCGCGGCGGACCATGCTGTGCGCGGTCCTTGTTTTTACGTCGGCTAATGAAATTCTGATGAAAATACATGTGCGACTCGGTAGCGAGCACGGCAAGTCGTCTTTTTTTAGTGCTAGCGCCCTCTACTTCGAAAGTGTGGAGAGAGGGTGGAGAGAGAAAATAGGTAGACGTGTAGGTAAAAGTTGTGGGTGTTGTTTTGTTTATTGTACGAATTCATGAGCGGTTTTTACTGGAGTTTTATTAGGCGCTATTACGTTTTGTCCTAAATAGTGTTGTAAAGATGTATACCACCACGGTTTTCTTTTAATATTTTATGTTAAAACATTTGCTTTTTAAATGTTTTTAATGGTTTGTAGCTCAGAGTGCATTAAATGCCTAGTGTTCAGGGTAATTTCAGAAATTATATTTTTGTGGGTTGCGCAAACCTTCAAACCAATGCACGAGCCGCCACTAATAATGTTGAACTTTACATTGGCTGTTCTGCAGTACTCACCACAAATATTGATCTATACAGAGCCAGAGTTATATCGAACACTCACCTGCAACAAAGAAAGACATTAAAAACATAATAATAATAACAATAATAATAAGTTCAACGTATGTGGGGAACGAAAGTAAACATTGTTCTGGTGATTGTAGGTTCATTGGGAGAGGTTACTCTAAATTATGTTAAACATGTGAAGGAGTTGCCGTCCAAAATTTCGCCATGGGAAATTCAAGAAATTGCGGTTTTGGGAAGTGTAATATTTTGAGGAGAGTTTTATCATAAAGAATCCTAAATTTACTGCTAACATACTGCTTATATATATATATTTAGAAAATAAACTGCTTCCGGGTTATGCCGTGTGTCAAGATTTGTTAATGCTGACGTTTCGCGAACCATGTTGCTCGCTTCTTCAAAGCTTCAAAGCTTTTTCAAGCTTTGAAGAAGCGAGCAACATGGTTCGCGAAACGTGAGCATTAATAAATCTTGACACACGGCATAACCCGGAAGCAGTTTATTTTCTAAATGATTCTGGCCGTGAAAGCCTACGTACTTACTATATATACCTATATATATATTAATATTTCATCTTTACCTTCCGTTAATGTATAGTGCCTATTAATAAATAATGTCTGCATGTTTTTTATTGACCTATCCACAACGCTGCACGGCGTTTCTCCAGTTTTCCTTTGCTTTGCAACCTAATGTTGTAAAGCATAAATGGCGTGGTTTTTCAAAATTGGGTTGAACTGCAGTGATACCCGCAAAGGGAGGATCCCAGGCTTCAGCGAAGCTCGGTACTACCAATTTGCCCTTATGCCCTTCACTACGTTTCAAAATCTATTAGTGTAATTTTAGTATTTATATGTTGTATCTAAATTATATATATATATATATATATATATATATATATTTAATTGGTATGAATATATTCGACCTCTTTAACTAGGAGATTGTTTAATAGGGTGAAAGTCGTGTTGCAAATAAAGGAGCTGTTATTTAGTAGGCCTTTATTTTAATTCTTATATTTCGCTAATAACTTTTAGCATCTTCATGAGAACTAAAACGATTATAAACAACAGTTAGTCTGAACTTATTCTAAAGGTGTTAAAATTACTTACAAAATGTGGCTGTTGCTTATAGATGTAATTAAAACAGTAATAGACATCAGGTGTTACTTACGGCACAATTTGGTTAAGCGAAAACGGAAAATGTTACTGCACCATGCTTCACTGGGGCATTTTTAACCAAACTAAAATGTATATGGTTTTTTTGACATGTGGTCAGTTCAACACGAATGAAGGACACTAGGGAAAAATTCGAACGGCAAGCGGGACCAGTTTGTCTTGAAATTATTTAAAACTTGATTTGGAAAGTGGTGGGTCAGGGTTAATTAAACTATGGGCAGTTCCAAATGCTAATCAGGTATTTTTAGTTTCTGGATATTAACTACTCCGGACCATGTTTCAGAAGGTAAGTGTAAGTGTTGTTCAAATTTTCTATATCTTTGTTACTATTCATGCAATTACCCTCTATTTCATTAATTAGGCACATTTCCATGAAAAGACGCTTTTGGTCATTGCGTTCCGTCCTAAGTACCCTGACACCATCGTAGTCTGCCTCATGTCTCGACTCGTTGACATGAATCGACAAACCACAAGCCCGAGGTTTTCTCTTCACATCACTCTTATGCTGAGTTACACGTTGACCCAATCTTTGGCTTGTTTGGCCTCTATATGTCAATGGGCAGTTCATACAGGGAATTTCGTAAATGACACCACTCTTTTGTAAGATAGGTGTCTTATCTTTCAGATTAGTAAATAAATTACCAACCGTGATGGTATTAGACACGGCCACGACATTATTAGCGAAATATAAGAATTAAAATAAAGGCCTACTAAATAACAGCTGCTTTATTTGCAACACGACTTTCACCCTATTAAACAATCTCCTATATATATATATATATATATATATATATATATATATATATATATATATATATATATATATATTATCTCGGTTTAATATATTTAATGAGATGTATCAGAGAGTTCCAATAAATAATAATAATAACATAGACTGTTGGAAGTAAAGTAGGTAACTTAAGAGTGGACTTGTTTCAGTAATATTTTTATTTAATATCTACCAATATTTGGAACATACATCATTCGTATTAGGTAAAATCCTCGCCGCTAGCACAGCGAGCAACCAATTAATATAATATAATATATTTTATATAAGTTTTATATAACGGGTGGTCTAAAGTGACAAAGGACAGTTTGAATTTCCCGCCACAGTTTTTAACGTATTTAGTGTTACTAAGATGGTATGCGTGCAGGATACAGGTTATGATCGCTGTCAGATACCATAGTGGACTCGTCAGTAAGGGTTACGTTCCTCTGCAACAATATTTTATCTGTTCGAGATTTATTTGTTATAAATACCATGATGCGATGAGGATTTTATAATTGGTTATATTATTTTTATATTATATTTGAAAATTTATTTTTAAGTTTTAAAATATGCTGTTTGCTAACGTTTCATTCATGTCCAATGTCTTTACCTAGACTAACTAAATTTCCGAAACCTTAATTGTTTCAATTTAATATACCCAATTACAATCAGAGTTTGAATCCCTATACAAGAAAGAATACCTACGCCACTGAAGAAAAATAACAGCTGTTATTTGCAACCATTACCAACACCACAATTATTCAATGTGGCGGGAAATTCAACCTGTCCTTCGTAATTTTAGACCACTCTGTAGTACCTATAGACAAATAACCTTATTAGAAAAAGCTTTATTGTTTTTAATAGTTTCTACCCTTCAACTTAACTAAAGCATAACGTAATATAGTTCTTCCTCTATTTATTACACAGTGCACAATGTTGCTCCTGTTACGCAGGATTGCTCCTTGGAATACATATTACCTATAAAAGGTAATTACATTTGATATCTTTTCATCATTGTTTTATACAGTAACCGTTCGAAGAGGGTAATTTTCGATTTAACCCCATTATAAGGATACGTTTCAACGTAGGATAACGAACGCTAATTGGGTGTTGTGTTGCGTCGGAGGGACGTTACGTCGCATTGTAATTCCGGGACGAGTAACGCAGACACCGCTAATTGGAAATTGTAAATTATCATCGTGTTCGTTCTCCAAATACCAAAAACACGGTACAGAAACGTGACCAGAATTTACACGCCCAAAAAATAATAATAATAATAATAATAATAATAATAACAATATACGTTACATTAAACCTTGTTTCCCATACCACTAGTACCGCCCCTGGACGTAACAATAATAATATTTGAAAACGTGCGTAAACAAGCTGAACAGTACATCACCGGCGAAATAATTAATGAGAGCACTTTATAATTTATATATCGCGCAGTAATTGGATATTGTTCAAATCCCCCTACCCCATGGCCATACAGGATGTATAGATTGAATTTTGCACAATGCCGCAATAATTTTGTACGTTTAATTTGGTTGCGCGACAAGGGGTTCAGATAAAAAAAAAGGTATGTAATTGCATTTCGCATAGGTGCAAAATTTCGCGGTTTTCGATGCGCTACTGTGGCCGTAAATTGTTAATGAATGGGATCGCCCGCCGGCTTCATAACAATATTAAATCACATGTAATTCAGTGTAATATAGGAATTTTTCATACGAGCGTCTGAACCGCCCGCGCCCGGGTGGTTAGATGCAGTTAGATGTACGGAAACAAGTTATGCATCCATCCTGCATTTTTCTTTGTGGCAAGTTAAGTCGAAAACTATCCAATAAATTTTGATCTGTCTTTACGTTGTTATGCCCTAAAATACAAATAAATTGTGCAATCAAAATTTATTGGGTAAATTCTGAGTTATATCACTATAACAGAAATGTAGAAAATTATATAAAATATTTCTTTTTATCGCGGGTACTGTTATGCCCCTCACGTACTGCAAAAATTCTTGGCCAACTTTAAGGATTTCTTGTTTTCTTTTTCGCCCACCTTGTAAGTTGAATAAAAATTCTGATGATGTTTTTTGCTTTTTTATTAATTTTATATTGATTTAATAAGTTAGATAAGTTAGATTTGTTGCTCCCAAGATTGACCATAATTTACATGGACTACAAAATAAGCTAAATTTGATCAAATTACTCAATTTTTGGCAAGAGACCTAAACGGTGCATTAGACTCATTTCTTTTATTTATGTTTCCCCTTCTATTGTTACAATTTTGCAACAAGAAAAATTACAAAAATAAAAAGAAATTTCAATAATTACCCTTTTTTTAACTTTCAGCAATTGGGCCAATTTGTGTGGTGGTATATGTGATCCATAGAGACAATTTAGAATCTTGAAATTTTGATTTTCCAAAAAAAAAGGTTTTTTTTTTTTATACATAGGTTAGGTACCTACACTGTACAGCGTATTTCCAGATGAATCCATACCATAATAATTATGGTGGACATGAATTTGAATTTCTCGACAAAATGTTTTTCAAGACCGCGGGCCGGAGAGCGAATTTGAACTACGGTTTGTTAGATCGTATATTATTTTTTCTCTGTATTGAAGTTTTGATAATTATAAAACATTGAAAACTAAATACCATTACAAAAAAAAACAAAAAATAAAACAGAAAGTAATTACGATTTTAGCGTAAATTGAATAAAAATGGAAATACAACAATTCAAGAATATTTTGTACCCCAGTGAACTCAAATACAGAATGATTTATAACTAGTGATAAAAATTATAAAAAATAGCTTTGAATGAGAGACAGTTAACAACTGCATCAAAATTAGCCATATTTTTACTAAATTACGTAAAATGTGCGTCGCAAAATCTCGTCTCATTAAACACAGATGGACGCTACTTGAAATATCTATGAGCTTCATCATTAAAGTCAGCATTAAAAAATCTGATGTGGCCAGGCACATCACATTATTTAGTAGTGTTTCTTTCCCAATGCAAATGCTGATGAATACTGTCAATAGTATCAAAATAACTGTAAGATCCTGACTAACTAGTTTTAATGCAGTACGAACGATCACACACGCACACGCCACGCGCACGCGCATACAGATATTTTATGTACCTTGGTTTAAAATGATCAGGGGACCCAAAAGGACATATTTCCGCTAAAAACTCAAATCATTTTTCGGCACGATTACAATACTTTGTCATCCTACGTATGATAAAATAAAAAAAATCTGATGTGGCCAGGCACATGACTTTATCATACTATGTATAAAATTAATCGTTTAGCTGCATGAGATTCCATTCGATCGAGATCGGTGGTGTCTGCATTAAAAGAAAACTGAAAACAAGAAAGCAATACCTACTTGACAGTAGGTATTGTCAAAACATCACCGCTTGACACTACCTACTGTCATTACAATAAACCTTTCGATCGCGATCAAATAGAATTTGCTCATGCAGATAAACTATTAATTTTACAAAAAAATGTCAGAGACACAAATTATTCAGAATTTCCTCTACTTTAATTTATTATTTAACTATTTTGACGAAATTACAGAAATGGCGGCTCATTTGCAAAATCGGGTAAAATGCTAAGAGTAAACATCCAGTTCCTTTGGACCCTTTTGAACCAAAAGCTTTTCAGCTCTAAGTTTGGTCATGAAACTTCTAAATATGAAGTTTCGTCCCGATACCTTTAGTAGTTTCTCCGGAATCGTCGCCACAAAAACGGGTACACACACACACACACACACACACACATACACACACACACACACACACACACAGACATTTTTTTGAACCTTGGTCAAAAATGTTCAGGGGACCCAAAAAGACATATTTCTGCTAAAAACTCAAATTTTTTTTTTGGCACGATTACAATACTTTACATACTACGTATGATAAAGTAAAAATCTTTCATGGTATATTTCCAGTATTTCCACCGACAGTAGCAACGTATGCCTTGAATAAAAACAAAGTTCTACCCCGATTATTATTTATTATTATTTTAGTTTAAATCAGTTGGCTACCGGTATTGCGCTTTTGGGCATTATCAAACCAACCCAACGCCAACGCTGTAAAACATCAAAGTACAAACACTATAGGTAATTACAAATAACGAAACAACGCAACGGCGATTAAACAGTTTGCTGCTGTATTTTGCCTTTTTACAGCAAGGGGTTTGATAATGCGCAAAAGCGCAAAACAGGTAGCCAACTGAATTAAATTAAAATAATAAAAAAATCAAACAAACTTACTATCTAACTACTTAATCCATTTTTTTCCAACTGACAAACATTTTTAAGTTGATAGGTATATTTAACCTCTTGCGGTAGAATTTATAACAAAAAAAAATCGCTTCCCACGTCATTATAAAGATTTCAGAATGCATCATCTCAAGACATAGACATACCCGACAACAAAAATCAACAACCAAGAATTTGAAACGTTAAAAAGTCGGCTCTCAGTTTCTTAGCGACAGTTATTAGCGGACGTATGTAAATATACTTGTTATTCCGTTGTTATACAACTCTACCCGCTGCACTAACGACTCCACAACTCGCCTTCCGCCTCCGCCTCCTCGTATCATCATATCTTTTGCCCTTTTTGGCGAGGCGACATTACTTGACGTTTTCCAAGTCGTCCCTGCCTAACGACTCATAAACTTGAGGATGCGCCCCGGCAACGAAGAAATAGTGCAAAACAAAACTGCTGCCGACCATCTCAGCCATATACCAGTGTGAAAGAAGAGAACGAGAGAGAGGCCAAGCAATGAAAAAGAAACTAATCCCCCACATAAAATTCGGGTCGTAAACATGAGGATAAGTCTTTAAAATCGGCTAGTCCGGAGAAAGAAGGGCGTGTAGGCATGTCCCATTTAGAATGGTTTACTAGCTCGCTTATGACGGGTCCAGTATGTTAGTTCCAGATGGTCGCGCTTAATCTGAACTGTTTATTTGCTTATGAATAGGTCATTGTGGTTCGTTATGTGTACAATTGATGCGAATTTTCGTTTCGTTTCGTTGTTATGGCGGGAAATGGGAAACATTTTGGATATTTTGTTTGGGAGGAATGGGATTTTTTTATAAAACGTTTTAAAGCTGGATCTAAAGAAATATGGTAATATAGGTTCAATAATTAAATAATAAGCAGACAAATACTGGAGGATATACCTATATCTAACACGATGTTAATATTAAAGCAAGTTCTATGGATAATGCTCCCGTCTAATCAGATTGATTTCGAAAAAATGCTTATTATATTATAGATTTGGATTCTAATATGATTTATCCGGAATTAGTAAACAAGCTTTTCGAAAATGCCTAACTCGGTGTCTTTATCCTCAATAACTACAAATCTAGGAAACATATAATTTCATTTATAACTTATGCACAATAATTCATAAATTAAGGTAGCCTTTTTATTTGAATGGAAATACACCTAATCATTTCGGTGTAAATCTGATTACAAAATTATGAAGTATATTTCGTTGCCTACTCATTTAGAAGCCAACCTTAATATTAAATATCTAGTTGGTACGACACAATTCAACAAGTACACAACGAAAATTACTTAAATTTTTATTATTTATACGTAATGGTCTAAGTTATTTAATAGTATATTATTTGACGAGCACATAACTAAGGATATAAATCGCGAGCATGAAGTTGCGAGCGATTTATATGCGTTATGTGCGAGTCGAATACGACGTTTTATCTACGACTCATAAATTCCATTTTAAATCAAATATTTTCAAGGTATTTGTCAATGATGGCAAGGCGAACTGTCACATAACTGTCATCTACGTAGGTTTTGACAGACTTTGACACTAGCGTCATATAATCGTGACAGTTCGTTCAAATAATGAAGTCATTATTTGAACGAACTGTCATTATTATACAACGCTAGTGTCATTATAATCATTGGCGCGTTATAATGATGGGGATTATATAGTCATAGATTCGTATGCAATGAACTTATTATATGTGAGTCGTAGATAAAGAATATTAATGAGTCCTTTGGGATGGTTGTCGTGTTCTAACACCTCATCTAGCTAGAACGTCAGTTCTATTTATTTGTTTAGGGTCGTGTTACGGGAGAAGTTTATTGGGATGTTCCAATTACTACAGATACCAAAAACAAGGAGTGTTTTGATAGAAATGTGGTGTTTTGTAGAAATCCTCACATTTCTGTGCATTCTAATGATTTTTCTCTCCCAACAACAACTGCAAACTGGAACAGTAATTTACATGAACAAATAATGTATGTTTTAATTAGTTTTTAGTACAAGTCGAAAATGATTTATAATTTTGATTACCATCTACGTTATGGTCTAAATTATTTAACGCATATTAACTAGTTCTTGAGTTGGTTGTGGTGGCCTTAGACAGCTAAATCACCTGTTCTATGGTCGAGTCACTATTACTAGAGCGCTGAAAACATAGTATATATCATTCAGATATGTAATAGGATATACACGATGTAATCTATCTCTCTCAGCGCTCTACTAACAAAGGAAGAACTTTATGGGAATGTTCCAATTACTACAATGAACAAAATCAGTGTTTTGATAGATATGTGGTGTCTTCTGTAGAAACCCTGGTATTTTTGTACACCTAACATAGTGACAGTAATACTGTCATAAGTATAAATAATTAAATATATTATGGATAATTGTAAAGTGAATAAATACTGTGTACACTATTAGGCATCGCAGGTCAATTGCGAACTTACATTAAATGTTATGTTTACCATAGTTTCTCTAAAAAGTTAAGATATCAGAGAAGCAATAACCCCATAAATTTCTCCCTCAATACGTCTCCACAGTAAGACATCAAACAGGGTTTAATCAGGTGATCTAGTTTGTCAAGCGATGGACCATGGAAAATTTCATGTCTAATCAATTTTAATTGAATTTTCAAATAAAATTCTTCAAAGACATGAAACTTTCCATGGTCCATCGCTTTGACAAACTAGATCACATTTAAAAATATGGGTAGTTTCAGCGAATATGGGGAACATTATATTTATGGCAAGTTTTAAGTAATTATTATTTATGGTATTAGCATTTCTGTGACGGAATTCCACTTTACAGTTCATTCATATTGACATAGCCACATCAAATCAAAACCAAATTTGTAGCAGTATGGATGAAAACATATGATGTGAAAATTGTTTGAATTGTATCTTATCTGTATAGGTGCAGCCACTCAAGTAGCTTCTGAAGCTTCTCTCATCATATCATCAGCAGTGCGTTGCTCTGCTCGCTGTTAGGGTGGTAAACTATAATGTGTACAGCGCCGAGGTGGCATCCAACTCCATAGTAATTACAATTAACGCTCGCTAGAGTGCCTGGTTATAATTGAATGTGCCGGCAATTTTAGCTAGGCGTTGGCCCGAGCGAGAGCCATCCTCTGCGACAGACTCAATTGAAATGCAACCATGAAAAACTAATTACCACTGGGTTCTTTGTCACCAAGACAGCATCCCATTCCTTCGTCCGTCGCTCACTCCAGCAGTCCATTTTTTTAGCAGAAGCGCCCAATAGAAGACACTGACTAAAGGAATTTAAGTGTGTGGATACTACACAAAGTATTGAAGACCAAACATATTCTAAATTTAAACCAATAAATAAATAAATAAAAATGTCTTGAATTAAGTCTTACATTGCTTACATTGTTCATACATTGTTTTGTTCTGCTGTTATGACAGCAACCAAAGGGCACAAATAAACTTGTATGTACAACTATGTAAAAGGTCACAAACAACCCAAATTATGTGAATGCGTTTTGGATAGATTTTCTTACCCTGAGTCCGAATCCAGAAATAAAAGCATCTTATCACGAAGGAAGTAAGACCAAAATATCAAAAAAACGTGATTGACTCCCTGCAGAATATGTTAGTCCAGAATAAGTTGTGAAGGTTCTTTGTCATGTATGTGAACAGAAATAGGTACGATAATAGGATAGGTAAGTGAGAGAGTGTATTAATAGAGTGCTAGATCGTAAACTCCAAGCGTGTGTTAGCCACAGTTACGAGAACCGAAAATAGACCGGTGGATGTAAACAAAGAATTACTTTGTGACACGAAAACTATCGATTTGTCGTCCTGAAACCACTGTTCCAAATACATAACAAAATTGCTATGGAAAGTGACAAACAATGTTAATATAACGAAAATGAGAGAAATATAACAACATATGCCATATTACTGTGGAATACCAACGTAAATTTAATAGAAGTAGGTTCATAAGCTGTTGGGTCCTTTGATGTCAGCGTCCCAACTTTTCAGAAATGTGGAAGGGATGATGCCCCAGTTCGTTAAAGGATACTAGATGCCGCATGCAAAATGGAACTGCTATTAAATAAGAATTGATTAAGAATAAAGTGATTTTTCTTTCAATTATGATATAAATTCCTCTAATATTGTGAATGACGATGTAATACGGGTTTAAATATTCTCTCTCGATAATTCAGTGTCGCCCTTCTCGATATGGTTCGTTAAAATGATACTGGATGGCGCCACTACCAGAACACCAGCACAGTTCAGGTATGAAATAAATACCTTAAAAATTGTGAAATTCGATGTAGTACCGTTTTAAAGAGTCACTCTCGATAATTGAGTGCGAAATTCACTAATATTGTGTTTTAGCACAAAACATGCAAGCAGAAATAAGCTAGCGCCACCTTACGGGAAAATCGTGAACGTGGGCCTCGGCCACGCTGGGCCACGCATGCGCCCATAAAATCTTGACAAAATATTGGCCATCATGATTCTACTACTATTAAATTTACTTTGGGAGTACGTGGGGTCCATAGAGAACTTATTCTCAACTAGAAATTTTGATTTTCCAAAAATGGTATGGCAATAATTTTAGAAACCTCGTAGTAATTATGTAGAAAGGCATAATTTATTGTTTTTCAATCGTGAAGCAACAAGTGTTTTCAAAACTACAGCCCGGCCACTCAGAAGTCGTTCGGAGAAATGTAAACATTAGGATGCGCAGTGGACACGGGATAGTTTTGGTGGAGGGGATCATTAGTGTGTTGATGCCGAGCGTACAGTGCCTCTCGCTTCCGCCGAATGTCGTTCTTGTTCTCGTTCTGGGCACCCGTCGAGTCAACTTTAAGTTGGCGGAGCTGTACATAAATAAACTTTATAACTAAAATACTATCAAGTTGACAGTTTCTGTCTACCTCTAGTATCACCATGTTATTTTAAATGGATAATTTAAATATATAGTTTTTGGTTTCAACGTATCAAAAGTTGAGTTATTTTGATTTTACTACTACCTACTTTCTTCTTGATATATTTTTTCGGCAACGTTTAAATGTCTTGCTATATTATTGAAATCAACAGTTTTATGTTTGGTGTGTGCATACCGTAAAAATGTATCAAATAAAATGATATTTAATTCAACATCATATGCAGTCTGCTCAAAATTTTATTTTCAAAACTCCAGTTACATAATTAAACTTAAAAATCATGTTTTCTTTCAAATTAAACAATGGAACCTTGTATGTACATTAAATATACCATCCAAATGAGAAACCTTAACCATGTCAGCCCATACTGGGCTTTACCTACCATCAGTAGTGTCTGAGATATTAAAAACTTTTTGTTAAATCTCAAAAATAATGCTTCTAATATTACTAAGTAAATATTTCTGCTATTATTGGTCTAGTAATTACTGAATAATGTTCTCTTTGGTCAAAACAGATGACAACGTATTGGCTTGATCTGCTTTCCAACAATTACAATTTGATTGTATGACAGAACACATAAGGCATTCAAATTGAGGACATTCTGCAATAAAAGACCACTATGATAAAAAGGGGGTTAGGTTAGCCTTCTAAAAATGAGGTCAACGCGACGTCATTAAAAAGTTAAAAGCAATAATTTGACATAAGTAAACTAAACAGACCAGATTACTGTATGCAGATATTGAGCCTAAAGTTGAAGTTGATGAAACTGAATTAAGTTTATAGAATTAGCTTATAAGGTATAAAGGCCAGAGATGCCAGCAAATCAGCCGATATACATCACACTGGTTTTCCAGTTCTCGACATACCTTGTCTGCTGTTACGCATGGAGAAATAATGCAAAAAAAGTGAAAATTAGTCTGAGATACGTTCTGAACTGATTAGTTGTATCCGCTGATTCCCTGCCAGAAGTAAACAATATGCTTTCTAAACAACGGAAATTCTTAAACGCGAACAAGAATATAGAAATTATACATTACTTTAATTGTAAGGGTGTGAACAGTAGTGTGGCACCCCAAAAACTTACACCCACAAAATCAATCAGACAGTAGGGTGGTTATATTGGAGATGCAAAACTCGAGGAGCCGAAAAATTGTTAACAGGCGTATGCGCACGACCCTACGAACTTTTTTTTTATCTTCCTTCTGCTCGCTTGTGCCGACATACCGCCTCGTTAAGTCGCGTTTACATTGTCCCAGCTTTCCCTCGGCAGCAAAGCACCATCTCTTCGGGTTATCTGCGGACGAGACGGGGATGGAACTCGATAGGGTAATTTCTCGTTTATACCATTCGAAGGGCCGCCCCACCCAGCCGTTTCCCAAACTCGGAAAGGTTAATTTTCCAAATTGGTAGTCGAGGAATGTCGCCGTGGAAACAGTAACAAGAGGATTAAGAATACCTTATTCCTCATCGCAAAGGGTGGTTTTAGAATTTATTCGTCAATTTTTAACAAGTGCATATGGCTCGGGAATACTAATAATACGTTTATTGTCGTGGAATTTGCTGCAGACATTCGCAATGTCAGAGAAATGCAAATTGTAAAATAAGTAATAAATTTAATAACATGGTTGTTCTGGACGTAGATCCATTCAATATAGTAGGTACATTTGCAAATATTGTTATACATATTATGGGCTCAATTTCCTACCATGGAATCTCGTCAAGTTTAGACTTCATAGATCTGCTTTCATATTTTGAGATGGCCTATTAACCCCTTTACATATTTGGGATACGGATCGACAACCTGTATAATAAGATCATATTATTTTATGTATATAATGTCTTCATAAACCAACAGATAATTTTTTCCGCAAACAGATTATCAAACGTTCGACAACCATATACACTCATGGATTTTATTCCATGGCCATATCGGATATCCAGTAACCCAGTACTCAACACTTTTCTACTAATCTTCTAAATTCCGCATAAACTAAACTCATTGCATCCTGATTTATTTCTGCTATTTCTTTCCTAATTTTCTCTTGCAACCATGCTATATGTTGGTTTTGGCATTTTTAGTATTACGAAAACTGAAAAAAAAGGTCCATTACAGGTGTAGTTTAAATCTAATTACACCTGTAATGGACCTTCCTGTTAGATCCAGTTGGCGACAGCCTGTATTATAAAGAAATTTATCATCATTTTCAATCTTTATTATAGTTTTTACAACATAATTTAAAACATTTTTTAAACTTACAGCTGAGAACAGATACCTATCTGAATGTTTTGAAAAAATAGACGCGTGTTCAAGCAAAACTTTAAATTTTTGCCGTTTTGGCAAATGATACTGTATTTAGGGTTGGGCAAATACAAAAACAAAATACTGTAACAATTTCACCCTCTACTTTTGACATCACAGTGGGTGTACTAATCGTAAACTACATGAAGTTCAACTGAGTACTACGCACCGCATGGTCAAAATTTATTTGACTATCTCCTTCACTCTATTTAGTGGTTAATCGCATTCGTAGAAAGCTATATAACAATATGTTTTTCATAGTTTATCAATATCACACAATTATGAAAACATGTCACACTCCAAAGAAGAATTATGACATGGTTTGTGTGTAAATATGTCACTTTTACGGCCAACCTGTATATAGTTCGATCAACGGATCTTTGCCTCCCTGTCAATAATGACAGCAGTCTGGTGCAATCAACGCTTGTCATTTAGTCAGTGGCGTAGTCAAATACATTTTGTCAAAAAACATAACCATCAACCCTGCACTAAAGTATAGGTTAAGTTAATTCGGCTTTGTAGTAATTGTAGTAGAGTATAATGTTTTGAGTTCTGGGAATTACTAAGTATATTCATACATTTTACAACCAGATTTCGTCCCTGGGAATTTAATCGCGTTCCTGTCATTTTGAAGTTCACAATGACAGGACCCCTGAAAGCGACGCCGCTGGAATTACGACCTACACAATGACATTTAACGATAGTTCCGTCTTTGTTATACACATTAGTACCTAACATTAGTATCCGAGACCGTGTGTCTCAGCCATGGAAGACGTACGTCCGACGTTAGTGTCAATAATTTCACATGTCGTAGAAAGAGTGATCGCATGACAACCTTATCGTAACTAGATTCGGCAAATTTTGATAGGGAGGCAAAGATCCATTGATCGAACTATATAATATTTATTTACAGTTGACTGGAAAGACACAATCATATACAAACACATTCGTCTAGGCCAATATCATTTAAATTATAAAATAAGATTAAAAAGATATTTGCCCAGACAAATGCCATACTGGTCGTTGGAACGCGCCGATCGGCTTGTTGGGGGTAGAGCGCGGAGTGCCGCAGGGCTCTAATTTGGCACCTGTCTTTTTCAATGTTTACGCTACGCTGTTACCTGATGTTCTGCAGGCGCGTAGGTATCATCAGTATATCAATATTAACAGTTCGCGAAGTTCGATTTTGAGAATGCGGTGAATGCGGATGTGGAGGCGATGATGAGGCGGGCTGAAGAGATGTCTCTGGTGGTGGATAGAAGTAAATCGGCCGCGGTTGTATTTGCTCGTCGGGGTTTGGACCTACCAGAAGATTTATTGTTATACGAGATCAGGTGTTGCCTATTAAACCAGAGGTGAAATGTTTGGGTGTTCTGGTGGACAGTCAGTTGAGGTGCAGGTGGCGTACTTGCGTTTAAAACAACTGTACGCTGGGCAAAGTTTTCAGTTAAAAGCTAAAAACTCAATTGTGCACCAGTCTTGTTCTGTCCGGTTTTGATTATTGTGACATTGACCGGGTAAGTTTGACCATATCAGTCACAACTTGTTATGCGCGGGGTGGCTAAATATGTACAAAAGAGGTGTTCTTCACGGTTCCCCGCCTTATCTCTATAATAAGATAACTTTTCGAACTAATGTTCACAACGTAAACATTCGCCGCAAAAATATTCTCACTATCCCGAGACATATAACGTCCTGTTTAACTCGTCTTTTACTTATTACGCGGCGACTTTTTTTTCATACGATAACCGTAGGTATTTCGCCCCTCGTTTCACTGCGTCGATTTTGGAGGGCCCTCAGGTCTCACTTGATCCAGCTGCAGAAACGGCCCGATGATTAGTTAGTACAATAAACTTAGACTTAAGTTTTGGTACCATGCATATATAGAAATTTCAGCTTATGTGTCTTTCTTTTCTCTTTCCATGCCTGGGATACGCCTTGTGTAATTGCTAGGTATCTTGCTACATAGGTTAGTGTAGTAGGTTTAAGGGGAAGATCGAGATACGTTTATTCGTCACCGTATTCTCGAACTCACGCCTGATTGGAACCAACAGTAGTACTTTTTAGTTGTTTTGTATTAATTTATTTGAATTGTATCTGATGGCTGTTGGTCCAATAAAGATATATTTATTTCTGAGATTGAATAAAAGACGCGTGTCAGTCTAATGGGGTTTTAATCTTAATAATTGCACATGTGCCTACGTTATTTATTATATATTTATCTGCCTACGTTATTTTTATATATTATTTATTTATTTATCTATCTGAAATAGCAATTTTCCTATGACATTATACTACTAAATTACTGACCTTATGTAATGTTTAATACTACAGATAGTCTTGATAATTTGGTATTTGTGTAAATTAAAAAGAATAATCTCTTAAAATAATGTCTGGTCACGGATACAGTACACAAACTGTCCTATTATCTAAGACAAGTACGCAATTCTAATCACTTAGGCACACAATTATCACAATTACCACACTTATGAACATCGTAGAAAATAGGTTACAAGCCACTACTGTTAGTAGTACACTACAACTCGTGTTGTACTGTTTAATATTTATTAGCTCTATTTATTTAAGAACTTACCATTTCCTAATTCTGGTACGAGCCGTTGCGTTGGAAAGAAACAACGAACAAACTTTCTCGCACTTTCCGACGCAATCGTACCCCTTTGACCTCAAGCGCTGGAATATGAACAACACGTGTCCGCTGCAGGTAGAGGTTACCAAACCACGAAAATTTCACGCATGACAGTACCTACTACTGCTTCGTTGGCATTCCGTCCATTTAAACTTTTATTAAATGCCATATAACGCAAACGTACGTTCCCATAGTCAGCGGAACAGAAAGTGTGCCTTGAAGCCTTTAAATGGGACGGTGTGGTGCGGATGGCTGGAAAGGAAGTGGGCTTGGTGAGCTACTCAACCATTTGAAACGAGTATAGTATGAACCCACATCAAAGTGATTTAAAACTCTATCGTACATGAACTGTTTAAATATTTACAAAAAACACTGGTGAAGAGGATAATGAAAGAAATGTCAAAAATTGAAAGTTTACTTTCTCCCAAATCATGTATCCGTTTTTGATTATTCTTTCACTCACTGTTAGCCCAATTCGCAGCAGCAGTACGGATGCAGAGTTATTATTCGACTGTCAGTTTTGAGCATATACATGGTGTAAGAATGATGTTTTTCTTTGTCTGAACTTTGAGCACTGTATGGGAGTTTGCAGCTGTAACAAGCAACGGGCAATAACTGGAATGAAACAGTAATCTGATCTTTTCTGAACATTTTGTTTTTTGATTTACTTCAATGTCTCTCTCATCATTTTTAAAGGAGATAAGACAAGAAGATTAATAACAAGATGAAACGATGGGCGAAAGATCAATCATTACTCGACCTGGTGTCTCAAAGTTGGACCACAGGGCATTTTATTCTAACAGCATCTGACTTTTTACGTCCCAAAGAAACATCAAAATCGATAAAGTAGTTCGAATGTTACTGGTAAATTTTTTCTCCTTTCATAAGGATATTTTCGAGAAAAACAAAATATTTAAAATATACAATATATTTAGATTGATTTTTTCTTTTCGCTGAATACGTCAGGTTATTGCGTTCTTGTTGTTTCTTTTTTGGCGGCGCCTGCACATCTCTTAAAGAATCGGTGTACATGCTTAAAAAATCAAGTTGAATATACACTTTTAGGATGTCAGGTAAAAGTATTCTCATGTTTACACACTTTCAGCGCCCAATATATTTTTGTGACGATATAACGGAAAAAAGGTCCACGAATTTTGATCGGGTTTGCTCTGAATTATTTTGTATTAGGTATATGTATTTATATGTATTTGTATGTCCGATCAAAATTATATCGCCGAAAACTTTCTTTACGCGATAAGGTGTTCAATAATTCTTTTTGTTCGTAAATATGAAGAACAAAGTAAAGTAGAATACTTGTTTCAATATATCTGTAACGTTTTTTCTGCGATTTCAAGTTTCTATATATGTAACAAATATTGTTCAGCGAATATTTACATTCATGATTGTACATAGATTGGCCATCTAAAACAAATTAACTGTTCCAATGATCATCGTAATTGATACAATGGTGCAGGGCTCATACCTACTTAACTATGTCCCCCAGCATCATAATTGATATAAATATTTAGATGGTGGCAATAAAATAGATTAAGTACCTGAAAATGGTAATTTTTTGATTTTCCAGTACACAGATAGAAAATTTTGTTTAATTCAAATAAATATGCATTGAGTCAAGCAAATCTGGTATTTCAATAGAGGCAAAGAAATATTTCTTTGTGGATAAAAATTCATTTATTTGAAATATTTCTTTGTTTGAAAGATGGGATTTATTCAGTTCAAATAATTATTATTGTGTTGAGTGAAAGAATTATAATTTTTGAAATTAACGAAATTCTTGGTTGAGTTAAAATACGATATATTAAGGTTGCAATAAATGGTTCTTTGATTAAAGAAATTATCAGTTTGTTGAACGAATTAATGTGGAGCTTTTATTGACAAGACCTTTTCGGAGGGTACAGTAGAGCAAAATCTCCACGTGTCAGCGCCTTTTGGGATGTCGCACATCCTCGACCAGTGGTTGGTCTTCCCTGACCTATATATAGTCAAGGGTAGGGTAGCAAACTGTACGCTGATTCGGAATCGGAATCTGCATGCACTGTGCTCTATATTGCCGATTACACGGACTTTTTAGCAATTTATCCATACGCACGACAACTGTGCAGCGGGCTTTCACCAGTCTATTTATACTACAAATATGTCCGAAGTGCGAAGAGACAGTTTACAGCGCCATCTAACAATACAGTTGGAGGAGGTATTCAAACTAAAAATATATCTCTGAATCAAAATATGATTTCTTTGGCGGAAGTAAACCTATGTTTTAGCCAATGCAAAAATATTACTTTAAAGGAAATAAATTTCTTCTTGTGTACAACTATATTTGTTGAATAAAAATATAAAAGTTAGATTTCTGTGGCGTAGAGAAACATTTTGTTTAATCAAAACAAAAATGTTTCTTTAAAGGAAGGAAATTTTTGTTTGTATCCAGTAGTATATTATTATACAAGTTTTATAAGACGTCAAATTGGCGCACGAGTTGTTTTGGGCACGACGAGCGTAGCGAGGAGTGCCCAAATGGAACGAGTGCGCCAATACGTCTTATAAAACGAGTGTAATATACTATTTTTTCTACTTTGCGTCATTAATTTTATATAAATTTAGAAATTGTGGTTACTATATTGCGCTAAATTAGAATCTAGGGTATTTCGCGGGTACCACGTGGCAGCACTGTAGTAACTGTCAACTTCGTTAAGGATGGGATCTATGAGATAAAATCTTGACAAAATCTAATTGTGAATAACATTACTCTACTTTAGCCTACAAGTTTGAATAAATATTCAGCGAGGTCTCAACGATGATCATAATGGAGCTTGGGGCAACACTTTTAACCCTACTGGTGATAAATATATGAAACTTAACCTAAAAAGTCAACTTTAATAGTGGTTTCATAAGTATAATAATCAGAATAGAAGTGTTTGGCGGTGACTGATTAGTTACTTCGAAGAACAAGAACTTACTAAAGAATTGTTTTAACGCCTTACGTTTAATAGCGGTGTCTACCTAATTCCGCTACGTAGCCGTTGCGGCTTATATATTTACAAGCACTTATAATTGAAACCCAATTTTAATTTCGGCAAAGTAGTTTATTAGAATAAATTATACTTAGTAAAATTACATGTGATGGAGGTAATACAAATATGTTGCACACAACCAGAACTAAGACGAAGTCGAAAGCGACGGACAAAAATGAATACGAATTGAGCCGAACAGAATTCGGTCCAAAATGTTACCGAAAATTATACGTTACATAAACTAAGAAATCCTCTACACTTTAAATGTACTATAGCTTCATACGTGTATGCTGATAAACCATTGATTGCGCATATACAATCTCGTAGCAGTAATTAAAATCATTCATATCTACGATGTAGGTTTGATCTTCGCATAATACCTTATTAAAGTAAATGTGGTCCTTGAATTATATCTGAAAAGGGGATTTGATGTTTAGTTGAAAAGAATGATAACGATCACTTACCAGAGTCGTAAAACATCACCGAAAACGTTATGCTGGCGTATTTTGATGAACACAGGAAAACTAAGAAAGCCACAACCTTTGGCCATACTATAGCAGGCTACACGCATGTTTAAATATGTATAGAATATTGATATTTCGCAGTTTATGCGATTGCAAGCGATTAAAAAGAGGCAGTGTGTGGTTATGTATTGTACGTTTGACATTTGGCATTTGATATCAATGTGTAGCAATCCTGGCAATCTTAGACAAAAATGTTACTGTTTTCGGTGTTACAATGTATTAATTGTAACACCGAAAACAGTGTTACAATGTGTGCATTGTGAATGCAAAGTAGAAAATAGTATATTATTATACAAGTTTTATAAGACGTCAAATTGGCGCACGAGTTGTTTTGGGCACGACGAGCGTAGCGAGGAGTGCCCAAATGGAACGAGTGCGCCAATACGTCTTATAAAACGAGTGTAATATACTATTTTTTCTACTTTGCGTCATTAATTTTATATAAATTTAGAAATTGTGGTTACTATATTGCGCTAAATTATAATCTAGGGTATTTCGCGGGTACCACGTGGCAGCACTGTAGTAACTGTCAACTTCGTTAAGGATGAGATCTATGAGACAACATCTTGACAAAATCTAATTGTGAATAAAATTACTCTACTTTAGCCTACAAGTTTGAATAAATATTCAGCGAGGTCTCAACGATGATCATAATGGAGCTTGGGGCAACACTTTTAACCCTACTGTGATAAATATATGAAACTTAACCTAAAAAGTCAACAACTTTAATAGTGGTCTCATAAGTATAATAATCAGAATATTATTGTTTGGAAGTGTTAGAAGTGTTTGGCGGTGACTGATTAGTTACTTCGAAGAACAAGAACTTACTAAAGAATTGTTATAACGCTTAACGTTTCATAGCGGTGTCAACCTAATTCCGCTAGGTAGCCGTTGAGGCTTATACATTTCCACGCACTTATAATTGAAACCAAATTCTAATTTCGGTGAAGTAGTTTATTAGAATAAATTATGCTAAGTTTTAACACCTAACGTTTAATAGCGGTGTCTACCTAATTCCGCCACGTAGCCGTTGCGGCTTATATATTTACAAGCACTTATAATTGAAACCCAATTTTAATTTCGGCAAAGTAGTTTATTAGAATAAATTATACTTAGTAAAATTACATGTGATGGAGGTAATACAAATATGTTGCACACAACATGAACTAAGACGAAGTCGAAAGCGACGGACAAAAATGAATACGAATTGAGCCGAACAGAATTCGGTCCAAAATGTTACCGAAAACTTATACGTTACATAAACTAAGAAATCCTCTACACTTTAAATGTACTATAGCTTCATACGTGTATGCTGATAAACCATTGATTGCGCATATACACTCTCGTAGCAGTAATTAAAATCATTCATATCTGCGATGTAGGTTTGATCTTCGCATAATACCTTATTAAAGTAAATGTTGTCCTTGAATTATATCTGAAAAAGGGATTTGATGTTTAGTTGAAAAGAATGATAACGATCACTTACCAGAGTCGTAAAACATCACCGAAAACGTTATGCTGGCGTATTTTGATGAAAACAGCAAAACTAAGAAAGCCACAACCTTTGGCCATACTATAGCAGGCTACACGTATGTTTAAATATGTATAGAATATTGATATTTCGCAGTTTATGCGATTGCAAGCGATTAAAAAGGGGCAGTGTGTGGTTATGTATTGTACGTTTGACATTTGGCATTTGATATCAATGTGTACCAATCCTGGCAATCTTAGACAAAAATGTTACTGTTTTCGGTGTTACAATGTGTTAATTGTAACACCGAAAACAGTGTTACAATGTGTGCATTGTGAATGCAAAGTAGAAAAATATATTTATTTGACTTAAATAAATATTCCAAATAAATTAATCTCTACAAGGAAATTAACTAGAGCATTCAATGAAGTAAATATTATTGGTTTCAAAGAAATATGTTTTGATCCAAAGGAATAAATTCAAAAGAATGTATTTCTTAAAAACAAGAAATCTTTTCTATCTGTGTATGCCTCAGAAATGATACCACTGGGAAAATTTCTATACCTGTTGTTATAACATACTCTTACATCGATATCAAAAAATATAGTGTTATTAAAGTTACCACCTTGTCCACCAGTGTAATCTATCAGAAATACAAAGAAAACAAAAAACTAATGACCAATGACAAAGCAAGTGCAAAATGTCGTCAATCGCTCTCCTTAATCGATGTCTGAATCGAATCAAGGCCCATTCTCATTAGCCGTCCGCCACGAATGCGACCTCCGCCGCCGCGTCGCGGCGACCGGTGCAAGCGGAGCGGCCGCTTAACGATTATTGCAGTTTTTTGGCAATTAAACAGATGCTATTTATTGCGATTGCGGCTGTCTATTGTGGTCGTTTCGGAAGAATTAGGACCGCGGGCGGCAGTCCGGTCCGACGTGCGCAATAAAAACCCTCCGGCAGCGGAGGGATAAGGATATAAAACGTAGGACGCGAGCCCGTCGACCAACCCGCCCACTAGACAATTTCGTTTTATAGTTTCGGTATGGTGTCAGTGGCGGTAATTTAGATGTTTAATTTAAAGCCGTATAGTGGAGGCAATTCGGGATGAAATAATCAAGTGGTACTGCGATGTAGTTAAGCTGAGTTTAGAGGTTTCACAGATCGTAGTGTATTTTATTGACAACACAAAAAAAAAACAGAAAGGTCGTTAACATAATTAGGACGAGAATACTAGGGCACTTAAAAACGCTAATTTGAACAGACCTTCCTTATTTACTTGTAAATTGGGAATTAATCATGGAGAGGTAGACTTCAGGTTTCATTTAAGGTTTCAGGTCTAGCTTTGCGTTATGGTAACAATCATATTTTTAAAGCTTTAACATCAATTGCCGAAAACACCGATCAACCAGGAGACACTAGAAACGAGGCACAAAACATTGCAAAAAAAAATGGAAAAGCTGGAGACCATTCTCCTAATGGAGATATGGAATGATCTTCTGGGAATTATCAATGAAACCAGCTTAGCCCTACAGAATAATTCCATAACAATGGACGTTGCTACACAACTTTTTGCATCTCTCTCCGACTATATCAGGAACGCACGCACTTCATTCAATCAGTGTGAATCGGTTGGCAAAGAAAAATATCCAATGGCTGATTATATAGATCAAAGAAGAAGAATTCGCAGCACACGCATCACCTTTTTTGAAGGACCATCAGAGACTGTTCCGTTGACTGGGAAAGATATATTTCACATAGAAACGTTTCTTCCTATCATCGATACTCGATGCTCATTTAAAGCAACGATCGGAAGCATACAAGGAAGTTTACAGTCGTTTTAGTTTTCTTTCTCAGTTAACAATAATCGATCCTGACCAGTTGAGAAAAAGATGTAAAGAATTTGCAGAATTCTACCACCAACACATTAACGCTAATGAGCTCTAATCAGAATGTTTTCATTTAAGGTTGGCTTCGATATGAGTAGGCAACCAAATATACTTCATAATTTTGTGATCAGTATAACACCAAAATGATAGGTATTTCCATTCAAATTATACGTTAAACTGAACTTGGAACCTTTGCCGATAATACAAGAAATGTCCGGTTCAATTCTCTCGAGTCTAGGTGACGGATTTTAAGATTGTTGGTGGCTATGTGGTAGTCTTCTTGCGTTCAACTAAAAAACGCCGATATTCACAGAATTCGTCACCCACACTTGACAGAATTGAGCCAGGTATTCTTTTTATTATTAGCAAAGGTACAAAGTTCACTCTAACGTATATTTTTAATGTACAAACTTGAACATGCATATGTAATAGCCGATTGAAAATTGCATTTCCGTCTTAAACGCCACCTTAAGACAGTACTTGAAGAACCTTACAAATGAAGCCGCGGACAAGAGTATCTCAGCCTTACATACTCTAATAAAGGCAGACAAATTAGAAGCAACATTTCCGAATGTTGAATTTGCTACAAGAATATTCCTTTGCCTAATGGTCACAAATTGCAGCGGTGAGCGATGATTTTCTCAACTAAAGAGAATTAAAAATGAATTACGAACGACTATGTTACAAGAACATCTAAATAGTTTATCAATATTGTGCATAGAACGTGAGATCCTTCAAAAATTGGACTTTGAGGATATAATTGAAGATTTTGCACTTCTGAAATCACGAAAGAAGCCATTTACATCAACGTAAGTGCATCCAGTCTTGAAATAGTCAACATCACATATATTATTCACTTATTTTAGATTTTTTTCTATCATCATATTACCTTACATTTGCCACATTGTGTTAAATTAACCAAAAGTACATTTTGATGTTTTCTTTCACATTTTTTTTCTCTTCCTAAAAGGGGCCCCAAAATCTGTGTGCCCAAGGGTCCCTACATGGTCGAAGACGGCCCTGGCAGGGAGCGGAAGAATTTGTATCTTTATATCTCACACCACATTAATTGTGGATTCCTTTAGACCTGCGAACTTATCTAAAACCGATAATATTTTACACCTCAATAGGGTGCGGCTATTGAAAAATGCAGCGCAATTGTTATTTTTTTCCTCTCAATTATTTTTATGATATGTTTGTTTCTTATATGCAACAAAATAACTTAGAAACACCTTCACAGTTTCCGTTTTTTTTTTTCAAACATTATTATAGTAGGTACACTTTTCTAGTCTCAAAACCCAAATCAAATATTGTTTTAAAGAAAACAGATACGCAAGTCCTGCATATAGTAACTACGTGAGTAGAGCTATTAAAATTATTGTATCCGACATCTTGATTGTTTTCATTTATTTTGATTAGGATTCGCCATGTCGTTTGTCCCGGATATTTCGTCGGTGGTTCAATTCTTCAAAATCTATGAATATAATGTCATATTTTGAACTTTTTCCGAAATATTCCAAACACAAGAAATATTTGTCTGTCGTAAACATCCCATCATATCTTAAGGAAGCACGTTGGTCTAAGAATGTCGCGCTTAAGGGTCGGTGTGAAACGAAAAAAACGAGTTTTTAAGAAGTTGGTAATATACTACCAACTTCACTACCCACGGCGACCTTGAAATGAGTATCATCCCTTTTTACCGTTCATTGTAATTGTTTATTCCCAAATCTTTTGCATTCACGTAATGAAACAAAAACGAACAAGAACACAACAGACAGAACCTATCTAAACTGTAAATACAGAACCAATTTGTAGTGACAATTTGCACGACGAGATGGCGCCAAGTGTCAACAAGCAAGATACATTATACATTATTTATGTGATTAAAGTACAAGACGCGTTAATTACAATTTATTTTAGTATGGTTGTATATACCATTCTGTTTAGGAGAGCATGGGTGTTAAAATCTCTATTTTATCTCCATTGTATCTATTTTATGCGGTTATTTGATACATAAAAATCATCAATAAATAGAGATAATTGAAATGAGATATTCATTAACAATCTTGCCAATTCAGATACTAATTTAATTGTCTCTTACGACCGCCTTGTACTTTTTTATTTCACATGATTTCTGTGTGGTCAGCTTAATCGGTTGCCGACCGTTAATCAATTCAATTTGACATCAGGAACCTACATTTAAGGTGATCCCGATTACCTTCTGGACATAACTGAAACCGCACTACTTAAGCACTACTACAGCAATTTCTTACCTCAGTACCATAGAGCATGGTACTGAGGTAAGAAATTGCTGTTTTCTGAAAAGTCTAATTAGCAACCACTCCATCTTAAATTCAATTGTTATAGTTTTAATAACAATACTGTAACGATTCGTAACATACGAACGTACAGATATTACTGCCGCAAACTGAATTTTGTAATATCTGCTGGAACGACATCTGCCTCACCATTAATTATGTTACTGATACTTAGCGTCTGATATGGCCCTTCAGATAATGACAGAATTAATTTGTCAACGTTGTCGGAGCGAACATGCCGGTAGAGGTCGCCTTGTACGCCGTAATCTCACTAATTCTTACCGGAACTTCGGAGCAAATTGAGATAGATCAGTGACACGTGAAGATGTATCTTTTTTGGAACTGCGCCACGTCTTCCCATCGCGCCTTAATCATGAATAATAGTCGATAGATCGAAGGTGGTAAATGCGCAGATGTTGTAGAAAAATATGTTTGTGTGAAAACTCAGTTGTCCTTGGTTAAATTGCATAGGAAGTAGTCATTTGATTCATTGTTAATGCAAGATTGGCACAGAAAAGAATAACGTGTGAGGAATGCTTATTATTATCATGAGTTGAGTCAGCGCAGCGGTGTAACAATTAACAGGTTTTATGATCTATTAATAGTACATCGTTTAATAGTAGCTTACTTTTAGCGGAGAAATGCGGTGAGTGTTAATTGGATGACTGGCGGGCAAAAGTTTAGTAATTAGTCAACAAATTAGGCCGGGCAGATGGCCAAGTTTTTTTTCTGTATTGTTGTGAGCTGGAGAATGATACAGAAGTATGCCGATGACAGATGTTATGTCGTTTGACATCGTGACTTTTGACCAAATTCAATCGTCATTTCGAGAGATCCTTTTAAGTATCTATTATAGTGCAATAATCTAGTGCATTTTCTAGGTTATGCCATAAGAATAACGAGAATAAGAATAAAGAGGGAAAATTTTGAGTAGTTCTAATAAATATGCATTGACTCAATATTAATAATAGATACGCAATAATTTCTATGTTATAAGAAACGATATTTAGTTCAAATAGGTAATGATTGTTGAGTGAAAAATTTATGATTTTTTCTTCAATTAAGGAAATTGTTGGTTCAGTTAGAATGTGATATATAAAGTTGCAAAAATTACCCCTGACCAAGGAAATCAATAAAGTTCGATACCTAATAGATAATTGAACCGATTGCACATCATATACCATCAAGGCCGATGTAACAATCGATACCAATCTGTACGAAATCGCAACCGACCTGTAGAAACAATATGTAATGAGGCGATGACAGCGCCATCTAGAAGCGATTGGGGATATTTAAATAAAGTAGTTTAAACGTATATCTCCTAAATTTATACATTTTCAAAATCAAATTTTGTGTTGACGTTTATTTACACCTTAAATTATTTGTTTTAATACCTGATATGTGCAGCTAAATAATAGTACATATGTATTTATCTACGACTCTTTGCATTCGTCTCTATGACTATATAATCCCCATCGTGATACACGCCAATGATTATAATGACACTAGCGTTGTATAATAATGACAGTTCGTACAAATAATGACTGCATTTACAAACACATTTAAAATATTTCATATAAAATGGAATTTGTGAGTCGTAGATAAAACGTCGTATTCGACTCGCTCACAACGGATATAAATCGCTCGCCCACGGCTCGCGTATAAACTTCATGCCCGCGATTTATATGCTTAGTTATGTGCTCGTCAAATAATATACTATTAAATAATTGAGTCTGTCCAACATTGCATCGCAAACAGAACACGGAATAGAATAATAAATAGAACACCCGTCAAATTTATTTATGTATTCGGCAACTCTAATACTATAGCATTTTAAAATTTTAATTCAATTAGACCTTAAACCCATCATTTAGAATGTTTCAGTTCATTTTGATACCTCACTTGTTTTGACCAGACAAGTTCTGTTTCTCACTTTAATAAAATCTAAGCAATAATTACGTCGATACCAGTAACGAATTGGACGTATGTTTATATGAAATTTTAGCTTAGAATAACTGTACCTACCTACCACCTGCTTGAGTATTACACACGGGTAGTGAAACATCCTGAACAAGGAATTTTAAAAGAGCTAATATCACAACGGATTAAGCAAACTTTTTGGAAAATCATTTTTCAAAAATATATAGAACGACATTTTTTTAATTTTTGACTAACTCCAAATAAATTGCAATATCTTTCTATTCTATTCTTTAATCTCAACATCTATTAATTTTTTGATTAAAAGGGTGGTAAAAGAAGAAAGATGTTTCTCCCAGAATACGTTTCTTTTCTAAACCATCCTAAAATAAAAATGTTATCCTAGTCCCTTGTAAAGAAAAGGGACAATAAAATCTTTTTCTTTTTTCAACAGTAAACTGAAGACTTTGATATAACTATTAAAACAATTTAATACATTAACTATTTGGTTAACTCATTTAAATATTCCAAATAAATTATTTTCCTTAGAGTAATCGAGTATACCATAGACCTTTGTTCCAAATAAATATGTTTTGGTTCAAAATATTAAGTTCACGGGAAAATCTTTCTTTAAAACAAAACATCTTTTCTATCTGTGACACAGATAGATAATACAGCAAATATGTAACGCGATTTATCTGCTTTTGTATTATTTTTACACATCTATTTTTACACCGCTGAAAATATAGTATCTCTCTCAGATAATAGTGATATGATATATCACTATATATCTCTCTCAGAGCTCTTACAATAGTGATGCGACTATACATAGTATGATATTGCTGATATAGTTGTCAAAGTGTCATTACAATTCATATTTCAATCATTTACTGTGCTCAAATAAAATCCACGCAAGCGAAGCCGCCGACGAAGCAAGTTACTAATAAGTACACTATTTGTTTGTGATTATATACGATTTATATTTTTATCATTACCTAAAATTAAATTACACTTTACAATTTGTTGATATTTGAAATATTTCGATACATGTCAATACATACATACATACCAACAAAATTTAGTTCGGATCTGTAAATTTGATTTGGGTGTTTACTGCATGTGCAGAAGAAAACCGGGGAACGCGATGTATATCTCGTTTTCAGCACCACATTGGGCTCGATTTCAATGCTTCGGGGGGTGCATATCGTCAACAATGCCACTGTACATAGTATCTCTACTACAAAGTTTGCTTGTGTTATATCGATTTAACCCGGCGCAGCTTCCTGAACGTGATGTGCATCGATGTGTAAACAAAACTAGGAACATTTTCTATACTACCGTAGTTCCTACGCAGACTACTACTCTAACTTTAACAAAAATAATACTGTTTTTAATTCGACAATGACTTCTGCTGAAACAATTATCATCTTTAATTTATTTGAATGTCATTCGTCCAACTTACTTTGACTAGAGGTGAGTTCATACCTGTACCTCGTGGCTCCTTTTAGCCGTCCACAGGTTCCAGGACAGAAAAATGCAAATTCCATTTAAGTGACAAATTTCTTCGAGGACATCTTTAACGTTAGGTTGACTCCAATTATTCCTCTACCGATCCGATGTAGTTTTAATTTCGACATTGATCTCTTTATTTTGAACCAGTTAAACAGCTACAAAAGCAACATCTTGTCGACAAGACTGTCGACAAAATACCAGGATTTGGCTTTTTTTAATTGTATTTCAGATTTTGAACGGCCCCTAAAAACATTTTTTTTTTGCTAAAATAAGAATCACCCTAATTTTTATTCATTAACCAAATCTATCTTAGTCTCAGACCCACGTTTCCTTGTCTGTGCCGCATATTCTTTGACGTTTGCTATTAGTAAAAAAAGAAAATAAAAATGTTTTAACGATACTGGGTGCATATACAATACAATCCATATAATACAATTAATGAGAATCACATGTCATATTTTCTAGCAAAAGACTTGAATAACGCAAGAAAGACAGCATTTTTTTTAACATGCAACCAAAAATAGAACATCACCTATTTCTTCGATTTGCGCGGTTGAATTTTAGACCATGTGCTCTAAAATGATAAAACATAAATAAATAAATAACGTCTTTATTGAATCAAAACAATCTAAACAAATACACAAACAATAATTCTACAGGCGAAATCCAGGTCTACGCGACCTGCTCTATTTAACCCACAATTCTTAAACTAAGACATAAATAAGGAAAAAAACAAATTAGCTTGAACCCAAACTTAATTCTCTTAATTAGTTTTCATTCCCTAACCACCCTCCCGTGCTTAACAAAATAAACGATATGTATGTTCAGCTATAATATAATCTGCAATGTGCTTATTGCCAGCTAGATAACAGTCTACTTCTTATATGACGCCTGAATGACGATCGCGCATGCAAGGGGACAGCCCGTTACAAGTTCTTGAGATACAGAAGGGCACTACTTCTTTTAACATGTTTGACATTTCCTGTTTCCGTTTCTTGGTCCTTTGAGGTGCGGTTTACCTTACAGTTAAACAAATCCCCATGTACATTATGTTCCGTGAGACGCCCTGCATGAGTTTAAATATCATTGCTATAATACAAAGTGTATATTAAATGAGTAAATAAATAATTCCTAGGGTTATAGATCTTGATAATTTGAGTAAAAATTTTAAATATTTAATTTCCCTATCTGGCACCAATTTTGAGTAATTAATTATATTGAAAATACAGAATTACAAACTTCGCTATCAGCGGACAGTGCCATGTGAAGTCCCGCGTTTGCGGATCGTGTTTGCGTGGTTCCTGGTGTCCGTGTCGGGTTTTATTATTTAGTGTGATCAAAATGGATAATTTTACCAGTAGTGAGTACTTGGACATGTTGTTTATTTACGGAGAATGTGGGCAGAATGCAGCGGCCGCTCTAAAGCTTTATGTGCTGCGATTTCGTAGCAGGCGTGTGCCTAAAAATCGGACTTTTGTATTCGTGCCCGAAGGTATTTAAAATGGTTAGTGTATCATATTGAACTGGCAAGTTACGATAAGTCGTGCAATATTTGTCACACGGCATTTTTTAAGCAATATCCCATCACCTCCTTGAACCAAGCGGGGATGAAAATACAGGTATCTCATATGTTTTGGAGGGTAGGAAATTTCGTCCTGATAAATTTGCATTAAATATAAACCGCAGGGCGTCTTCCATATTTAAATATTTCCGCCTATGACTACATTATTAGGTTTACGCCTACGCAAACCCCACAGTGCGTACATTACGTTTATGGGAGTTCGTTCCGGTACATTTAGTAGGCCGTGGTCGGGGATGCCCCGGCTCGTAAGCCGTGTTGCCGTGCACGCGCCTTTATGGCACAGACGCCACGCGTTACCGTAAATTGAGTTTCGGGCACTTTATTCGCCGGATTCTGCGATATACCTGCTCGGCGCACCGAATAACGTCCCATAATAACTCGTAGATTGACGCGGTTGACGCGAGATGTCATCCAGAACGAGCTCGAGCTCGCGTTTCACCTACATCCAAAGGAGAGTGTCAGACTAAATATTTGGCTGTAACTTCGCAATGCAACACAAGAAACTTTTGTCATTTGAAATGTATAATGTTATTAACAGTAGAAGGTAACTATCAGGGATATCCGCCATCTAACATGCAACCGCATACACGTGTTTCGGACTTATTACCGCTCATCACTATCAGTATGGTATAGTCAACGAGCAAGATGGAATCTCAATGGAGAAAACACAAAAAGGAGACCATAACCAGGGTGACCGATGTCGCCGATTTTGTGCTTCGGTCACAACAAATCGGCAACATTGGTCAGTGGTCACCATAATTATGGTCTCCTTTTTGTGCTTTTTGTACATTTGGTTAAGGTTGGAAGCAAATCATCATCACACTTCTCGACTAATGATAATGATACATTCCGGTGTAAATAAAAAAAATCTGATGTAGCCAGGCACATGACATTATCATACTGTACAGCCAAAGATTAAAGAGTATAAGTTGCGACAGTCCGCGCGGTTCCTGTGCCATTTGAGTACACACGAATCCCTTTAACTCGGTTTAGCCGGGTCCGTGTCCTCAGCCCCCACATTCGAAATTTCACAATTTTCTTATTTTGTGCCTGTTTTGTTTTGTGCCGCAAACCAAAAGTTTTGTGCTCCTTTCGTTTCGGAGTTATAACCAATTTTCTGAAGGAGGCTGTGGACATGCCAGCCCCCCACTTCTAAATTTCAAATTTTTTCTAATGCCAAAGTTTTGTGTTAGTTTTGTGCTGTTTTGTGCCGCAAAATAGAAGTTTTATCCTCCATTCATTTCCGAGCTGTAAGTATTTTTCTGAAGGGGAGCAGTGGACATGCCAGCCCCACTTTCATGTGCTCCATTTCAAACTAGAAATTTTGTGCTCCATTCGTTTCCGAGCGATAAGCATTCTTCTGAAGAGGGGCTGTGGGCTTTCGAATTTCGATTTTTTTAGAATGCAAAAATTTTGTGCTGTTTTGTGCCCCAAACTAGAAGTTTTGTGCTTCTTTCGTTTCCGAGTTATAAGCAGAAGGACATGCCTGACCTAACTTCCAAATTCGAAACAAAATCAAACATTTTTCGATGCTTAAGTATTGTGCTAGTTTTGTGCTGTTTTGTGCCGCAAACCAGAAGTATTGCGCTCCTTTCGTTTTTGAGTTATAAACATTTTTCTACTTGGGAGCTATACGTTTCCTACTTTCGTCCGGGGCCCGGGTTCTCGCAGGCAGCGCGCGTGTTGATAATGCATACGTACGACTTTAACGGCATCGTTTGTGGCTATATAACTTAAAAACTATTCAACAATCTTTTATCGGAGTTTCGCTGAACTTTTCTTTGTACTTGAGTAATGGACACGTGGAATTCCGATTAAATATTGTTAAATAGTTTTTAGTTATAACGTCACGAAGATTTAATATTATATCTTAACATTGTGCATTTTTGCAATCTCGCAATGCTAAATATCATAGCTGCAATAAATTATCATTGTACAATTATCACTTAACAAATAAATAGTTACTAGAGATGAAAATACGGACATACCGTATCATACGGACATTCCATAATGATGAAAATAATCAATGTGTAGAAGATGGTGATATACAGGCGGGATGTAAATTTTAAATAAATTTAAAAAAAATAAAAAACAAAACTTCTGCACAAACTAAAATTTTAATTTTATTTAAAATTTGGATGCGGTTGCGGCGTCTATGGGCCGCCATTTTTCTTTCTTGGTCTATAGAAGCCGCAACCGAGAATTACTCATAACCCGGGAACGAAAGGACCACAAATCTTCTGGTTTTCGGCACCCATTCTGCTAGTTTTGTGCTGTTTTGGGCCTAAACCAGAAGTTTTGTTTTAAATTAGAAATACCGTAGATAGGCAAATACATAACTATGTTTTGTACTTTGGTTATATTTAGATATGTATGTAGGTAGGTACTTTGTAAAAGACCTAATAGAATGTATAGTTTAATTTTTACTTTATCATACGCAGTTTGTAAAGTATTGTAATCATGCCAAAAAAAATTTTTGAGATTTTAGCGGAAATATGTCTTTTGGGTCCCCTGAACATTTTTGACCAAGGTTCAAAAAAATGTCTGTGTGTGTGTATGTGTGTGTGTGTGTACCCGTTTTTTGTGGCGACGATTCCGGAGAAACTACTAAAGGTATCGGGACGAAACTTCATATTTAGAAGTTTCATAACCAAACTTAGAGCTGAAAAGCTTTCTGTTGAAGAGGGTCCAAAGGAACTGGAGGTTTAGTCTTAGCATTTTTGAAAGATTTTGCAAATAAGCCGCCGTTTCTGGAATTTTGTCGAAATAGTTAAATAATAAATTAAAGATGAGGAAATTCTGAATAATTTATCACCATGACATTTTTTGGTACAATCAATAGTTTAGCTGCATGAGCAAATTCTACTTCTACGAGATCGGTCGTACTGCATGAAAACTAGTAGCCAGGATTTGTCAGATTTTGTTATTCTAATGACAGTAGGTAGTGTTGGTGTCAAACGCTAATGTTTTGACAATAACATCTATCAATATAAGCTGCGTTCGCATATTGCATTACACTTTTTACACCCAATAACACGTAAGTGTCATTTGGACGGTTTACCCGGTGTCAACGGAGTACAATATCCGAACGCAGCTTTAATCGACATATCTGTCTAGTTCTAGTAGTTTTATTTTAATGCAGGCATGGCCGATCTCGATCAAATAGAGTCTCATGCAGCTAAACTATTAATTTTATATATAGTATGATAAAGTCATGTGCCTGGTCACATCAGATTTTTTTACTATCTACTGAGGCAACGCCCATCTCGCATGTTTTTCTACAATATTTAAAAATAGGCTCGGATTCAGAGTCGGTACGTTGAAATTTCATTGAACTCCGACTCCGACTCCACGACTCCGATTCCACATCCCTCCTCAGAAGTGGTTCCTTTTTCGACTGACGCTCTTTCACGTATGGGTTTTAAATTGGTTTAGCCCTCTGTCTCACTCTCGGAACGTGGTTCATTTTTCGAGTGTCGTGTCTTATAATGTCTGTCTTTGATACAGCAGTGTTTCTCAAAATGGGGCCTGCGTCCTACAGGAGGGGCAACTGATGTTATACCAATACTGTCAATAGAATCAAAATTCTGTCAAATCGTGGCTAACTAGTTTTAATGCAGACACGAGCGATCACGATCAAATAGAATTAGGTAAACTATTAATTTCACCAATAAATGTCATAGACATAAATTATACAAAATTACCTCTACTTTTATTTATTAATTAAACTATTTTGACAACAGTATAGAAATAGCAGCTCATTTGGAAAATCGTTGGAAAATGCTAAGAGAATTCTCCAGTTCCTTTTAGGCCCTTTTGAACAAAACTTGTTCCAGTTCTAAGGTTAGTTATGGAACTTCTAAATATGAAGTTTCGTCCCGATACCTTTAGTAGTTTCTCCGAAATCTCGTAAAATAATTGTGCAGGTTAAAGCGCTCTTTAAAAAAACATCCTTGTTTTTAGTACGGTTACACCAGAACACTTGAAGTAGGAGAAGCATCTATCTGATTACGTTGGTTGGAATATATTCCTATAAGAAAAATAGTTATAAACCGGTGACTTTCCAACGTATTTATTGAAGAGCACAAGAATGAGATACCAGTTGTAACATTCATTTTAAAATTACCATGCAAATTCAAGCAATATGTCTGCATGCCGTTCTGATTAAAAAGTAAAGACAAAAGTGACTGCTGCACTGTCTCGCATACTGCTGATGGTGAAGAACTACTTAACAGATGAAATCAGAAATACAAATAAAACACTTCCTAAACAGGTTGTAGAGTCTGCTCCAAGAAGGTTATTATGTGACGCACTCTGTTAAAACTGTAAAATCGATTTTAAGAGTAAAGTGTTAAGATGAGACATTCAATTTATCTCAACCCGGCGTGACAAACAACCTTATAATATCAGCGGGTGTAAATTTCGTATATAGGCCTACTTAATATTGTTTATACGGCATAAATCGTCGGTAAAATACGACCCCGAAAGCAGGGGTGAGGGCGACAAATAAACACGAACACCTGTGAACGAAAACACGGGGCTCATTAGATCGCCTTTTGTCTTACGACCATGAAGGGTGGCTGAGGGGGTGAGGGAGGGGGGTCCTCACGGGTCGGCACTTTGCGCTCTTTACGGTGGCGCTAGTGTCGTTAATTCGAGAAGTAGAGAAGGGGGGATTTTTAAAAGCACTTAGTAGGCCTGAGCGTTACACAGGAAATGGAGCAAGGACTACAATTTTTGTTTCTAACAGTCCGGAGCGGAAGAATTCGACGTGGGGTGGTGGTTCCGGGGTTGGGCGATTTCCTTTTGTGGACCGGCGAAAGTGATAGCGCGCTTTAAAATTCCTTTTTCAGGCGGTTTTCAAAGGCGGCTGCACACAATGGGTGCGCCTAAACGATGCCATTTAACCCCGTTCGAAAGTGATATTAAAATTGTTTCCCAGTCGTCCTGTTCAAAGGGTGGCGGCGACTGTAGAAAAATGGGGGAGCAACTGGTATAATAAACAAGCAACCCCTCGATTCGATGAGAAATTGTTTTTATCCGCTAATTGATGGCCCGAATTTAAAGCTCTCTCTTTGTTGCCCCTTTCGTTGTTGATAAATTGTAAGAAAGTAATTTAATTGAATCAACAAAGAAAACACTGAAAGCCCGCTATTTAACTGGCCACCATTATCAATGTGTAATCGAAGTACTCTGCACATCTATGCCGGACAGAAAATGAAAATATTTATTAATCTGTAAAACATTAGTTAAAATATTAGTGCTACTATTAGGTGTTGACCATACAGTCAGTATGACGTACGGAGATAAATCCAACACCATGGCAAGAGTTTATTGGAGCCTGACACGTTTCCAGGCGTCACACGTCGCGCATATACGTGCGCAAAAACAACAATTTGTTTTACCAAAATCATCAATATTCTCTTTAGTACTCATTGCTTCTTTACAACTTCGAAATTAAGAAGTACATTAAAGGGTTAATTTAATACCTACATTAATTTACGACAGTATACGTTCGAGATTAAAAAAAAATAGAAAGTGAAGACCAATGTTAAATTATCTCAAACCATTTCGCGTAATTGTATTATACTGTGCAATCTGACTCTGTGTGCTTCATATGATGATCATGAAAAACAACTTTTCCAATTATAGAGCTAATTATGAGAGCGCCGAGTATATAGTATATCTCTCAGATAAACAATGATATCATATATTACAATCTGTCTCTCTCGAACCTCTTATAACAGAGAATCGACTGGTCAATGATATTTGGTACTCCTTAATTTGGTCTTTAACGTTTTACTTTTATGTTCCTTAACGAAATTCTTTGATACATTATCAGAAATATGTATTGGAAGTGGGAATATTCTATTTGCAGTAGGTACCTATTCCATTTGCAGCTCGTGAGTTTGTGTAGCGGACGGGTGAAACAATCAACGTCAAACTTCAACAGGGATTAAAAGAAATGATTTTATACAGGAGTTGGCTACAGCCCTATAGCACCCGCACGAGCTGCCACTGAAGTGTACCATGTGCTGCGCACCTATTTTTTATATTATTCAGAAATAATTTCGTTCCTACTTTTCTTTTCTGTTCAGTTTTTATAAATTTCTCCTATATACAGGTCGTGTCTTTCCTCGTCCAGAATATTTATAGGGGAATAGACTATCACGTTATATGTAAAAAAAAATGAAAAACATGTTTGTAAATACCTAGATTAATAAAACTGAAACCAATGCATCTAAAGAAGCTGCTACACTACGTGTTCCTGATTTATATTAATGATCTCCCGACAGCCGATCCATTGGGTGCCCTTGTTCTCTTTGCTGATGATACCACAAGTGTTGTCAGTGACAGTAGTGTGGAGGCGCTGAGTGATAAGATCGGAGTGACGGATGCAAATATAAAAAAATGGTTTATTTCCAACAGATTAAATGTCAACACCTCCAAAACAAATACATTACAATTTAGTTTGCGGAATAATCCGCAAACTAAATTGTACTAAATTGTGGTGAACGCTGTTGGTTTTTTGGGTGTTAAGCTGGACTCTAAAATGACTTGGGAGCATCATGTAAACTATGTTCGTGGCAAGCTGGGAAAGTCGATATATTTCATCAGAATCTTAAAAAATTCTCTATATATAACATCGCTAGTGCATCCATATTATGGACTATTTCATTCTATAATGGCGTATTCGATTATAAACTGGGGCCATTCTCCACATATGCGGCAGATATTTAAAATGCAGAGGCGATGTATTCGTGTGCTGCTTGATGTGGGTTACACTGAAGAGTGCAAATGGTGCTTTGTAAAACTGGGTATCCTCACGGCCCCAAGCGTGTTTATTTTAGAATGCTTAATGTATGCACACGAAAATAATAATAAACTAACGAGAATCAACACCGTTCATTCATACGCCACAAGATTTGGTGACAAATTGCGCCATGAGTTTCTGCGTCTCCATAAATCCAGAACTGGGACTTCCTATTATTCGATAAAATTTTATAACGCCATTCCATCCAACGCTAAAGTCTTGCCAGTGGATGCTTTTAACAGTTAGACGGTTTCTTATTGAAAAGGCAGTGTACAGCTTTGATGAATTCATGGATCAGTGTAGTGATTTGATGAATTAATTTTGATCATGTATTTGAAAAATTAAATACTAAATTGTCTTGACCTGTGTAACGTATCTTGTTTACGATTAACATCAATAAATACTATGACTATGACTATGACTATGCGGGTATATAACCAATGGCTGTTATTGGTGCTTAATGCTCTTCGCCAATATGTTGACATCGATTTAGTGCATACCATGCCAATTACATAGTTTTACTTAGAGAAGTTAAATTACCGCGGTAGTTGACGGAGCCCATGTTTATGGGTAATATAAGAACGTAATTTAGCTATATTACCCCATAAGATTAACATAGACTCCGTAAATTACCGCGGGAATTTAACATCGCTGGTTTTACTAGATACGTTCAGACGCAAGGCGACCCTTCTAAACTAATGTTCGGCCCATGTCTACAAACGTCCAACATTTATTCAGCTTACAGAATACTGTGCTTCTTAGATGATTTATAGCAGACATGTTTATAATGAAGTTGGCTCCCTTAATATTCTGCAATTCCGCAATTAGTAATGAGAGAATTTATCCCATAAATACGGTGACAATGACAATCACGCGTATGAAAACGGTACATTCTTAACTTCATGCTTTTTTTTGCTTTTTATTAATAAAATGTGGTTTTCTAATACCCCTCTAAATATTCAGAATGCTAACAACACACCCTATATATTCATTGGTTTCTCCTATACACATGGTTCATTGGCATGAGACACTTATTTTTAGTAGACAATTTTTATAAAGCAAAAATAAACGGCAAATCAGATCAGTAATGTAACCATGTGATCAATCGACAACTCAATCAAGAAGCAACACTTAATTCAACCTATAGTACGCCATGCCACCAATAACCGAACTATAACTACATGCAGAGTTCTACAGCGACGCCGTCGTTTACAATTACAATAACAATCCCCGTTCGCGTCATTAAAATTTACTGTCGATTGTAACGAGTATTGTTTTCCGAAGTGTTAGTCATTACCATAAACTCTGATGACTAAAGACTGTCGATGTCGTCGTACAACCGACGTCCAATTTTCGGTGAATCACCGCCTAGAACCGAAATTCACGACCTTGCTGAGAGTGAGGTCAACTACACAGAATTGGTTCAGTGTAGTAGTAATTTGATGTCACTTACCCAACAATTACATCATCAAGATAAGCCAAGAGGTTACATACCTGAAATAAATAAAAAATATTTGTATTAATGCATTATTAGATAAATTTATGAATTTGTATTTGTATGTACTAGGTTATAATTGAAAGTTTTTTTACTTTATCATACGCAGTATGTAAAGTATTGTAATCATGCCAAAAAAATTTTTTGAGGTTTTAGCGAAAATATGTCTTTGGGTCCCCTGAACATTTTTGACCAAGGTACAAAAAAATGTCTGTGTGTGTGTGTGTGTGTGTGTGTGTGTGTGTGTGTGTGTGTGTGTATGTGTGTGTGTATGTGTGTGTGTGTGTGTGTGTGTGTGTGTGTGTGTGTGTGTGTGTGTGTGTACCCGTTTTTGTGGCGACGATTCTGGAGAAACTACTAAAGGTATCGGGACGAAACTTCATATTTAGAAGTTTCATAACCAAACTTAGAGCTGAAAAGCTTTCTGTTGAAAAGGGTCCAAAGGAACGGATGGTTTACTCATATCATTTTTCGAAGATTTTGCAAATGAGCCGCTATTTGTGTAATGTCGTCAAAATAGTTAAATAATAAATTAAAGGAGAGGAAATTTTGTATAATTTATGTATATGACATTTTTTGGGAGAATTTATAGTTTAGCTGCATGAGTAAATTCTATTTCATCGAGATCGGTCGTACTGGTTTAAAACTAGTAGCCAGGATATGTCAGATTTTTTGATTCTAATGACAGTAGCTAGTGTCAAACGCTAATGTTTTGAAAATACTACTGTCAATATAGGCTGCGTTCGGATATTGAACACCGTTACACTTTTTACACCCAATAACACGTAAGTGTCATTTGGACGGTGTACCCGGTGCCTTTAATCGAGATATCTGTCTAGTTCTACTAGGTTTTTTTTAATGCAGACATAGCCGATCTCGATCAAATAGAATCTCATGCAGCTAAACTATTAATTTTATATATAGTATGATAAAGTCATGTGCCTGGCCACAACAGATTTTTTTATTGAAAATCGATCAAAAAGGGTTAGGAATCACTTCCAGGGGGGATCGTTGGTCAGTATCTATGATCAATGATGTGGGCCGGGTAAATACCCGGCGGGTGGGAACTTATAAAATGGATATTTACCCCAATTTAGGGTAAATACCTAAATTTTGGGTATTTATTCTTTTTATCCTTAAAACGCCATTTAACAACATTTCAGAGGTATTTATACACGGTGTAACACCTTTTTCCGGCATGAATAATTTTTAGATTGCAAATGTCATTCTCAGTATAACGTTTCATATGGACCTAATTGTTTTCTCAACGCCAAGTTACAGCCGCTTGAAATAAAAACTAAATAAAGAAAAATAACAATAAATTACATATCAAACAATGCTAAAACTAAGAAAGAGCAAAATCAATACCGTTAATAAAATGGAAAGCAAATAAATTTAAGTAGAAAAATCAAAATGTTAAACATAAACTAAATAACAAATGAACGAAAACAAAATACATATGAAACTTTTTGACATTTGTTTCTCTACAAGTGATTTTCATTCTGAGCTTAAAGTTTCTTACATGCCGACTTATTGGGTGTATCAATTCCTAAAGAAGTTAAATCATTTAATATACAGTTTTGCAATTATTTTACAATTATGTTAAACGGTTGTAATTTTTTAAGGAATAAAGAAAACATTTAGGTCCATATGAAACTTTTTACTCAGTGTGGTATTTACAATCTGGAAAAAAGTTATGAAGGAAAAATGGGACACTCTGTAGATGTGTAAATTATAAATAATGTAAAATATTTGAGTTATATAAGAACATTCAGTACATTTAGTTGGATTTATACCAAATAAGAAATTGAATTACAACGACAAAAGCCGCTATGTCAACTATACTTAACATATAATCATAAGTTTCTCCTATATCTTCTTCGATAACAGAATCAGAAAATATGGAAGATTCACACGATTGAATGGACTATGATGACGAGGAAATGTCTGCTCTTGATATATTGTCAGATGAGACTGATATTTTTATTCTTGGTTTTAAAAATGTTTTTATTTTTATCAAAATAACCTTTATTTTAAGATAAGAGAAATACCTTTTGATTTTGTGATAAAAGAAAACCCTTTATTTAGTAATTAAATATTTCCTTTTACTGCTATTTTTAAGAACAATATTATGTTTATAAATACCCCTATAACTACCCACTTTGGGTAAATACCCGGGTATTTATCCGGGGTATTTACCATTGATAATAAATACCCAGGTATTTAACATCACTGTCTATGATGTGGTTTTGGATACAAATAAATTAATTAAAAAAATAAATTACAAAACAAAGTGTAAAAGCCTCATGTTCTTTCGTTCGAATATATGCCGAAAAGAGAGGCCATTTAAACAAAATTACTAAATGACATCATATGTACACAGATTAATATCATCACGAATCAAAATTTATTCAAGATACACCCTTAATAACTTATCACCCTTTATCGGATCGGGGTTCCTCCTGTCTTCCGACGACTTACCCGTAATAAAGCACCGTTATCCTTCGTTCTCCCGTTCTCAGGACTTTACACTCGACTCGCCCGATTCTCTTTTTCCCTCACCCCGGATGAGATTTAAAACCAGGTGGGATTCACCAGGCGGAGGCAGCGACTTTTAAAAATGTTGAATATAAATTAAGCGACAAGGAGCAGGATTAATGGGGTCGGTAGTTTAGAAGATATTGCGTCTGGGATCGGTTAAATATTGCATTCTGGGCCGTCTGGACGTCGACGCCGACGCCATGGGAATACGATCGCGTCGTTATTATTGCATTTCGAGTCTTCTACGCCACGCCGCTGATGTTCTACTCCGTCTCCGTTCGGCTGCAAATCGAATTGTTCGTTGTATGTTTTCAGTGGGTGTTTCTTTGTGATATCCTTTATTTTTGTTTGTTTTGGTTTTGCTTAGTGACGGGCAAAGATATATACAAACCAGATGGGTAAATATCGAGTATTTCAAATTAAACTTACCTTCCTCCCCAATGCGGGTACTTATTTTATATACCGATTACGTATGCCATATGGCCCATATGGTCATCACAGATACGAAAACGTTACGTCATATATTTGTTTCTTTGTATTGCGATTTATTTGATCTCGTCCCATTAAAATTGTAACCCCTTTAATAAAGTTGATAAAAAACCCACCCGATTTCCATAACTTTTTAACCAACTTCGGCCGTATTGTATCATATAGACATCTAAACATACAGTAGAGTGTATCGAAAAAACGTTTTTTTCGAAATTCAAAATTTCAAGTTGTCCCTATGGACCCACATATACCACAAAAAAATGGTAATTTTTCTATCGAAAGTAAACTGCAAGCAATCTAAATGTTGCATTAAAGTAATATATTTTTGTATACGCAAATTTCACACCATATTGTTGGAGTTGATAAATAAAATTGGATTTTTAAAGAAAATTATAAATTTTTAGGCCTGCGGGAGACCTAATTATTTTTCAATTCGGCATTTTTTGTGGTATATGTGGGTCCACAGGGACAACTATTTATCAACTTGTAATTTATATTTCGGAAACAACGTCTTTTTGATACACTCGAATATACAAAAGCCAAAAGGTTATTAAGCATATAATTTGACAGAAACTTATGCACAATAATTCATAAATTACTATTAAATATCCAGATCATTCGACGAAATTCAACAATCTCACAAAATGTAACAGTACTTCTTTTCATGCAGCAGCTTTTAGTAATAGCATTCTGCAATATTGAGTTACGCAAACGTAGAATTTGTGATATTGATTTTCTTCAAAGTGAAAGAATTAGTACTTTATGTGCCACTTATAAAGACAATAATTTGTTCATGGTGGTCCAATACTTTGGAAAACTAGGTCTCTTGATTTAACCCCGTTTGATTTGTTACTCTGGAGCCTTATTGAGCAAGAAATTTATGATGATATTACAATAACGATAGAGAACATGAAGAATAGAATAAGGTGGCGTTTTCAAAATACTTATGTAATATTACCACCGAGAATTCGAAATTAGACAAACGCAATGACCTGAGAGGACATCCTTGGCAACCGTAGACATTATTATTTATTCAGTAAGTATTATCCATTTATTGAATTATTTATTCTTATAGGAGTATTACTGTCACTGTGTTTGTGTACAGAAATGTTACAGAATTGTTTGGGTTATCTGTAAAATTTGCTGCATGAACACAAGAACCATTTGTGCGATTGTTGAATTTTGTCGTGGCAACTAGATATTTTATATTAATTTATGAATTATGGTGCATGATTTATTTATAAATGTTAAATTAAAATATTAATAACATTGTAGCTGTTGACAATCGGTCTTACCGAGTTAGCCATTTTCGGAAAGCTCGTTTACTGATCTTTCAAAGTATTTCAAGATATAGGTATAGGGTGATCCATGTAAAATTCTTTAGTTATTTCACGTATAGAACACCGTAAGAAGCCCTCTTGCATACCCAATTTGTTCGATTTTACAATCCCGGTTTGGTTGATTCTCTAACCGTTTTCTTTGACAAAATGTTACGTTTTATGTAATAATATTCCTTAATGTTCTTTTTTCTGAATTAATAAAATAAAAACAAACTCAATGGAGCTTTTATTTAAATGGTATTAAGTTTACATTCCTACTAGACATATGTACGCTACGAAAATTTTTCTGTTGATTGACCACGTTTTGATATATTTGTTAAAGTAATCGTAGCTGTTTATATTATTTACATTTGACACAATTGTACAGGAGTTACGTGTCGAAACAAACGAAAAAGTTTAATTCTTTGAATGCCTCGTTTGACATGGACTTTTGCTCTAGCAATTTCAGCAGTTTTAATTACTTCAGATTTATTTAGTTGGTTTTACTCTCTTAGAAAGGGTGGTCCAATTAATTTTATATTTTGTTGTGCACGCTCAATTAAAAATTCTTTGTCAATGCAAACGTTTTCTTTTTCCCCAAACTTCTTTGACGTCTGTATAACGTAACATTATCAGGTTATCGGAGCTGTAAACAATTTTCCCAATTATAGTTGCTTTACTCTACAATGTTTAAATACTTGTAAATAAAAATTTAGGTAGCCACAATATGCTTGCATTTATGGCCTGCGCCCGATTTGCAGGAGCAACTGCATTTCCACTGCTTGTGATCTAAAAACCGGTAACTTGTGCATAAATATAATTAGGATGATTATTATCATTACTTGCAACTTGTATTTAAAAATTGAGTTTCTACTATATGCCGCTCAACTGCTAACTTTGAGGTTAGACACTTCGCGATTTTCGCCAATATAACCGCAACCAATAATATGCCCAGCCGCAAACAGTTTATGCTTTCTTCAAGGGACTTTTTCTGAGTGTTTCTTGCTCTGTAATTAACTAAAAATGCTGCTAAGACTGATTAAAGTTATATCGGCTACTGTATGTACTAACACTTATCCAGTCTAGAGCGGCCATAACTATTTCTTGCAGCGCCCTCTACATTTGGTCGTTCAGGCGAATTCATTCAAAAAAATGTGACAGCACACCGGTACACGTGCTACAGAAGTAGCAAAACCCCATGTTCTTGCCCTCTTACAGCGGCTGGAAAAAGCTCTTTTTCAGCAAGATACGGTCCACTGATAATGGTTACCATGATTTCCTGATTTGGGAAATAAATTGAGAAGAAGAAATAGGTGTAATTCCGCAGTCGTTGAAAGGCGATTAAAAAAAAGTACCCGTTCTTGGTATTCAACGACTAATCGCACATTTCGACGGTATCAAAGAATACCCATTCCACACAATATTTTCCACTTTAATAAAACTCTGTTTCCAATTTTTTATTGTCATGCGCAACTATAGACAACTATCGGAATTGCTTGCTTCCAAGGAAGAACCAAGCGACGCGATACCAACGAATATTTTGTTGATTCATTCAGCCCGCTGCAGTTTGCTCATTGTATGGAAGATACGCGCAGGTGATATCACTTTCAACGGCGACGATCCCGACGGTTCGATGCAGATCTCGCGTCGCGGTCGTCTCGAATTCATCTCGCATTCTTTCAATTTTTACTTTAAGGGTGGAACGAATAGTAACAAGGTTGTCTTCACCGACAACGATGTCGCGTTCGGTCTTTACCTCTGGAGCGATGGTACTCGAGTCGTGATTTTAATGAAGCGGAAACACTTTGATAGTGGTCCTTTGCTCTTTTTTCCGTCTGCCACCCGCGGTGCCGCTAAAAGACTCTTTATCGCGCTCTTCGGCATCGTTAATGGTACTAGAGGCGCGGCGTAAAAGAGAAGTTGTTATATGAGATGCGGGTGGATTTTGGAATGGAAAACCTTTAAAAAATAACAATCAGAATGAATATATTATTTAAGAATGTAGATATACAGGTGTCTGAGAAATAACGGCTAACTTAAAGGAGCATATGCCCAAGGACGTAATAAACATTATTTAACAAATAACGTATGGTCTAACATTACGCATTCTTGAGAAAATTAATAAAGGAGAAAGCAATCCGACCCTGTTTAGCGCAAGAAAATCGTCAACATCCTACCGCAGCTGTTGTGTTGCAACTGGTGAGAAAACAACGCCTCCGGCAAAATATACGTCTCCCTCCACTCTGGCGTTCCTCGCTTACATTGACATTGATCTATCTACATTAGTCTGTTCATATCATCGTGGTCAATTGTTCGTTGGTTTATCTACAATTTTGGATTATGTAATATTAATGTGAGTGTGTTTGTGTAGTTCCAGACGGGTGGACGGGTTTTGATCGACCGCGGTGCGCCATTGCGGGTTTAAGTCGAAGTGTTTTATCCGAGGGGAAACTTTGCAATCACAATATTTGCATATTATACGCATTTCTGGATTAGGTACATACCCTTCCTCCATGGTATGTACCAATGTTTCTATTTTTTTAATTGATAAATGTTCGTACGTTTGTTCGAAATCGTCTTTCGGTCAGGCACGATCAGCTATTCATTAAGATAGGTCTTAGATGATTTCTTTAGTACAATTTTGTTAGTACTATAAACTTTGAAATAGGTCATATGTTATTTGACCAACCATTTCTCTGTCCTTGGCGGATATAGTCCTGCAAATATCTTGAATATTATTTAAGAATGCATATTTATATAGTTATTCAGTTAAATCCTCTATCGGTTATAAAATGGTTGTACAGTTTTCTAACGCACATGAACATTACTAGGCAAAAAAAAATACGATTGTTGCAATGGAAAAACATTTGGAAAAATCATTATCTAAGCATCTGCGAAAACCAGATAGTTAGAAGAAGCGATACGTTCAAATTTTGTTTAGGATATCAGTTAATGGAAGAAAAGGAATCAAAAAGAAACTAAATATTTTCATTACATATTGTCAAATCAAATGTAAAGTATTCTTTTTATTTGCTTGCAGATTCAGTTCACGGTACGTCTTTTTTTAATACTTAGTATATAGTACGAGACTTTTTGCCGGTTGAACAAATAAATAAATGTAGGTTGGATTACTTTAGGTAATGAGCAATGAAACGCCTTGTCTAATTGACCTTATTTATGGTTTCAATATTTCGCAGATGATTTTCGGCTTTATCAAGGATCTACAAAAATATTTTTGCGGTTATATATATGAAAAGTTAAAATTTGATTAAAGTTACTTACAATAGCCTTAGGCGGTGATTAAATGTTGGTTATGCATTGTTAATGAACTTTTAATGCTAGAATGAGGTACATCCAACAAAGAAAAAGAAACAATTGTGTTAAAGTTCCTTCTGTACTTCTGTATCTCAGAATGCTTGGAGAGAATGTTTTGAAAAAGGAGGAGGCACAAAACTAAATCACTGTAGAAAAAGGATAGAACCGATAAAAGGGAACAGAATAAGAAGATGCGCAAAAAAATATAAAACATTAAAAAACTGAAAAGAAAGAATGGAAAAAATAGATGAGGCGGAGAGATAAGACTGAAGAAGACTAAGAACTTATTTTAAGCTTTGTTGGATTACAATTGTTAAAAAATAAATCTTCAATATTTCTTTATTTTAGTTATTTAACCAACAAGTATATTTCCCGTTTAATATCTGAGTTGGTTAAAAAAAGATCTTATTCTTCTTGCGGTGTCAGCATACATTTTCTTCGGCGATGTCATTTGAAGTTATATGAGGTTATATCGTTCTATGACAATTTATGTAACTTGACACTGGAAGTTCAGGACTACAGAATGTTTTGATTGGACATTTTACACACGATTTTCATTTTACATATTATGTTCGATTGGCTATAATCAAGTCGTTTGATTGGCTATAATAAATCGTGCATTTATAGAGCTGTTTAATAAACGATTTTCTATTCACTAAACAGACTCATAAACACATAAACGACACATAAACGGTCGGCGGACAACAATAAATTTTAAGATGTATGAATCCGGACGTTTACCTTATGCCATCTAAACATCAAGTTAGAAATTAATCAATTCTGTATGACGATGTATCCTACAAAATCGATTCGTAACACTCACTGACTGAAGTATTGAGAACTTCAGAAAATGCTGTATCGTCAAGCTCGTCAAGCTCAAAATTAAACGATTTATGACACAGCAATTAAATTTTGTTCACTTTTCCATTGTTAGATTATTTTTATGTGAAATTTCCACTCGTGTCTTCATGTCGTAGTTCTTCTTGATTTAGACTTTTTGCAGAAAAAATGTAATTTCTGTCAAGGAAATGACTCATTTTTTTCATATAGGTATAAACCACGAGCACATGAGTACCTACTACATATTTAGAAATTCTGACACAATACTGTCAAAGAAATTGATTTACGTTTTCGGAACCTTAAAAAAGTTACCAACACTAACAAATCATTAAGTCATCTTTAAAGCACCCGACGTAGATGCGAATGCAAACTAATTTCTATTCGCTACCAATTTACTAGACGCGCTTTTTACGGTGTAAGCCGGTGTTGCCTCTGGTGTATGTCAATTAGTCGGTCTTATTTGTTGCTTTAATTAAGGGGATGGGACGCAGAGTTTCTAGAATGTCTCCGGGCAAAGCCGGTATGGTTATAGACTCTCGTCGAACAGGAGATGCGGGGTGGTGTTCGTTATGCATTAGACATGCAAATGGCTGCAAAGTACGGCAACGAGACCGCTTCTGTAACACCGTTTTAATTAGGTTTCTGCTGCAACGAGACAAAAATTAATAAGTAAATAAAATAACAAACCCTATGCGTTCGTAAAACTGTTTGATTCTCCTATCAAATTCTATTTCGAGTTTTGCACGTCTCGAGTTTACGGTTGTTGTACATGTATATTCTAACCTAGGAGAGACGTTTTATAGACGGAATTTGATGTTTGGCTATTCTGGTCGATGGGAGTTTTGATACAGGAATAGAACGGCGGACGATTGCCAAACATCTGCCGGCGCTAGCCGTCCGGTTACATAGAAAAAGAACGGTTGAAAACAAAACGAGACCAATGTCAATGCTAATGAAATAGAGGATAAGGTCATGTATTAGTAGTGCCGGCACATATTATTTATTATTACAACGTCCGCGCCGATAAAAATGTTTGTTTGAATGCATTATTGTTGCGTACTGATTGCCAATGGCTACTGTTTAATGAAAACGAATTGTGACTCAATTTGTTGACTCAGAACGGAGAAATTTTCTTATGTGACACGTTATTTGAATTGTTTAAGATAGAGTAAAGTGAATGTTGCGTTGAATATTATTGCAATATATTTATCACACACAGATAGAAAAGATTTCTTGCTTTTAAGAAATATATTTGCTTGAATTTATTCTTTTGGGTAAATTTTTTGGGTCAATTTCGTTGACGCCAACAAAATTTACTTCATTGAATACTCTAGTTGATTTGTTTGTAGAGATTAATTTATTTGGAATATTTATTTACGTTAAATAAATATATTTGGATACAAACAAAAATTACTTTCCTTTAAAGCAATATTTTTGTTTTGATTTAAAGAGACGCTTTTTTTACACCAAAGAAATGTAATTTTGATTCAAACAAATATATTTGTATACAAGAAGAGATTCATTTCCTTCAAAGTAATATTTTTGCTTTGGCTTAAAAATAGGTTTACTTACGCCAAAGAAATCATATTTTGATTCAAATAAATATATATATATATATATATATATATATATATATATATTTGTTATATACAGGGTGAGTCACTAGAGTCACGGTGGTAGATATAGCAATTATCTTTAGAGATGGAAAAAAATATTTAATACAAAAGTTGTTTGGCATATCATTTTCCACAACGTAAAATTATTTTCATTTATACTGGGTGTTGCATTTAGGCGTAGCAGAAAATAAATTAACTTTTTTAAATGGAATGCCCTGTATATTATAACATATTATGATTGCGAAGAAAATTGTCTTACTAATTGTATCAGGTGATATTGACGTAAAGCTAATAGTTTCTGCAATATTCAATTTTTTATTAAAAAAATGGCCGTTGCAGGCCTTTTCCGAAAACTACGTAATAGCGTCATTTTTGCAGATATTTTCTTACAACTTTGTCAGAAAATAACCAATACTAATAGGGAGGTGATAGTGCCCAAAGAAATTTGATGCGCTATACAGGGTGTTCCTAGCACCTAATCAATTCTGATATTTTTCAAATGGCTTTTTCTTGAGTTTTTTAAATGGAACGCCCTGTATATTATTTGCTGGTTGCATTTCCCATTAAGTTGCCTTTAATTTATATTAAGTGTGGCATATACATATTTGTACCCGTTTTCGTGATATTTGGAATTTAAAGAAAATGTGTAATAAAGTATACCAATACAGTGCTTTAATATTACACCCTGTATAATTGAGTTAGTTTTTTTCATGTATTTTGTTATAATATAAATAAATTATAAATGTTGGTAAAGTTAAAAATGCTATTTTTTATAAAGATACATTTAAATAACAGAGTTACGCTAATATTTTAATTTAGCTTAGATTTACTTAACCTCGTTGTCATGGAAACAAAAACAAATAACAGACGTGTAGTTATTGCTGTCAACAGACTTAATATAGCTAACCAACATTTGTAATCTCTGTTAACGATGAATTTTAATTATACTAAAGAGGAACTGATAAATATTATTTACATCTATGGAGAAGCCGGCAAAAACGCTCTACTGGCCTCAAGAATTTACGCTCAGCGATATCCCGAAAGACGGCATCCCGATGCAAGAACAATTAATAGAGTTCGGGAACGTTTTGAATCAACAGGTACTATTACTTACAAAAAAAGAAAAAGAACAAAAGCGGCGACACATGAAGAGACTGAATTTCTGGTAGTTGCTAGTGTGGTAGAAAATCCATACTCAAGCACTAGACAAATAAGAAATCAAGGAATAACCCAATCATCTGTGTCCAGAATAATACGGCGACACAAGTATCATCCATATCATGTGCAACATGTACAGGAATTGAGCGAAAACGATTTAGAAAAGAGATTAAATTTTTGTAATTGGGCAGCTGCTAAAATTCAACAACAAGCAAATTTTTTTGACTTTGTTCTTTTTACTGATGAAGCTACGTTTCATAAAAATGCGTATGTTAACCAACATAACTTCCATTTTTATGCAACAGAAAATCCTCGCGTTGTCAGGCCTTTGGACCATCAACATAGATGGTCACTCAATGTATGGGGTGGAATAGTAGGTACCAATTTGCTAGGGCCTTACTTTTTTGAGGGTTCCGTAAATGGTCAAAGGTACTTACATTTTCTTAACAACCATCTACATGAATATTTAGATGATTCGCCGCTTAATATTCGCCAAAACTTAATTTTCCATCACGACGGAGCCCCACCCCACTTTAGTCTGAACGTAAGACAATTTTTGAACAACCAATACCCCAACAAATGGATTGGAAGAGGAGGCCCTACGTTACGGCCGCCAAGATCTCCTGATCTAAATAAGTTGGATTTTTTTTTGTGGGGTCATGTTAAGGAATTAGTATACCAGACACCACCTACCGCACAAGACGATATGAAGATTAGAATAAGAAATGTTTTTGCTGACATCAGAGAAAATAAGAGAGAGATGTTAAGAAATACTTCGAGATCTTTTACCCATCGGATTAATGCTTGTAGAAGACAAAATGGAGGGCATTTCGAACACCTACCAAATCAATAACTACTTGTTGTTTTATCTTTAATTGTTATAGTTTTTTACTAGTTTTATGTTAATGCTTATCAAGTTTAAAAAATAGTTTAATAAATGTTATTAGTTGTGGTTTCTCTTAATTATTTGTTTTTATTTAATTTTTAGTTGTCTCAAATTATATTAATTTTTCATATTGAGTAACTAAATGGTAATTCCATGTACTTTTCAATATATTTTGAGCAATTCTGTCAGTTTGTTAATTCAACAAAAGTATTTTTTTCCTTTCTATGTTCTCTTTACAAAAAAAAATCATTAAAAAAGAACCATGTTATGCAGGGTGTAATATTAAAGCACTATTGGTATACTTTATTACACATTTTCTTTAAATTCCAAATATCACGAAAACGGGTACAAATATGTATATGCCACACTTAATATAAATTAAAGGCAACTTAATGGGAAATGCAACCAGCAAATAATATACAGGGCGTTCCATTTAAAAAACTCAAGAAAAAGCCATTTGAAAAATATCAAAATTGATTAGGTGCTAGGAACATCCTGTATAGCGCATCAAATTTCTTTGGGCACTATCACCTCCCTATTAGTATTGGTTATTTTCTGACAAAGTTGTAAGAAAATATCTGCAAAAATGACGCTATTACGTAGTTTTCGGAAAAGGCCTGCAACGGCCATTTTTTTAATAAAAAATTGAATATTGCAGAAACTATTAGCTTTACGTCAATATCACCTGATACAATTAGTAAGACAATTTTCTTCGCAATCATAATATGTTATAATATACAGGGCATTCCATTTAAAAAAGTTAATTTATTTTCTGCTACGCCTAAATGCAACACCCAGTATAAATGAAAATAATTTTACGTTGTAAAAAATGATATGCCAAACAACTTTTGTATTAAATATTTTTTTCCATCGCTAAAGATAATTGCTATATCTACCACCGCGACTCTAGTGACTCACCCTGTATATATATATTCAAATAAATATATATATATATATATATATATATATATATATATATATATATATATATATATATATATATATATATATATATATAGTGTGAATACCTCATCCAACTGTATTGTTAGATGGCTCTCTCCTCGCAATTCGGCCATACCTTTAGTATAAAGGCCGTGTGATCGGCAGTATAGAGCACAGTGCCTGCAGGTTCAAGTTCCGATTCCAAATCAGCATACACGTTACTGACCTAACCTTGACTATATGTATCAGGCTGGGAAGACCAACCACTGGTCGAGGATGTGCGACAACCCAAAAGAGGGGTGACACGTGGCGATTTTCCTCTAGTGTATCACCCGAAAAATTCTTGCCAGCAATAGGTCCACATTAATTCCTTCATCCAACTAATAACTTCTTTAATAAAAACTCAGCTATTGCAAACTTAAAATATCGCATTTTAACTCGACCAACAATTTCGTTAATTTAAAAAAGTATATTTCTTTCACTCAACACAATCATAATTATTTGAAGTAATAAATCTCGTTCCTTATAATATATAAATCGTCAAGTTCCGATTCCAAATCAGCATACACGTTACTGACCTAACCTTGACTATATGTATCAGGCTGGGAAGACCAACCACTGGTCGAGGATGTGCGACAACCCAAAAGAGGGGTGACACGTGGCGATTTTCCTCTAGTGTATCACCCGAAAAATTCTTGCCAGCAATAGGTCCACATTAATTCCTTCATCCAACTAATAACTTCTTTAATAAAAACTCAGCTATTACAAACTTAAAATATCGCATTTTAACTCGACCAACAATTTCGTTAATTTAAAAAAGTATATTTCTTTCACTCAACACAATCATAATTATTTGAAGTAATAAATCTCGTTCCTTATAATATATAAATCGTCAAGTTCCGATTCCAAATCAGCATACACGTTACTGACCTAACCTTGACTATATGTATCAGGCTGGTAAGACCAACCACTGGTCGAGGATGTGCGACAACCCAAAAGAGGGGTGACACGTGGCGATTTTCCTCTAGTGTATCACCCGAAAAATTCTTGCCAGCAATAGGTCCACATTAATTCCTTCATCCAACTAATAACTTCTTTAATAAAAACCCAGCTATTGAAAACTTAAAATATCGCATTTTAACTCGACCAACAATTTCGTTAATTTAAAAAAAAATATTTCTTTCACTCAACACAATCATAATTATTTGAAATAAATAAATCTCGTTCCTTATAATATATAAATCGTAAATTTTAACTTAAAACATAAGTTGTTTGACACAAATAGACGGTCTTTCGACCAAACAAATATTTCAAACAAATGCGTTTCTATCCGCAAAGAAATATGTCTTTGCCTCTATTGAAACACCAGATTTCTTTGAGTCAATGTATTTTTGTTTGATCTAAACAAAAATTTCTATCTGTGCACATTATCACACGCGACATCTGTATGCATGCTACACATGTTACAGGCAAAAAATAAATTTAATTTTTGATTCTAATAAATGTCAAATAAATGTATAAATAACTAAAAAAGAAACGCCACACATTTTCAATTACACGCAGAAAAGTGATCTCTCGAACGAAGACAGAATTACTTGGCTGAAGTAGTTGGTAGGTTCGTATATACGCGAGAGATTATTGTCTTCAACCAAGTAATTTTATTTCTTGGAGTAATTACTAGATTTAAGAAAGTGGTTACTCTGGTGAAGTAAGTAAACAGTCTTCAATGAAGTGTATATTTTTATTCCCGGAAAATATTTTTAGCTACTTAATGTAAGAATTTTAAAGATTTGGCACAAATACGTTTTCTATTGCTAATTAACAAGATAGGTATGTTATATTTACTTACTCGTTCTAAACTGTTGCGTGCGTTACATCAAACTATTCCGTGTTGAAACGTTTATTGTACACTATAAATCACAATACACATCCCCAATAAATCACAAAGCACATCCCCTACGACTTCGTTGTTGACGAGTACGACTTGTCGTACTAGGTTAGGATCCGTAGCGCCAGCCGGTGCGCATATTTATTCCAGAGAAAGGGATTACTTGAAAGAAGTGAGAATCACTCCAGTTAAATAATTGGTGGGTTTTTATTCAGTAAACAATACTTACTTATATTAAATGTCTTATATTTTCTTGGATCGAGTAACTACGCACTTGGATGGATTTACTATTACTTCGTTGGAGAAATTAACATTTTTGAGACGAAAAATTCAATTACTTCTTTCAATACAATATTGGTTCTTATAAAGAAAGAATTTATTTGTTGACAGCATTTATCTAAGAAATTATTTTACTTATATTGAGTATGTGGCATTTCTTGTATATACCTAACTTTCTACATCCAAGTAAATATGCATTTGAATCTAGTAAATAAATTCAAGAAATTATGCTTTCTCGTTCCAAATAATCACTTTTCTGTGTGTAGGTAAACGTATTTCCCATACGAGTACAATACTCTAAATAAATATATTCCTATCCACAAATAAATACAGGCCTCGTTTGCAACAACATATTATTTATTTTAATTAAAATGTTCTCCGTGTGTATTTCTGTTCTTTGTGTATCTCCTTTATTGAAAGAGGAAAATAAATCAAACACACGTAAACACACACAAAATATTTTAGCTACCCATCATTTGAAAATTATCCTGAAAAAAGAAATCAAAATCACTGAAGTTGGCCAATCAATGGTTCAACAAATTTAAAGTGAAATAAATTGTAGGCAAGTCGACTAATATTCTCGCAAACTTACATTGATTTATTTATATATTTTTGTTTTCCTTTCACGCTAATTTACATACCTACTTCTTTCAACTAAAAAAATGTTTCTGTATTTTTAATTTTGCTTTTGTTCTTTAAATTGTTATCATTATTATTTTATCAGTTTGTTTTATGTTAAAAGGTACCTAAAACTCAGTTGCGGTGAAGGGAGGTATCGGAATACATCAATTCAAACTCAAAACACATTTCTTAACGAACTAGGTCCCTTGTTTAGCCAGGGTCCACAATTATTTTTTAATAATGTTTGCTCTGAGTTATTCGACGTGACATCGCTCTACAAGTTTACATTATTCTTATGTCCTTGTACTGGGTGCGGCAATAAGTTTTTACTCATTTTGATAGGAGCTTGTGAACTAACAGATATCCGCTTAAACTGTCCACAATGCTTCCTTTTTCCCTTTTTATAATATTTAGTAGTAAAATAAATCATAGTAACGAGAATGCTTAAGGCCTATGGGAAGGTTGTCATGTAAAGACCTAACAAGTACCTCAACTTTCCAACAATTTTTCAAACAAATTGTATGAGATAAAAATATTTTTCTTGTGGTATATGTTTATTCTACAACTTCTAAACTTTAGTGTACAAAAAGAAATTGTGCCAGAAAAATCTATTTGCAAGAAGGATACTATTGTAGGAAATATCAGGTCCTGCGCGGCGTGCTTTTCTCAACGACGTGCACGATAGCTCCTATAAAAATACGCAGAAATCATAATTTCAAAAGCGCTGTGAATCTAGATGAAATTAGTTAGAGACTAAACCAACATTTAGTTAAAAAAATTTTAAATTGACAAAATGGCTGCTGTTCGAATTTTAAGTTCGATTTTGTATAGCTATTGTCGTTTTCAAATCGTTATAATATAATTATTCAAAACTATCACTTATTGTGAGGTTCAGCCTCCAATAAAAAGTATTTTCTCTAAGGGAAAAAAGAATAACTCGATCCGTTAAACGATTCAAAAGTAATCGCGCATGGAAGTTTTAAGATCGTGTTTCTAGAAAACCCAGTCGGTTGTATCGGTGTAATAAACTGTACCAGAGAAGGTAGAAACGTTATACTTTTTAAAACTGATTTTGAATGTGAAACCATTGAAATATAATAATTTACTCAACATAAGCACCCAGATATATTCGTTCTCTAGATTGTATCCAAATTTCATATTCCTACTTTAAAGCGTTACCGAAAATTATCATTTGAATAAACACATTTTGTGCCGCCTTAATGCAGGAAATTTCGACCGGAAAATTCCATAGGCTATAAAACGTTAACACTGGCTAATTTTAAACACTTCAAGGTTTCAAAATATGAAAGACAAAATTTGTTTCAACAGATTACATGAGAACCTCCCCTTAAGTTTATCATTTTTTTTATCATTATCATTACGTACTAATTACATAAGCGAATACCCAGGTGGAATGAGTGTCACGATCATTATCGGCCGCTATATACAAAAAAGTACACTTTGTAAATGTTGCCAACTATAAAATTTTCAAAACGCTCTTCGGAACTACCAAGGTTTGAAACAGGAATGATACTCCATTAGAGCCTGTGTAGTGTGAACCAATAAAATTCACTAAATCGTCTATCTCTCATTTTCCTGTTCAATCGGCTATTCGCAATAGTAAAAGGCATAATAGTGAATGGGAGTAGCCTATAATTGACTTACTGAAGGTTTCCAATTACTGAAGTTCTGGTCTGGGATCCCTGCACAATTTCAATAGCGTTGAACTTTCGACGTTTCGACGATTTTAAACGACGATTTTGTTTCTTTTTTTTTAATGACCGTACTGTATAGTTATACGCAATTAGTAAAAAAAAAGAAGGTAACTGGTGGTTAATTGAAAAAAGAAATAACGAGTATTGGAAGAATACCGGAGTGAAATTGAGCATGTTGATTGCTTCCTGAATTATTCATCCTCTACACAGTAAATATTTATTTATTCTAGACGGCGTAATTCTTTCATGCTTGATGTTGTTGTTATTGTTACCAGTAGACCTTTTACGTCTGTTAGTTTATTTTAACGATCACTTTGAATAACTACATAGACATGTCCATTAAATGACTCAATTTACACAGGGCATGTGTATTAATTAAATTGATAATAACTGAAATTTAAAGAGTAAGTAAGTACATCGAAAGGATTTTTGACGAATTTCTGCTTTATTGTTATTATTCCGACCCAAGTACCAGGTACTAACTCTACTATTACAACTCGACAGCTGAATTATTGAAACATCATTCTCGTGTGTAATTGTTTCCATTACTTGCTCATTCATAATATACTATTACACCAAGTTTATTTTGATTAAAAAAATAGTCAAGATGATTTTTCAAATCTGTAATTATTATTTTGTTATTTTTACCTACAAATACGCAAACCAAATCATGACACATACATTTAAGACGTAAAAAGTTATGATAAAATTACACGTGTTGCATCATATAACCCTGCCAAATTGGACAAATAAAACTGTTCAATTCGAAAAGTTCAAACGCAACTGAAACTATTCACGGTCAAAGATGGCCGTAAGTAATTGTTTCTAACAATATCGTGCTTTCTATTGATCGGGCGACAATGGACACTGCTAGATATATTAACTCTCTACTGAAAATCTGTATACATTATTTAAGTACGTGTTGGTGTTTTCAAGTTATACGACGTAATAGTAACAACGTAGTTAAGTGCTGGTGATCCGTCCGCATCAATTTATTTAAAACATTTCTTTGAAGAACACATCGAGAACCGCCAACTTCTGACTACATACTTTTTGTTTTTTCTTTATTATTAAAAAAAATAAGACGCCACTTAAAATAGCCCTATTAATAATAACATATTCGATACGCGAACGTGATTCCCTGTATAATATGTACAATGTGATTGTTACTACTCGCTGTTGACGTTTTTCAGCCGTATAACGTAAAAATAGATACTCATGCGAAGAAGATGAATATAACCTTAAAGCTAGAACATCTATAAATCTCAATCTAACCTTCATTGTCGTCAGGCCAATAAGAAGCAGGATAATGTCACATATAGGATGTTACCCATCTTTCGAAATGGTTTTTTTTTTGTCAGTATCTTCCTTCCTATGGCCTGGCGAGAATGAAAGTTTTGATAAAATAGACGCAATACATACTCAATTACAAGCGATTAAATTGCTAAGCATACGTCTCGAGAGCACCCAATGCAAACTATCCACTTTGCAATCAGCCAACATTACGTCAAACGCATAACTGGGCCATCTTCAGCGCAGCAAACGTTTTTATCGTACGATACGGGATTGTGGGCAGCGAGCAACGAGCGCAGCGACCCCTATTAACCCCGATATGACATCACGAGGCAGGCCGGGTCGCGCTTGCATGATGGAATGATTCAATAAAGTCGGTGACGGTATCAAGTGTTCATATCTGGCGTACACACGGTATACATGTGAGCATTAGTGCCCCTGACTCATTGCTTTTAGCCTCCTGTCTAGCGTCATGCTATTGCTGGATGGGACGCACCATGGTGTGCCGGGAGGGCTCCTAATGTAGATCTTTCCGAAGATTAATGAATAAAACTGGTGCTTAACGCTTAACACGACTTACACGAGCGGAAGTATGGCTTTATAAGTTTGTTACTGAAACAAGTTTGATCCTTTGTGCCCTAGTGGCACATAGTTGGAACGTACAAAAACAAGTTTTGAAAATTATCGCTTTTTTAACATAGGGTACGTTTCAGTACTAAATAGCCCAACCACCAAAAATTCGCGTGTTTTCACAAAGCTTATTTTTGTGAACATTCTCATGTTAGATTTATGCGATTAATGATTATCGATATGGCAGGTAAGTTTTTTAATAAATAGTTTCATGTAAATGTTCCAGTACCTAGCAGAAAAAAATTACACATGCAGAGGTCAATGTTAAATCTATAGTAGATTTAGTAGCAATCATTCAGTTGCATCGCCTCCACGAAGTGGCGTACCATAGTACCATACCGTATCTAAGAACAATGATTAAGAAGAACATGATAATGAAGATGAAGAAGAATATGATGGCGAAGAAGAAAAAGATGATGAAGAAGAAGATGATGAAGAAGTTGATAATGAAGACGAAGATGAGAATAATGTTTTAGAAGACTGGAGCACTGATGACGAACTCGGTCTAACCACCATGCAAAGGTTAACCTGAATTCGACCTCATCACAATCAAGTTGATATTGAAGAAGACATATGGTGACGACACTTCTGTGACGACAGTTCCATTGAAAATATTCAGGATATCTGTAGTCCTCGGGCTGAGCAGGAGCACCTCCTGACATTCCTAAAAGAGGAAGAAGTCGCAACAACTTCAAGCGTAATTTACCACCCGAAATAAGGTATGATAAAGCACACATGCCATAACATTTAAGCCGATGTGCTGTAAAGCTCGCAGCACTGGTGCAGAACCACATATCTCTGAATGGAGCTGTTCTACTTGTGATGCACACTATTGCGTGCTTTAGGTTTAGGTGGTACCAGCTGCTCACCAGACACTACCGCACGGCACTACTGGCGTTGTCAAAACTCAAAACTAAACTGAAAATTCGAGATACTGCCTGTGCACCCCAGAAACTGTTACAATTTTGTGTCAGCGGGCTAGGCCAGCTACTGCCTACTATCTGGTTAGCAGATTTTACCGTCTAAATCGCTTATGTTTCAGTGACAAAAGATATCGTTTTGCATCATTCTTATTTATATGCTCGATGTCGGACAGGTGTCCTCAGGCAAGACAAGTCTGACACAAATAACAAAGTGATCTTCCACACGCAATACCTGGTGGCAGAAAGGTCGGGCTTATGTCAATGTTCTTCTTCCATCTTTAGAAAAAAGAAAAACTTATTTCAAATCGTTGAAAATCTATAAGTAAAAAACACCTATGTGAAGTTAGCCCCCAGCCCAGCCCCCAGCCGAAGAACAGTCGTTCGAACAGTGTTAGTTTCGTTGCGGTATCTCTAAGGGTACTCGAGTAATTAGAGTTTTTCTATACACGTAAATTCCCATAAGAGGGGGCTGGAAGCCGGCCGGGCCGTCCAGGTTAACAACGCAAGCTGTCGCAAAACATACCAACCTTCGCCAACGCATACTACCTCAAACCTAGGTAATTGCGATCGGACTTTTTGACATTTCTATAGTCGAAGAAGAGGGGAATCGAATGGTATTGGTTTTATTAAGACTGAACAAAGACTTAACGAGATACAGACCATGGAATGTCCCGATTTTTGCAAATATTCCGTGTCACCTAATCAGTTATTAATTAATTACGGCCACCAATTTACATATTTCGGATCGGACTTTTCCACTTTTAGATTGGCCGAAGAACAGTCGTTCGAACAGTGTTAGTTTCGTTGCGGTATCTCTAAGGGTCTCGAGTAATTAGAGTTTTTCTATACACGTAAATTCCCATAAGAGGGGGCTGGGGGCTAACTTCACATAGGTGTAAAAAACAATACTCTGTATCCGTTTAAAGAATATTCCTATGTCATCAATTTTGGAATTTATTTCAGACGAGTACGGTAAAAAAACGCGTTACCGGAAAGAGTCCCAAAAAGATCTCTAGAGATTTAAATTAAACCCCATCTAATAAAAATAGTTTCATCTCCGATCTCAACAAAAGTTGCCGGTGCATTCGCGGGCGCGGCGATGGCAATTGTAAACAAACCACGTAGTATGAACAGAGGTCATTTGTCTGGGAAATGCCTTTACGCCTGGCGTATTTCCTGGCGCAATTTAACACCGGGGGTAGTTTCTTCCAACGGCTCGGCAGGTCCGCCAACATTAAATCGTAACTGCGTCGAGAGAGATAGAGCGAGAGCGCCCAGCGTCTCAACATTAAAAAGTTAATTCCGCGAAGCACGTAAAAGCGACCAAAACAATCCAGCGGGCTGTGCGCCCGCAACCGTTCCGGTTTTGGTACGTGCGTCCGTTCATCCACCGCCTACTTTACGTAGGACGCGTGAAATGTTCGTTAATGGAAAATTGGAGGGTAATACAACCCGAAGTTCTATTTAAGAAAGATAGGTATATCCTTACCAAATCACTGTATAGCCGATCTTATCATTTTCGAACGTACCTGAAACGAACAAAAAACAAACATTAGTTACTATCTTCTATATTTATGCAAGAATTTAATTATAATTCAGTAACACCATATGTGTAAATTTGTGTGGTGTCTGTTTTGATGTGCGGTTTGGAATCCAGGGTGCTAAAAACACAGCAGCGACTTGTATAGTCCATCAAAGTTAGCAAAGTAATCGTTGTTTGTAGAAAATAAATATATGTTGCTGTCTATTTCAACAACAATACTTCAATAACTAAAAATGTATCCTTCAGAAACAAGTACCATCAGACAACACCTGTGGTAAGACAGATGGGGCGATTGGGGTTATTGAACACAACCGGAGTACATGGGCGCCCGCAGAAATATTTCCAGGGGGGTGCAAAACGAAAGCCGGCCATGGGTTAAGTTAAGGGTTGCCAACTCCAGAAAAAAGTTTACGGAAACCGGAGCTACCGTTCCGCTTTTGGTATAAAAAGCCAATCGTTAATAACTTTTGCAAAAATGGTTGCATAAATTTCTATCATACCCCAAATTGTAGGTAGAGCGGAGCTTTGCCCCATGAAAAACTAACCATAAATGGCGATAATGTCCGTTTGAATAGCAAAAGTATGTCAATCATCTGCTGCAGAAAAATGTTTATAACTTTTGCATAAATTTCTATCATACACCAAACTGTAGGTAATTAAAAGACCTAACAGACTTTCGACGCTCGGAGTTTTGCCCTATCGACAATAACCCGTAAATGGTGATAATGTCCGTTCGAATAGCATACGTTCAATCATCTGCTGCAGAAAATGTTTATAACTTTTGCAAAAATTATTGCATAAATGTCTATCATACCCCAAATTGTAGGTAATTAAACGACCTAGTAGCCCTTCGACGCTCCGAGTTTTGCCCCATCGACAATGACCCGTAAATGGCGATAATGTCCGTTCGAATAGCAAACCTATTTCAATCATCTGCTGCAGGAAAATGTTTATAACTTTTGCTAAAATTGTTGCATAAAATTCTATCATAACCCAAATTATAGGTAATTAAAAGACCTAACAGCCCTTCGATGCTCGGAGTTTTGCCCCATCGACAATAACCCGTAAATGGCGATAATGTCCGTTCGAATAGCAAACCTATTTCAATCATCAGCTGCAGGAAAATGTTTATAACTTTTGGTAAAATTGTTGCATAAAATTCTATCATAACCCAAATTGTAGGTAATTAAAAGACCTAATAGCCCTTCGATGCTCGGAGTTTTGCCCCATCAACAATAACCCGTAATAGCCGATAATGTCCGTTCGAATAGCAAACCTATTTCAATCATCTGCTGCAGGAAAATGTTTATAACTTTTGGTAAAATTGTTGCATAAAATTCTATCATAACCCAAATTGTAGGTAATTAAAAGACCTAGTAGCCCTTCGATGCTCGGAGTTTTGCCCCATCGACAATAACCCGTAAATGGCAATAATGTCCGTTCGAATAGCAAACCTATTTCAATGATCTGCTGCAGGAAAAATGTTTATAACTTTTGCTAAAATTGTTGCATAAAATTCTATCATAACCCAAATTGTAGGTAATTAAAAGACCTAGTAGCCTTTAGATGCTCGGAGTTTTGCTAAATGGCGATAATCGCCGTTCGAATAGCAAACGTATTTCAATCAGTCAACTTTTGCAAAAATTGATTACATAATCGGTTCTCACTTATTTGTTTCTGTTTTTTTTGTAATTGAACATCTATGAATTTTTATGTGTAAATTCAGAAGTTTATTGATTATGTTATTATTACGTTCTATTATTTTATTATTTTCTTTTTCAATTAAATGTTAAATGTTTTTAACACTAGTTATAAATCAGCACGTATTTCATGATTTTTTTCTTGTTGATCTTTCCAATGTTATATCAAAAGCCAGGGGGGTGCAAGTGCACCCCCTCTTTGCGGGCGCCCATACCGGAAGAGATAGAGATACTCTCAGATACTCTTTTCTAAAGAGGAATGATAATCACGAAAAAATACAGACATGAATCATGTATCAATTTTGCTGAAATTCGACACACTCATCTATATTAATTTTAATATGATTCAAAACAAGAACCAATTTCCTGCCAAGCATGCTAGCTAATTTTGAACTAGTAATAATAAACGATTGTCCCCCAACTGGTGGCATATAATGCAAGCTGCACTTCCCGCGAGTTTTTTATTTTAAATTAATTTGACCACATACTAACGAAAATATTCAACTCCTGCAACAATAAAAATATAATCGCCGTTCTCGCTTCATATTTCAAACAGTTTAAATAATAGAGATAAAACCGTCATGACGACGGATGGACGCGAGCTTGAGCTAAACTCGTACCGGGCGTAGTTTCATTAAACGCGCCGCTATGCAAACTTTCCGGGCACTTTATTCCATTCCACCCGGTGAAAAGTTGCGGTGGTGGTGGGATAGAGAGAGAGACATAGGCGGCCGGCCTGTACACGATTTGAAATAATTCAGAGCGAGCGGGCGCCAAGTCGAGTGATGGCTCCGAACATTCTTCTACAATTGCGAAGCATTAATTCAATTCCATCACGAAAATTTCACCAGCGATCTCGTCGACTTGACAAAATGAGACTAAATCGACGCCACTCTATCGTCACGGTCGTGTTAGAGGTAGGATAAATTTTGTAGTGGCGTATTGACGTTCGAGAACTTTCTGTAGAATGACAATAATAATATCATATGCTCTACTAATATGTATCATCAAAATTGGTGGGTAGATACTTGAATTTTCGTTTTATTTTGAGTATGCAAGATATAAAGAATATACATTGTGGGCCAAAAAAACGGTACAAATTTTCAATTACTCATATTTCCGAAGATATTAAGATAGTTGACGCATTTCTTCGAAATACTAATTGCATATGTTGTGAAAATTGAAAACAAACCATTGTTCGTAATAACTGATTGTTTCAATCCAATGTTATATTGCTTTATGTATGGCTATGCAATATTTCTGATAATATCAGGTCAATTAAAGTGAAATGAAAGGTGTAATAAAATTAGTAGGTAATGACATTTGTTTTCTTTTGGTCAAAAGGAACAGTAGAGATTTTATAGCATCGTATACAGGATGATTTTTTAGTATACAGGGAGAAATTTTGAAACTTCGTCTTATTGCTGATTTTATTTAAAAAAGCACTGAAATTGCACGAATGCAACGATAATATTGCATAGGCACGAAAAATCTGATGGCGTACTTGATTTATCTTTAAAGATGGTGGAGAAACTATGACCAATTTTCAGTTTTCTTATGGTCGTCATGTTTGATAATGAAATTTTTAAGGATTTTTTTACCTGTTTTACATATTGTACTACACTTGTTGGGCTGTAGTTGTTTTGCAAATTTTTAAATTTCTTTTGCAAGGGCACTAAGGTCAACATCGCTTTTTATTGAACTAGAATTAAGGCAGTTTGCTTTCACTTGTCTGACGGTTAGGTCTTTTCTGTTCATTTTTCACTTAAAAATTACATCTTCAAATGAAAAATATCGAAAAAACACAATGTGTTCAGGTTTCAGGCTGAGGTTGGAAGTACTCTTCATTTAAATATGACAAAAAATAAAAAAGAAGACTTGGCTTGAAGTGGTGTGACATAGGTACTCAAAAAACGTTGATTCCTGTTCCAATTTAATCTTTGCAAAAGTACACAAAAGAACAAGAACAAGTGACATTAGTCTAAAATTTACAGTTGAACAACAAGTGTGTTACATCATAACTGAAACTGACGAAAATATCAACTATTCTTTTTTTTTTTTTTTATTTTGTTCAAACACAGAGTGTTTGTGACATAACACCTAGTCAATGACTAACAAGTTATTTTCACTTAACCTAAACTGATAAAATAATGAGTGTTTCTACAATTTTGCCCATTGGCCCAAGTTGTTTTAGTCTGACAGTTTTTACCACCCAAGTAGACGGCGGTTGTTTTCACCTACACTATCACTGTGAATACACTACGGGTGCTCTGCTTTTAGTCACTCCCGCACTAGTTCGAATGGTTTAGTTCTTTTCAGCCGACGCACTAGCGCACTGTTGTCTAGCAGCTGGATGGCTTCAATGTTGTCGTGGTGGAGTAGACGATCCTCGTGCTTCTTAGCAAATTTTGATATTTCGCTAGTTACCATCTCCATGCGAAGGTCCCGATGAAGATTGGTGTTTTTGATGTACCATGGTGCACCAACAATGGCCCTTAGAACTTTATTTTGGAACCTCTGAATGAGGTTGATATTGGACTGCTTAGTGCATCCCCACAACTGTATTCCATACACCCATACTGGCTTTAATATTTGCTTGTATAGTAGGAGCTTATTTTGCACTGACAGGGCTGACCTCCGTCCCATTAGCCAATACATTTTGCGGAATTTTAGGTCGAGTTCGTCCCGCTTTTTCTTGACATGTACTTTCCATCTAAGCTTGGCATCCAGTGTCATGCCAAGGTATTTCGCTGTATCCGCGTATGGAATATCGTTCCCATTCATGGTTACTGGAATATAGTTAACTCTCTTATTAGTGTAGTTTACATGCGTGGATTTTCCTTCATTTAGTTTGATGCGCCATTTCTTTGTCCAAAGGTTGATTTTGTTTGCGGCTATCTGTAATTTTTCAGTTGCTTCTTCGACACTGTCACTAATCGCCAAAATAGCCGTGTCGTCTGCAAATGTTGCCACTGTGCTTTCTCCCGGAACAGGAATATCATAAGTATACAGTAGGTACAAAAGTGGTCCCAATACACTTCCTTGTGGTACTCCGGCATTGATATTGCGTAGCGAGGAGTATTCGTCATCTTGTTTCACCCTGAAGTGACGGTCCTTCAGATATGATTTTAACAGTTCTGTATATTCAGTAGGAAGCTGCTGTTCCAGTTTCTCAAAGAGTATCAACTATAATGATAAAATCAAACATACCGCCTATAACAAGACCAATGGTTTCTCCACGATCTGTCAAGTTAGCTGAAGTACACAATTAGATTTCTGGTAACATTGCAATGTTATTGTTACAAACGTCGTGTCCACTGGTTTTTTAGTAAAAACAATTAAAAAAATATTGATTAAAAATTCCACCGTGTATAAGAAACAAAACCATCCTGTATACGATGCTATAAAAACTCTACTGTTCTTTTTGACCAAAAGAGACGAATGTCATTACATATTGATTTTAATACACCTATCATTTCAAATTAAATTGACACGATATTATCAGAAATGTTGCATAGCCAAACATAAATCAACATAACTTTGCAATTAGTTTTTTAGAAGAAATATTTGAATTGTCTACATATTATTGGAAATACGAGTCATTAAAAATGTGTCCCGTTTTTTTTTGCCCACAGTGTATATTAAGTAAGTAGGTGATTTTCTAACTCGATTAAAAATCGCCATTCTATCTGCATTTAAATCCATTTCTTTTATTGTTTTGTGGGACTATGGTTGAATATAGTTAAAATTTTAATTCCAATAAATAACACCAAAATTAAACAAGATAACACAACTCTAATCTACATGTGCTGCTAGGCTAAAGCGAGTTTTTACGTTGTTGTTCATTCCGATCTTCATACCCCCACATTTACTGTGGTGAGTATATTGAGTTTGCCACAATGTCCGTCTGTGTACACGATAACTGCCGTAATTTTGAAGTAATTGATCTGAAATTTGATATACAAACTTATCTCTTAAAAAGTAAGGAGACGTTCGTGAATGGGCAATACTTATTTTTTTAAATATTTTACGGTGAGGCTATTTTAACTTCAGCACGGCTGAAGATAATTAATTATCTTACTAGTTTTTATACAGTTAGTATGTGTACTAGGAGAATGTGCAGGCCTAATAGGCCTGCTGGTCGACCTAGGTAGATCGCCGAAGCGTTAAGGGGGAAACAAAAAGCCCGGATGCTGCTACACGCGCGACGTGATTATCTCGTACATTCGAAGCGGTTACGGGGCGCCATCTATTGCTTCGTAGCGTAATGCCAACAGCGACATGATGATGTGCCGCCGTCTGGTGACCGCGTCGCGAAGCGCGCGGCCGTTGCCTAGCAACCTCGATCGGTTGCCATGGCGACGCGCTGACCTGTACACTCCGAAAGCAAAATCCATAAATTTACCCGAATCGAGGTAAAAAATAACGAAAACTGGGCCGAAAATGGACGAAATCGAAGGCCTAAGCGCTGTAGAATAAAATTTTAGGCGGAAAATCGGCGCCTGCGGCGCCGATTTTCGCTTCTCCGAGGAGCAGACCTTTCCCCCGATTCGCCGATTTTCGTAAACTTCTTGCGCGGACTGTGTTAGACTTTTAGTATATAGTAGGGATAGGGATAGGGATAGGGATAATAATATCAACAGCAATGTAATAATGTTAGAAAACTTGTAACTATTCTGAACACAAATTTAATTTAGGAGAAGTTGATTACGTCATAATTCTAACGGTATATTTCGCATAAAGCCTTTTAGGAAATTTTGAAAAATACATACAAAAAAACAGTATCCTTTAACTACGTCATGAATATTTTATGGTGGCATCTGCAAGTCGCAAAGGCACGAAGAACTCTTGAATTTCGAGCGACCACATGGCATACCTAATTTCGCTGAGACTTGAGAGCCACCACGATGTTATCAAGACGAAATCGTCCCGAGTCCCGAAGCGACAGACACTTTCACAACTCTGCTCTGGGCCCGTGATGTAATTTGACTGTGGATGCCACCTCACGCCAGAAGAAGGAATCTTTACGACGACGTTTATTACCTCGCCAAAGTTCTTTTTTACTTCTTTTACTGGTCCCCTTAAAAGAAGAGACCTACTACACGAAATGGAATGTAACACATCTATCTACAGGTCTGTTTATATTCCTCAATTGCTTCTTGACTTATGAACCAACTATGAAAACTATATTATTTGGATTATTTTTAATTCTTTAATTATAGGTACGGTACTCAATTAATTTTCCATTTCAAAAATGTTCTTAAAAATGTGATCAATTTATAGTGAAGATTTAATATTGACTCGTAGTGTATAAATATTCCATTATCGATGTCACACTGATGATGAAACAAAGAATTGCGTCATAATTGTTACAACAAAATGTTGCATACCGGTAAAAATTCAGGTTGTTTGTATACCTTTTTACTTTATCATACGTAGCATGACAAAGTATTGCCAAAATTTTGTTCAAAAAGGTCTAAAGGAACTGGAGGTTTACTCTTAGCATTGTTCAACGATTTCTCAAATTAGCCGCCAATTCTGCAATGTCGTCAAAATAGTTAAATAATAAATTAAAGTATAGGATTTTTTTTATTCTATGTGTATGACATTTTATGGTAATACTAATAGTTTAGCTGCATGAGCAAATTCTATTTCATCGAGATCAGTCGTAGCTGCATCAAAACTAGTTAGCCAGCATTTGGCAGATATTTTGATTCAGTTGACAGTATTCTCAAAACATCAGCGTTTGCACACTGCTGTATGTATGGTACTCTGTGTTATAGTATGATAAAGTCATGTGTCTGGCCATATCAGATTTTTACTCCATCATACGTAGTATGACAGTATTGTAATCGTGTCGATAAAAAATGTTATAAAGTGGTTGTAATACGGCGGAAGGCAGTCAAACGCGTTTATAATTTTTAAATTGACCATCCCATGTTTAAAAATTGAGAATGATAAGCATGAGCATTTAATAATAGTGTATTATTATACAAATTCATTTTACTCCTATTTACGTACACACCTTACTAAAAATATAAATAATTTTTTTTTGTTAAATAGTTTTAGAGTTATGAGTCGTCAAACACAGGGGTCAACCTCAACACAATCGAAATGAGAGATGTCAGTTAGGTCGGTTACATATTGGTAAATATTTTCCGAGTTATGCCGTACATCATTGTTGATCATGTCCGTATTTAACTAAATAAAGTTAGCTTTGTAGAGACGACTGAATTATAAAAACCTGTGGACCATATCGTTCATTGTATTAAATAGCAGGATTGCTATACATATAATAAATATTTTCATTATGGAATTTAAATTATATTTCTTCAATCAACATAATGAGTACTACAAGATGTCGTAGATTCCAGCATAAATTATGCAACCACCCAACAGCATAAATATATACACACGTAAATATTGTTTGTAATTTTCTTCCAGCCCGCTCACTCGTCGAGTCTCATCTTTCCGTGTTTGCGCTTTGCAAAGTTGCAGGGGCGCTCTGCACCTCCGCTCTAATTATTACATAAAATGTAATATGATAGCCGTGAAAACTTGTCTCGGCAAACTAAAATTTACACTGGCATCCAGCAACCAAGATAGCCTTACACGAATTGCGGAAGTTTAAATGTATGCAAGACGGAAGAACCTGCGGTTGCTATAAGTTTTCTTGTCATAACATCAGGAGAATAAGAGGCTACTATATTATTATGTTAAAGCTCATTCCGCTGATGTGTTTGAGGCAGACGTTTGCTTCAGTTTAGTTGACTAAAATGTTTGAGGCAAAGTTATGCGCTGTTATTAAAAATTTGATACCTTCTTATTTCTAAGAATAGCAAATGAGAGAGTGTACTCAAAAAAACCGATGTATAAACTAATAACTTTATCTAACGTACATAATAATGGTTATTACGTTCAGATGATGGCAATGTGTGACTACCGATTCGTTTTTAACGTTTTCATCTTATTGTTTACTCAAAATCCCGGTTGCTTCCAAAATTATTTTTATAAAGCATTATTCTGGCTAGTGATCTGAAAAAATTAATGTAACGCACAACGGGCACTAATAGTTTTACAAAATCAAAGTTTTATTTTGTTATTAGTGTTTTCTGGGAGTAGCATCCATTTACAACCAGATGTCTACGCTCATTTTCAGCATAGAGATCTGGGATTTGTTTTATTCGTTGGCTCTTTCTTTTCCTACCCATTACGCCAAACATTTAGATTTTAGATTATTATCACCAGACTTTTTCTACCCAAAAAGTTCGCACAAATATTAAGAATTTACTTGACTGAGAGATACTTTAGCGTCTAAACATGCATGATTTGTCCTTACGAAAATAAAGGCAGAAGTACCGCACGGTAGTGTTTTAAGGCCAGTCATTTACCTACTCTACACCAGTAAACTCTCAGCATTAGAAAAAAATACTGTAGCAACCTTTGCAGACGACACGGCTATCGGAGTTGTTGGGAACAGCAATGAAGAAACAACAAGAGAACCACAAACAGCTGATGATCATTTTCAGATCATGACAAAGAAACAAAGGATTAAAGTGAGCGAACTTAAATCAGTACATGGCAAAAAAAAGGAACATTAAAGTTGTCCAGATCATCAAAAATAAAGTATTAAGATGCAATGTCAATGCGCCTTGGTTCATTAGAAATTATCACCATAAGGGCCTCAAAATGGAATTTGTATACAATGAAATACAAATAAAATTGTTAGTGAAGTTACGAGGAAAGGGGTTTTCATCACGTAAGCGTTGAGGCCATCCAGCTCATAGACAATCCCATTGATCAGAATACTCAAGAGAAAGAAGCCGTTTGGGTTAGTATAAATGTGAGGTAGTGACAAAAGCGACAAAAGTGCTGGTCGATAACTGAGAGACATCAATGTGTGCTGTTAGGTTAAGTTATACTAATTAAAATAAGTTAGAATTAAGTTAATTATGACTAGATTGTAATGTCCTCTTCTCTGGCCGTAATTCTTGAAATGTAGAATTACACAAATTTTCTAACAAAATATGAGAATATTGAGTCTGTTGGTTTTTAGGGCGATAAGTAGGTATCTTATCGAAATATTATGGCATTCAATTGAGATAAACCGGGCCACCTAAAATTTATTAACCTTTGACTTACCATAACTTTGGTAGTGTTACTGTTGTTGATGATTATTTCAGCAGTAAGTAAATTTATTTAATTTAAGTACTAAACATTTTGTTGTTAATTTTTTTCAAAATCTTGTAATTTTAACTATGATGTACAATATCTTTTCAGATTTTTGATCGATTCTGATGATTATATAACCCGTTTGTAAGAAAATGTCATTTTCACAGCGTATTACTAAAAAAAAATAACTATAAAGAAAACGGGTTGCATTTGCTTTACCACTTTCATATTCGAATAAAACCTTTGTACCTAATCGAATTTCGACCACTGTAACCTTTGTACTAACTATCGGCTAAGAACCGGAGTGGCACTAAGCACCAGTTCTTTTAATAGATTTAACGTCTCGTAGAGAAGAGAGTAGTAGGTAGTGCCCGAATTGATATATACGAAACTAGTCCGAGCGAGCTATAATTATTATCGATTCGTACTTCGAGAAATTAGATTACAACGATGAAAAGAATCCTTTCGGAGGGTCCTAGCCCCTGGCTTCCTTTGCACGAACCCCACTTTTTCCCTCGCTTATTTAGCGGGTTTCTTTGTTTCGGCGTTCATTGCCACGGTACGTCGACTCCTTTCAGACTCCTAATATGAAAGACTGCCACTGTTAATGGACTGACTGCTCGGCGCGCCGTGCAGAATGCACAATTTCTCTGGTGGGCGGACCGTGAAAAGAATTTCTTCCGCTAAAAGCGCAACCAGACCAGGGCTCAGGCTTATTTCTCTATTTCCTGACTTTTTTGTCAGTTTTCCGCTTCCTATTTGAGAGCTAGCCGGCGCCCCCACCTAAACGGGATAAATCGACGTAAATACGATGCAAAAGAGTGGGCATCAATTTTTAATTCAGTTTGCCAGCGAACCCAGCAGACCAGTGAAATGGGTCAACCGCCTTTTAGTATCTACTATCGTCTCTCAACAGGGATGCCGCTGCAAAATATTGCTACTTAAAAATAATTAAGTCTTTGACAGACAAAAATCGTCTAAAAAGGAATAATAAGTTCCAATAACTGGTGGGGCTTAAAAGTAAAGAAATACTATCTATATGAATAATATGAAGGATATCCACCCGGCAGAATCGTTGATCAAAATCGAACACTATTTTTCCATATTTCTCTTTCGACATAAATATATCTATAACTTGAATCTGCTCTTCATCTTGAGAAAAGAGAGGAAGGTTTGTGGGTTTCAATCGTATAGTTCATTCAGGATGAGGTTTACTAACCTATCCCCAGATGAATTTCTTTGAAAGTAATTTTGTTCCATAGAAAAGACTATGGTATTCACAATAAAATTCTAAGTGAAAATGCTTTATTTCTTTGCGAAACTTGGTGGGTTTTAATCTGATAGTTCATTCGGGATGTGGTTTACTAACCTATCTCCAGATAAGCTGAATTTTCTGTGAAAGTGATTATGATCTACCATTGAAAACAATATTATAAAATAATATTATACCTACACACTAAAATTCCAAGTGAAAAATGCCATGTTTCTGAGAAAGCAGGCATGAAACGGAAAAAGAGCAAACGTTCTGTGTCCGCTTTTACACAAAAAATTAAATTAATTTGCATAAGCAAAAAGATATCATTAAAATACTTATTATTTCTTTATGAAACCTTTAACTAGAACCATTGAAAGGTCGACATAACGCTAGCCGTGTTGTTAGCAAAACTTTAGTTGTCAATTTTGAAAAATCTTGTAAGAACCAATTCTTCCTCAAAAACAATATCTTTTGCTCGTGATTTTGTTTACTGGGGTTACTAGCAGAGCTGAATAGACGGCTTCAGATTGTGTTTTTTACATCAGTTGTAAAGGCATATACGCGGTTGAATCAAATTATCAATTCCATAAATAGGGCAACTATAGAATAATAATTGAACTAGGTATAACGAAAACGTCTTAAAAAAAAAGATTACAAGTAATTTTTGTTTGGCAAAAAATTCTTAAGCTTTATTCATCGAAGAAGTTAAATTGAACATTTCTTCAAGAACCTAAGTAATTAAAATTAAAACTATGATTCCGAACACGATGGCATACGGTATAGGAGTCTCGGGACTGCGGTCAACCCTCCTCGCTTTTATTTATAGAGTATGATTGTAAGACATTTCTTATTTAACGGACGATTCAAAAATCGTCTTCTTTCAATTGAAGATGGGAACAGGGTGCGTTTAGCTGAAGTTCGGCATCGAATTCTACTGTAGATAATTGTACCAAAAGGCAAGCACAAATTTCACATTAACGTTGCCTGTGACAAATATTTTTTGTATGGTTTATTTATATTATCATTGTAAAACGTTATTAACTTTATAAATAACACAGAAATTTTATTACTTAAAAAATCATCATTGACTAATGAGTAATTTAATTGAGATTATGAGTAAATTGTTTCATGGTTTTTCTCTTCTTCAATTAGTTCAAATAGACTAATAATGATGAATTAAAGGCCATGGACGATTATAAGAACCTTCATACCCGAACACTATAAAAGAGTAAATTATGTACGTTGTACCTATGTACAATATGTACCGTAACATTTAAATGTAATACAGTATTATGGATGATTTGCGTATCTAAAACCGGACATTAGAACTTGTTAACCGGCCAGGTTGTCTTTTTTTAAATGTGATGTAACATGTTCAGACTAAATAACAATCTAGGTGATAAATATCGTATGCTAAATTATTCCATGAATATGTAAAGCGTTACTCAATTTTATTGGAATGAGTCAGTTTCCAATATAAGACAAATATTTTACACATACATTTTATATTTATAGCTTACGGCTGTAATCTGATTTTTCTGATAAATATTATAATATAGAAAATGCAATCGTTCGACAAATACACAACATTGAAAAGGGGAAAAGCACAGTAAAGAAAAGACTTTTGCAATATTTATAGATATATGCAGCTATCAACTTCAAATACAAAACAAACAAAAAAATGACAACAACATACAATTTTATTACCCAACGTTTCCCTTTACAAATCGGCAATTAACCCCAGCAAATGTTCGAATTTCCCGCTCGACGTGTAACACGATTAGTGCACAAGGTAAAATGCACGCGCGACGGTGCAACAAAGCGTGCCAGGGAAAGCGCGCACAGCGCACGCGGTGGCGGCACCGTTTATGGTACCCCCAGGTAACGTAGATCAAATTACCGACGTACCGCACCGATGGAAATTGATAATTAATGGGCTCGTTAAAAAATCAGGTGGGATTTGCCGGTCGTACGTCTTCGTTCGCCGGTTTTCGGCCCGCTCTCGCGCGCCACCTACCGGCACGGTTCGGCACCCGTTGACGTTTCGCACGGCGGAAATTCAACATCGAATTCTCAATCGAATTATCGACTGAGTTATGTATATTAAACGAGGAAAACAATAAAAGGATTTTGACAAGTTGGTATTGGTTACACGTCCAAGTGTACACACGCGGAAAATATGATCTTTGCATCGCAATTTTCTGGTTTCGATGTAACTCAGAAACCACCCAACGAATTTTAATCGGACTTTCACCCAGAAATTTGTATTTTACGTTAACCAGACCAACATTTATTGGGTAGTGTTTGAGTTTTAGCGCAGCAAAAAAATCAGAATGTATACATCATATTTTCCACGAGTTTACATATGTAGTTTGCAGGCGGCTGGGATTTTGCTAATACATTTTCAGTTGATACGCTTGATATAAAGGGGGTTATTGGTTATTCTTTAAATGTCTAGGTTGAACAGTTGCGTGAGAATTATACAGGTCTCATGTATCTCACCCTATGTACAAATAGATAGGGTGTGCAGTGGAGAATAAATATAAGAATTTTGAAAAATACAAACTAATTTATAAAGTTATACAAAATGTACATTTCAACAACAAAAATAAATAACTACAATAGTTACTTTGGTACGGGTCCAAAATGCAAAAGAATTTAATAAAGGATAGGAGTTAAATAAAAACTATTAATTTTGCAAGATTATATACTTTAGTATCTACTAGTTTCGATAAAAAATCTCACAAAATTGTAACAGAAAAATTCACTTAAATTTGCCTTAAAAATGAGAAGACAAGAGAAGATAACAGGCAACAGAATGATGCGCTTTTTTATGTTCCAATTTTATATTATTATTACCTATTTCTGTTGATTGTTTTGTGTTTTTCTGGCTTTTAGCTAATGATGATCTGTTGATCAAAGTAGTACCAAAGTAAATATTCTTGCAAAATTAAGAGGGTTTTATTTAACTCCTATCTTTTTTATACAAAAGTTTTTTGACAAACATTTAATTTTTATAACACATAACGAATACAGAAAAAGTTGTCTTTCCAACTGTATCTAGTTGAAATTCCGCAAAGTGAATAACTCTGAGATATATTCAATTGCTTTTTTACATCCATATGAACGAAATGTTTACAGATATGGACTTCAAATTTTGTCGCATGATAAGCAAAGCCAATCAGGCCTTTTAATACTATATATTACGTACAAAGTATTTATTTTTTCTTGAATGAATAGATAAATGGAAAATCGAAAGAGATTTGTTTCCATTGCGCTTCTAAAAAACAGGCTGTATCTAAAAAAAGACCCATGATACAATGCAGGACCAGCAGCAGTAATGGAGACTGGAGAGGGTTTTTAAGAATACCTAATATAACTAATAATGGTCAAGGTTAGACCTAATAACGACCAAATTGAATATGGGTAATATAAAATAAATAAATAAAAATAAATTGCAAATATGCAATAATCAATCGACTGTAAGAGTTAATCGTCACATAAGACTTAGGCCTTTTTTTCAACCACCTATGGCTCTCAGTTACCATACAAAATTGGAATACAAAATTGCAAAGGGTTACTTGAAACTGTGTCCACAATAAAAAAAAATTATTGGTATTGAGAATATTGGGATGAATAAAAAACCAAAATGATGAAAACAGGCGAGGGTTTGTAACAGAAAGTTTGATAACCTGACCGAGTGTTTAGTAGGTTAGTTTTTAGGACTTCTGTGACAGCGTCGTATCGCCGCACCGGCCTCACTGCTCTAAACGCACTTCTGGTATTGAGCACTGAGCAGGGTCAACTGCTCCAAAGTGCTTAGGTTAGTCTGCCGGATCTTGCACGAGTTGCAAAGAACAGTATACAAATGCCATACTAACACTATACGCATTCGGCATTTCCTAACTTGCACCTAGCTGCCCTGCTAGAACTTCTACTATTTTTGTAAATAAAAAAAAATTAATTTAAATTACCGTTGGTAATTTACCGAAAATTTTAATTACAGATGGTAATTTGCCGGAATTTATATATTAATTTTAAAAACCTTCCATCAGTACTTGCACCCTACCACTCCTAAGCAGTCGACAAGTGCACTGTTGTTTGTGCTTTGCCTGGGAGGTATTTAGGGATGTAAGACCGTAATTTATCGGGTAAATTACTAAATAAATCACCGTCACTAATGGTAATTTCCGAATTTTTAATTACTTAATTCAGCGGAGCCAATAATGCACATTTTACATCAGAAGCCATCTACCTACTATCAAATTCACGATTTAAACAAATGTTCTAGCGATCAGGATAAAAAGTGATCATTGTTTGTGAAACCGGGCGTTGTTGTTTTCTGACTTGGTAATAAATTACAGTATTTTATACTATAATTATGCTGTTCGACTGTCCATATATATAGCTGGTATAAAAAGTATTTTTATTGTAGTCTGTACCCAATTTTTACTCTATCATACGCAGTATGTAAAGTATTGTGTGTGTGTGTGTGTGTACCCGTTTTTGTGGCGACGATTCCGGAGAAACTACTAAAGGTGTCGGGACGAAACTTCATATTTAGAAGTTTCATAACCAAACTTAGAGCTGAAAAGCTTTCTGTTGAAAAGGGTCCACAGGAACTGGAGGTTTAGTCTTAGCATTTTTGAAAGATTTTGCAAATAAGCCGCCATTTCTGGAATTTCGTCGAAATAGTTAAATAATAAATTGAAGAAAAGGAAATTCTGAATAATTTTTGACTATAAAATTTTTTGGCACAATTAAGTTTAGCTGCATGAGCAAATTCTATTTCATTGAGATCGGTCGTACTGCATTAAAACAAGTAGCCAGGATTTGTCAGATTTTTTGATTCTTATGACAGACACTACCTGTCAAACGCTAATGTTTTGACAATAACTTCTGTCAATATAAGCTGCGTTCGGATATTGTATTACACTTTTTACACCCAATAACACGTAACTGTCATTGGGCCGGTGTACCCGGTGTGTCAACGGAGTACAATATCCGAACGCAGCTATAATCGACATATCTGTCTAGTTCTACTATTTTATTTTAATGCAGACATGGCCAATCTCGATCAAATAGAATCTCATGCATCTAAACTATTAATTTTATATATAGTATGATAAAGTCATGTGCCTGGCCACATCAGATTTTTTTTACATAACTAACTGTCATCGGTAAATCACCATTTTGAATTGGAAATTTAAGAAAATATAATTTGCAATTTTTAATAACCGGCGGTTTAACGCCGGTTTAATGTGCCATATTGATTTTTTTTAATTACCCGGTAATTTAAACCAGCGTAATTTACCATTTTGAATTTTTAATTACTCGGTAATTTAAGGCAACGTAAATTACCATTTTTAATTTTTATTTACGAAAAAAATTAATAACCGTAGTTTAATATCGCTGGTTATTATTTTTATACAGCACCTATTTTTTTTTTACAATTTATTCTCTATACATGATTTGATTCATACTGTTAAAGATAATTGCTCTAAAAGTGTGTTAATCGTGTGTCCCATATGGTATAACACAATTTTAAAAGACAATGGTGCAATGTGAAATGATTAATAATTGAGTTGAAGCATAACTGAAAAGCATTCCTCGTCGACTTGATAGATGAACGTTCGATAAATATTTATTCAAACGACCAGCGCGGCGGCGCGGCGCACCCATCTGATGACTTCACGCGGTGGTAAAGTGCATGTCCCCGGTATATAAATTACTATTGAATATCCTCCTTACACGGGCAAGACTCACATTATAACCGTGCTTTTTTGCACCTTCCATTTCGATTTATCTGATTCGAAAGACCTTGTTCAATTACTGCTGCTAAAGAATTACGAAATAATGTTTTCATAAACTTAAGCATTCACAGATATAGCTCTTGAGTTGCCTATAGAGAATGTTTTGATTAGAAAACTACCGCCATTAGACACGTACAGTAGTAGTAGGTCTTGTTTAAGGCTCTTACATTAAAACACATGTTTATATGCGAGACATATAATAAGTTCATTGCATACGCATCTATATATAATTCCTACCATGATAAACACCGATGATTGTGATGACAGTAGCTTTGTATAATAATGACAGTTCAATTAGCTTTGAAGAAGCGAGCAACATCGTACGCGAAACGTCAGCATTAACAAATCTTGACTCACGGCATAACCCGGAAGCAGTTTATTTTCTAAATGATTCTGGCCGTGAAAGCCTACGTACTTACTTAATCTCACTCTACGGGGAGGATGTTTACAAACTTACCAAGGATTTTGACACTTTACGAACAAAACGAAGCAAGATGTTATCCAATCTTGCTTTTTTGAGAAGGTGTAGGGACAAAGGTTTAGTACCAACATTCCTGCGTACCAAGCACCATATCAACACCGCTGCCGCCAAGAAGATTTTGAGGAGAACGGAGAATGCCTTATTACGTGAAAGGGTACATTTCACGTACCGATCTTTACAGGACACTACAGATAAATTGCTAAAACTTCATCTCAAATTAGCAAATAGATTGTCAGCCGAAGATTGGGGTAAGCTTGATTCCACCACATGGAGAAAGGCGGAATTCCAGTTTGAGAAAGCAACCGAATCTCACAAGAAGAAGTTTGTTAGGTTAGAGGCGAAGAAGATTGTGACCAAAACTACTACTGTGGACAAAGTAGTTATAAATATGTCTAATCACCAACTCTCCACCGGTGAATTGTCGGTCCTAGGCAAAGGATTGAACTTTGCAATCGCACCGATAAGAATACCTAAGGAGGAAATTATTACGGAAGTAGAAGCTGCATTGTACAAAATTGTGTGGTGTACAAGCAGAGGACATTCGTCAAGAGGTTTCCGGGATAATTAGGAAAGCTACCCCGCCGAAGAGCAATATTACTAAAGAAGAGAAGTACTCTCTGAAAACCATCAAGGACAACAAGGATATCACAGTGCTACCAGCGGACAAAGGGAATGCAACGGTGATATTGAACAAGGAGGAAGATGAACGATGTATTGGACCCGAATACGTACAGTAAAATTTCCAAGGACCCAACAGATAAGATAGGAAGGCGAGTGAAGGAATTGGTTAAATCATCATCGATTCCCGTACAAGAACAAAGAAGCCTTTTTGTTCAAGCCCCTAAGGCACCTAGGATCTACGGTTTGCCAAAGATCCACAAGGATAACGTACCTTTAAGACCAATCGTTAGCGCAATAGGCTCCCCAACCTATTTGTTGGCAAAATACTTGTCGAAAACCATCCAACCGTTTATAGGACAAACTACATCTTTTGTCAAGAACTTTGAACATTTTATTCAGATTTTGAAGGAAGTTGTCATTGACCCTCAGGATATACTCGTAAGTTTCGACGTAACATCACTCTTTACGTGTGTTCCGGTTAAGGAGGCATTCGAAGGCCTTCGGACAACACTTGTCCCCCTAGGTCTACCAACCGATGTACCGGATCTTGTAGAGTATAGTCTATCCACCCCATACTTCAAGTGGGCGGGAGCGATGTATGAGCAGGTAGAGGGTGCACCTTTGTGTACCTTTGTCACCGGTAATCGCCAATTTCTTCATGGAATTGTTTGAAGAAAAAGCCATTAGGTCAAGTCCTTTCAAACCCAAGCACTGGGTCAGATATGTCGACGATACCTTTGTGGTTTGGCCACACGGTAGAGATAGACTTACTGAGTTCCTTAACCACATGAACAATGTTAGTCCTTCCATCAAATTCACGATGGAAATAGAAGAGGATAATCAGCTGCCTTTCTTGGATGTGCTGGTATACAGAACGTCAACGGGTAGACTTTGACATACAGTCTACCGTAAGAAGACACATACCTATCGGTACTTGAACGCAAAATCACACCACCACCCCCAACAGAAGAGAAGTGTTATTAACACTTTGTTCAACAGAGCCGAGAAGGTGTGCGACTCTAGCACCTTGGACGACGAACGGAAACACTTGGAGTGGGCCCTACGTCAGAATGGATACACCAAGTCTGACATACGGGGTGTCACACAAAGAAAACCGCAAGTCTCAGAGGAACCGCAACCGTCAAAGGGGTTCGCTTGCTTACCATACGTAAGTGGGGTATCAGAGAGAATCGGTAGAGTACTGAAGAAATCGGGTATCACGGTAAGGTACAGAGCACCAGCTAAGGTAAAGGATCTTTTGCCTAACCCAAAGGATATCACACCACTCCTGAAGAACGAAGGGGTATACAAGATGACATGTGAGTGCGGAACATGCTATGTGGGACAGACAGGACGAAGCATCGAATGTCGAATCAAGGAGCACAGTAGGGACACCCGGCTAGGCAAGATTCAACAGTCTGCTGTTTCTCAACACTGCCACGAGTCGGGACACACAATGGATTTCGATGACGCGAAGATGTTGGCAAGGGTGGGTAATTATCATCGAAGGCTTATTAGAGAAGCCATCGAAATTTACAAACATCCTGACAACATTCGCGAGGACGGTACTGACATTAGTAGGGTCTGGAAATCGATCCTAACGTGGTCAGGTGGAAAACCACATGGGGCGGTAGCTCCAGATGTGCGCAGTGAGGTGTAAATTCAGGTATATAAGGGAGACTTTCTTGGTAGGTCTTCAGTATTCAATTAGCTTTGAAGAAGCGAGCAACATGGTTCGCGAAACGTCAGCATTAACAAATCTTGACACACGGCATAACCCGGAAGCAGTTTATTTTCTAAATGACAGTTCGTTGGAATAATGACATCATTATTCAAACGAACTGTCATCATTATACGAACGTACTGTCAAAGTCTATCAAAACCTATGTGGATTAAAGCTATTTGACAGTTCGCCTCGCCACCATTAACAAATACATTTAAAATATTTTATAAAAAATGGAATATATGAGTCGTAGATAAGACGTCGTATTCGACTAGCACACAACAGATATAAATAGTTTTACACGCTCGCATATAAAGTTTATGCTCATTTATGCGCAAATAATATACTATTATTACTGTAATTTAAATAAATTGAGATCTTTAAAAATAAAGTAAACCGGCTTCCAGGAAAAGCCACTTTTTTTGTATACACAGAACATAAGGATCCATGGGCATCTTGGAAACTGCTAGAGCTACGATTTCAGTTAAATGGGACAAAAGTTGCGTAAATATGAACCGGTTTCAGAGCAGTTTCTGATTTAAAAAAAATTGTGATTATTAGATATTACAGAAAACGTAAATACTGTCGATTTTTTTTTCTTGAATCACTTCGGTATTACTATAAATAGAAAACCAAACTGTTGTATTCTTACATAAGAGAATGCATTTCATTTTCATAATACATTACGGATACTGAAATAGTTGTCTTTCCAACTGTATCTGGTTGATCACTAGATATTACGAACACATGAAAATGTCGATTTCTTTTTTCTTAAATAACTTTGCTATTACGATAAATAGAAAACCGAACTGTTGTATTCTTACTTAAGAGAATACTTTGAAGCCATTATTGTTTCCAGATAAGTTTTTGTCAGCAATCTTTTGGTGGGCGATATTCAAGTTTTTTATTTCATATGAGCGCCATATTGAATTTTTACAGATTTAAATAGAATATTGAAAATGCTTCATGTTTATGGAATTATCACAAAATATGCCTTTAAGTGGCTCGCCAGACCACTCGACAGCACCAAAGGATTTTTTCCATGGGGCTTCATCAAAACCAGTGTATATCTAAGGAAACTATGATTCAGTGCAGGACCTTCAGGGAGTAGTAATGGCTTTTAGGGATTTAACATTTTGTGAACATTGTATTCTATCATAAACGTGTTATACATGTGGTTATAAAGCATTCTCGATAATCTACATAAATCTGTAAATATCCAATGGATCCTTATTTTTTCTAAACCAGAATTAACAATAACAGAAGTAGTTTGTACTTAAACGCCGCCAACGCCGCCTGAGGCTCCTGTACAGTATCACAGTTGATTCGGGTGATCTGGCGGGCCATGTTGTTTTGTATTTTGTGATAATTTCGTAAACGTGTTATACATGGTTGTTAAGCATTTTAAATATTTTACTTGAATCTGTAAAAATTCAATAGGCCGTCCATAAGGAATACAAAAGTTGAATATCGCCCAGCAAAAGCTTGCGGACAAAAACATTTTCTGATCGTAAGAATGGCTTCAGAGTAAGCAGCTCTTCTCTCTCATAATTTCGACTTTCTATTTATCGCAATACCAAAGTTATTCAAGAAAACAAAATTGACAGTTTTTACTGTTTCCGAAATATCCAGTACCCATGAAAATCTTTTTAATAATAGTTCGTAGCTCTTACAGTTCCGAGACCTCTCCATAAACATCATGTGTATAATTTCCAGGTAGCTGCTAGTTAATGCCTTATAAAGGTATAGGTGTAGAAAGGTATAAAGTTATGTTCACATCAATAATCATAATTTGAATTTTGTCGTTGCCACAATTCCTACTATATCTCAGAAATTGTTCATTTTAGGAGCCATATCGATTTGATTTATTTTTGTCTCTACCATGCGTAGATCAAACATTTTATAATGTTTAGTCAAGAAAAAATATGTAGTTAGTCGTTCAAGGTCGTGGGAGATAATAAAGTAGGTAGTGTAGTGGTGTGCTTTAGAGACCGAATATTTGGTAAGAGGGATTATTTATGACGTATAAACGTTGGGGCGATTTTATAAATACGAATTTGACGTTGATGCGGGGCCCCGTATTTAATTGAACGGGCAGGGGCAAATATTTGACCAAGGAATCCAATATTTTCGGCGTGCACATACAGGGTAGGGACCGCAATACCTATTTCTGTTTTAGACGCGGTTCAATCGAGATAAAAAGTCTGCAGTTGCCTGTAATGATAATTCTAAGATGTATTTTTTTGGTATTATTGTTTTATATTATTTAATTCTGATCTTTGATTTGACTTTATGAGTTAAGAAGCGTTATTGCTGTAACTACACCCATTACCAAAGCAATTAATTCCAGTAATTAAGTCTATAATTTCATGTTTGTAACTATAGAAAAAAAATTACAAAAATGTTTAGTCAATTATTGAAAAGGTCTTTAGAACCTTTTACAACTTTTGAACATAAATTATGCAATCAAAAATGTTTTACATGTAGCGCATTTGAAACTGTTAATGCAATTATTTGTAGTAATTATTACATGTGCCGTTTACTTTTCGTATAACCGTGGCACTATAATAGTACGACACTATAACCTATGGCTGTGAAGGTCGTTTAATAACTTATGTTATGAGCCATAGTTACTTGTTTACTATCCAACCATAGATCTAAAAAAATACAATCGCAGAATCAAGGTATGTATTATAAACAATCGATGCCCAAGCTAAAAACATGGGAATTTTATACAGCTACAATACAGCCTGCCTAAGGTTGTTTATGTAAACCTAGAACATTGCGCATATACCGATGATTTATTTATGCAGTTCTATTGCGTAACCGTTTTTAATTAACGTATTGTTAACGATTAATCTATTGGGCCTGAAATAAGGTCACAGGTGCACAACTCCAGCTTATTTGCGCCCGCCCAGCAAATAGTAAAAATGAAACAAGCGGTCGTAAGCGTACTACAACGTGAAGATTAGATTTGTGGTAACAATGCGCGTCGTATCGCAACGACATTATTCATGATTTTTTATTGGTGCGCTACGTGACTTATAATTTCTTGGAATTGATAACTTGTGTTATTGTTATGCGAGCTGACTGGAAACTGATGTTGGCTAGAACGTGCATTGTTGAGCGGTATGTTAATCCAATGATCGCGAAACAAGTATACAGTCATACGCAAAAGACTTCGTCCACCTTCATCTTTCAGAAGTCCATGTTTAATGTGTGTTAGTTTTGAAACGATTTCTTCCAGTTTATTATGTGCATGCTTCCATATATGAGTCAAACTTGCCGTTGCTTTCACATTTTACTCAACTGTGCTGCAGCAATGTGAGAAGAAGAAAAAAGTGTACAAATATCCAATTACAAACAAAGTTGATATGAAAAAAAAGAACAAAAATGTTTTAGTTAAGAACGACGAAGGTAATGCCGGAGAAACTCTGATTAAATCAGTGTATGTATCTAAAACTTGTTTTTCATTTCTTAATTCGAGATTTAAGTAACATTTGGCATTTGGCAGACAAAGTACCCACCAATCTCATGGCTGCTGACGACGGATGGAATATTGAAGCAAACCAAGTCATTTAAGGCTCCTGTATCCCCCATTCAAACGTGACTTGCCGCTCTTTTCTCTAGAGCTTCCAAACATTCAAACATTCTTTTTTTTTTCAAACATTCCAAACATAAAATTTTACTAGATGTAGATGGCGACACAACTACCAAATCTCTAATTATGTCGTATATTTTTATTTGCGGCAAGAATCCACCCAACCACAAATATATAACCGAAGAAGAGGTTATAAACTTCTCAATAAAGGGTTATGTTCGTTATTGTAAGCAGTTCTTTTCGAGAGCGATTTATTTATGAGTGTCTCTCAGAATGAATATTCATCGATTATTTGTTTATTAGGGATTTATTGATAGGTACGTACACAATTTCACTGTTGTTCATATTTTCTAATTAAATATTGTTTAAGGTGCTCCATTTCCATATAGAACTTAACGTTACCATCCAAGAACAGCAGCTCTGTATACTTTAGTCTGAATACACGATATGTCATGAGCGGCTTGTTTAAATTTAGATCAGAGACGGCCTGAGTTAAATATCCTTAAGTACGATTAGACGGTAACTCAACTTGTGTTGTATTACATAACGTAGTTACCTTTGCTCTCCGTAAAATGACTCGTCTAATCATACCTTTAACGCAGCATCCCATTCTGAAATAACGCCATACAATGGAGATCGTATCATTCGTCGTTTTTTGGTTGCTCGACGCAACTGGAATATTTCAACACATGTTTTATTACGCAATCTTCAGGGTGAATTTGTGTTTTAAATAATGCTACAGTAAAACCTTTAAGATAATTCTTTGTGCAATTTAAATGTAATAAAATCTGCCACCTTGTGGTATATGATTAATAATTATCTACGTAAGTATATAAATAAATATAAATTGTGTGTTGTTTCCTATTTACGTCAAATTCAGCAGCAAAAAAGAATGTCAAAAATGAAAAAAGAGAAAAATACTAATAAAATGCTGACTGATTTTTGTTTTAACGTATGATTATTTAGCTATCGTATAGCCTGTACTTTACAATGACGGTATAACTATATAGTATCAGCTTTGCTCCGAAGAAAGGGGCTTTGTGACTAAATTATCAACGACCTTTTTGTTTTGAACACATTTTGATCGGAAAGTATTTTACAGTTTATCTGTGATTTTTAAAGACCCGTAGATACTTAGCTGCATTTGAAGCTCGTTTATCTGAATTTAGTTTGATTCGAAGTTAAAGATTTTTGTGACATTTTGCGCTGATTACAATAACAGATTTTTAAGTTATTATTACTACAGCTTATATTAAAAAAAAAACAACAACTTTAAATGACCTTGAAATGCAAATAAGACGACAGCTACGATTTATATTATTTAACACGAACACACAAAATCCAAAGTGGCATTCTTTATGTTAGGTCTTGTTTTCCGTATTACCGATTTTTAGTGTACTTTAGGTCATATCTAAATAAATTATTTATGTTGTATTTACATTTTCTATTTGAAACAGCGCCATCTATCCACAGACCATTGAACTATTTTGCAATGCCAACAGACTAAAACTCTCCCAGAATGGTATTCTAGTCACGTTCACTAAAAAATAACTCCCATCGCTATACGTAACATTTAATGTACTTTTATAATATATTTATTACAGTACACAATAATCATACGCCAGTAAGACCAAAAGCATTTCTATATTTGTAGTTTAGTTTTTTTAACACTAAAATTTGCAAGTATAATTTGCATAAATATTGAAATTCTTTATGGACGCAGTTGCGTAAGGACCTATTCAATCAAATAGTTGCTATAGTTTCACAATTTAAAGAATAATTAATTATTGTGTGGTGTATCGGCGCGTTTTCGACGTAGGATACGGGAGCCTTAAAGTAATGAAACAATATTGGAAATTATGATTTGTTGTATGTAAGGACGTATTCGGAACACACGGAATATAAAAATACTTTGTTTAAATATGTTTAAATATCTTTGTTTACCACATGTCCTAACCAGTAAAAATAATAAAATATCCTTCAATGCGAATAAACAGAACAATTCACGAAGATACCCTAACTCATTTTCTTCCCTGAGGAAAAACAAGCGCAAGCCACTGATAAATGCCTCAGCATCTTGTAAGATACTGCGGAGTAAATGACGGCAATAAGTAGAGTGCGAAAGACTTACTATTTTCGAGGGACAATGCAATTGCTCGACAAAGTTACGGACATAATTTGACAAACTATCCTCGAAGAAGCGGCGGCGTCCAAATGATACAAGAAAACACATTACATTATCAAGAGGAGGATATACGGCCGCAGTTACGTACCGTGCGCGAGTGGCGCCCTCTAGAGGAGATGACGCCGTAATACAGGGTTATTTTTCTTTGCGAGCGCGCTCTTATACCCGGTCGGTATGCGAGAGCGTCGTGCGCCGCCCGCCTTCTAGATTAATTAGCCAACTTTTATACCTAATGGACTCTCTTCAAATCATTAATTAACCGAGATAACGTAATGGTGCCGCTATCTATTCGATGCCGTCTCTGAAATCGCTTCTCGAGCTTCAGCGAAGCCATCTTTCAACCCGCTTTAATATTGTAGGTTTTTTTTTTATTCTCGAGTTTATTTTCCTACCATTTTGATTTTTTTACGATGGTATTTCTACGTTTAGACATACATCTAATTTCAAATATGGAGCAGTAAAATTGGGATCTTACGCAAGCAGAGCGCGCGCATCACTATAAACTGTTTTGCTGCAGTGGCCAGCGACAATTAACATCATTAATGAAAGAAGAATTATTTAATGATATTGATAGATGTAGTCATCTCAAAAGTCGCACACCAAGTTGCTAGATATTAGATTTGATCCAACACAGCGTACAATCATATACGGCACGGCATCGTCAAAAGCCTGCGCAATAGATATAAGGCGTTCCAACTCAGCAGCGAATGGTTCACGGATAAACCTCACGAAGCGGTGGTATGTATTGACCTGCGCAATGTATGCATGTTATTAGAGCGTGCTCAGATTATAACCTTAAAATCGTTACCGTACGTAGTATATACTACAGGTCCGCCAAGTTAAAGTTGCGTTGACAATGCGCAGAACGCGAACAAGGACAACATTCGGCGGAAGCGAGAGGCAATCTACGTGCGATGGAAGCAAAAACAACGCACAGAATATTTTGTTTTTTTAATATGAAATTCCTTTAAAAATATAATAGCTAATAGCAACACATTGGGGAAGCCAGGTCTTTGATTTAATACAAAAATCATTAAAATCTTGCAATTGGGAGGCGATATATCCATACGAATACTAGATAATAGTGCAGGCAAATTAACTGATTATAAGCCAAAACCGGTATTAATTGTAGACAGGAGTTTTATCATTGGAAATGGTAAAGGGGCTCATAGTAAACGCAAAAAAAGTAAATGCAGATCATGGGGTGGTATAGTGTTTATTTGGGAGGGTGGAAAGCGGGTGCAAAGTATATTATTGCGTTTTCCGGCGAAACTTGACGTTTTATCCAAAAACGTCCTATACTAAGTTGTAGATCATAAAAAATCTACAACATTCATATGGGTCACTTTTTACTATGACCTCAAAATTTGCGAGAAAAATGCGAATGCCAATGCCAAAACGAATTTTCTGTTTTTTATTTTTGGTTGTGGCAACAATAATTCAATTTTAATCAAACTTTGTGAAAGTGTGCCTTTTTATACCTTAAATTAGCATACATTTTTTAATTACACAAAAAACAAGAAGTTTTTGAGATATTTACTTTTTTCCGTCAAAATCAGACTTTTTTTAAAAAGAAATTCTGTGGTGAAAAATCATCGTAGACAGTTCTTCTGGGACTTATTTTTGTTGTTTTTACATGTACTTATTGACACAATAATAAAAATAATAGTCCCTATTTAAAAACATGCTTAAAAATGGAAAAAACTCAAAAAAGACTTTTGCAATAGTGAATTTTTCAGTAATTGTTCATTATCTGTTTAAATGTTTAAGAAAATTGCAATACTGGTTACGACATTCAATTGTACGGAAAAAAATACAATAGAAACTGTCTCTCATTTCTACACTAATGCTATAACCATTAAATTAGAATAATAAATCTTCAGATAAGTAAGCAAAATAGTCAGTTTTTGTCGTAGAATCAATAAGTATCCAATACAAAAGTTGTAGGTCAAAAAAAAATGTACAACTTTTATAGAGGTTACTATATAACATAACCTCAAAACTATCGAGAAAAATGCGAAAGATTAAATTTTTCTTTTAATTTATAATTTTAATTTTGTTTTGACGAAACTTCTGAAAGTAAATTATTTATGTCTTAAAAAATCACAAACTGTTTATGAAAAAATCTACTAAGTAGTTAAAAATGTGACAACATCAATACAGTAGAAACAGTACTTTAATAATTGATAATAATAAATTACAAAAGTTAATATTGTATCACGCCCCTAATACCAGTGCGCTCCGCAATAGCGCTTTCGAGGTCGCCACCATGGCATCATGACCAACGAGGGCGTAGGAGCCCCCTTCCGCTACGTTTCGACATACGACCTGGACCGAGCAGCATAAAAGACGGTACGCAACCCTGGCACATGAGTTCGCTCACCGGCCTGGAGGAAACTATTAACTTGGCGCACCTCGTAGGGCCTTGGTGACAACGTGGAATCCAGACGGAGAGACAGGCATCGTCAGTATACGACACGCTGCACCTACCGCGACTTGCATTTTCGAATATCTCGTTCCGAACGACCTCACCCAGTCAATATATATTTACAGATTTACAAATAAGAAATGAAAAATATTTATGTTTCATTTTTTATTTAATTTTTATAGATTGGCATAGTTATTTAACTATGCCAATCTTTGCCTTATTCGCAATTTTTCTCGGAAGTTTTGAGGTTATGTTATATAGTAACCTCTACAAAATTTGTAGATTTTTTCTTGACCTACAACTTTTGTATTGGATACTTTTTGATTCAAAGCCAAAAACTGTTATTTTGCTTACTTATCTGAAGATTTCTTATTCTAATTTAATGGTTATAGCATTAGTGTAGAAATGAGAGCCAGTTTCTTTTGTAATTTCTTCCGTACAATTTAATGTCGTAACCAGTATTGCAATTTTCTTAAAAATTTAAGCAAATAATGAACAATTACTTTAAAATTCAGTGTTGCAAAAGGCGTTTTTGAGTTTTTTCAATTTTTGAGCATGTTGTTAAATAGGAACTAATGTTTTTATTATTGTATCAATAAGCACATGTAAAACAACAAAAATGTGTCCCAGAAGAACTCTGTACGATGATTTTTCACCACAGAATTTTTTTTTTAAAGAAAGTCTGATTTTGACGGAGAAAACTAAATATCTCAAAAACTTCTTGTTTTTTGTGTAATGAAAAAATGTATACTTATTTAAGGTATAAAAAGGCACGCTTTTACAAAATTTGATTAAAATTGAATTATTGTTGCGACAACAAAAAATTAAAAACAGAAAATTCGATTTGGCATTGTCATTCGCATTTTTCTCGAAAATTTTGAGGTCATAGTAAAAAGTGACCCATATGAATGTTTCGCCGGAAAGCGCAATAATATACTTTGCACCCGCTTTCAACCCCCCGAAATAAACATTATACCACCCCACGACCTGCATTTATTTTTTCTACGTTCACTATGAGCCCCTTTACCATTTCCAATGATAAAACTCCTGTCAACAATTAATACCCACTCTCAGCTTAATTTGCCTGCACTATAAGCTGCGAGCGCTTTTGATATGAACTGTTCAGAGTTAGTAGACAAAGTAACTCCCTCCACTAAATGTTGAGTGCGCATGCTAATGTTTACATTTCTACGAACGACTTCCGAGTGTAATTTTTCACTTTGTTCCACTTTTCTGAATTGTTGTGAAATGATGTTCCTACAAAAGCCACAGGTTTCCAACTAGCTGTTATTTTAATAAACATTTTATACCTCATTAAATTTGTATATGTATATGTTACCGGCAAAACCCGTTTTCAGGTAGAACCAGTTTAACCTAGGTTAAACTAGTTCTGCCGAAGCGCGTTAGGTCGAACTAGTTTAACCTAGGCCAAACTAGTTTAACCTGGTTTGTAAACGCATACTTTAGGTCAAACTGGTATGGACTAGGCAAAACTAATTTCGATTAACGGTATTGAAATGTGCTATTATACCGGGTGATCCACGCTGTTATTTGTGGAACCAGACGAACGAAATTTGGATAGCTATAATAGACTAAAACTTTAAATTTTTAGGATATACTTGATGTTAGCATGACTTCCGTCTTTTTTTTCCGGAATGGACGTTATCTTTTAAATTGCATACTATTCTTTGCATGCATTTCAATAGGGATGATATTATAAAAACGAACCACATCGATTGACAATTTTTACTTCTTCCGGGTTTTTCCGGAAATTACGTCATGTTTTACATTGTAAACTGCAGGCTATACTTTGTCAGCGGTATTTTCAATCGTGATGATTTTCGGAACCCAAAATGTAATGATTAGTAATGAGTACCTCGATTAGACCGACAGGCGCCAGATCAATAATAAATTGTACTTGCGAGCTGATTGGCTGGTGTTCGACCTGCGATATTTATTCGTAACTTATGGTGATTTAAAGAGCTCAAACATCGTCTGGTTCCATAAATGACAAATAGTAAACAGTAGTTGACGGAGTGAGTCGCATTTTTTAGTAAGTGAAAGTAGGTGTAAAACTGAAATGAAAATGACCAATAAAATTTATAATGCAAACCAGCTTCGTTAAACTGATCAGTGACTAGGGGCCTTATAAAAGATAATTTAGTAAACTGAACAGAACTTTATTATAAGTTTATTAAAAAATAGAAATAATACAAATAAACATAAAACTCTCAATGCTGTTAACAGTAAACAAACTCTCATAAAGTCAACAACAAATACAGGATCATGCTAAGCAAGTCATAATATGGTTTTACCTATATTTGTTTTTCCTAATCCCTTATGTTACAAAGTAAAATAGGTAATAGGGGTCTTGCACTAAGTCTCAAAATTAAAAATTAATACGCTCTATTAGTGCCAAACGTATACCAGAACCGTCCGCAAACGTTTTATTTTAAGGAAAAAAATCGGTTCGTACACAATTAATAATATTAAAATCGGTCTCGTCTCTTTAAATATGATCGCGGGTGTGATTGGTGTGACGTAGCATGCTTAGTCGAAGGCCACGTAACATGAGCTAGCTACGATGCGATTGTCGTACATACTACATGTGAAAAGATTGACATTAACGTTTGGCGTACGTCTCTCAGGCGACTGTCACTTTTGATTATCATTATCATTATCATGATTATAGTAGACTAAATGTTGATGTTCACTGAAAAATATTATATAATTGCAATGAAAAACCTCTTGAGCCTTTGCAGATTATGTATTTATTTTTTGTACCGGTTTCGATCTACGATTATCATCAGCTTAAATGGTCAAGTAATCCAAAGCCGTATAAACAGTAAAATACATTTTAAAAACTTCCAAGTTCTCCTAGAAACGACAAGTCATTAGCGTGTCAAGATGGTTACTTGGTTACCATCGGATTACTTGACCATTTAAGTTGATGATGAGCGTAGGTCGAAACCGGTACTTAAAGAAATAAATAATCTGCAAAGGCTAAAGAGGTTTTTTTTATTGCAATTGTATGAAACTACACCTTTGAATATGGACTACGTCAAGAAGAAAAATATTAGCTTTTTAAGTCTTCGATATGTTTCGTTTTTAGAATATCATCTCTATTGAAATTACTGCATGAAAAGTATAGTGTGCAGATTGCAATTTCAAAGATAACGTCCATTCCCGAAAAAAGACGAAGTCATACTAACATCAAGTATATCCTAAAAATTTTAATTTTTTGTCTATTATAGCTATCCAAATTTCATTCGTCTGGTTCCACAAATAACAGACTCCATACCAGTTTGACCTAAAGTATGCGTTTACAAACCAGGTTAAACTAGTTTGGCCTAGGTTAAAGTAGTTCGACCTAACGCGCTTCGGCAGAACTAGTTTAACCTAGGTTAAACTGGTTCTACCTGAAAACGGGTTTTGCCGGTAACATATATATCAGGGTTCGGGTTTTACACCTTCTTTAAAAAATAAATGCAATTTGAGATAAGATAATGCTAAATCTATTAAACAAACTCCATTTTGTATAGCCCAAGCTTCCCTACAGGATACCCTCCTACTTTAGTTCTACAATTGCATCATCCCTTACATCTATAACCCTATTCCTACGTACAAATAACCCCGGAACGGTCACCTAGAACGCATATACTCCTCCATCGTGTAGAGTTCATAGCACTCCCAGATCCTTATTATCAATATTTGCGCCGTAGATTTGCAAATAGCCGCTTCGAGAACCTCGTTGTCCGTCCGTTATGGATACTACCGGCCATCCTCGAATGCTACTGGAAAACCCATAGACCGACGACCCTTTGGCACACTGCAAATACGTATATTTTAATGACCCCTTCCGTATATCGTAGCTGGGATTCTAGTGTTGTTCTCTCACGGGATCGCAAATAAAGCAGACATCGGATACAGTTGTTACAGGGGCGCAGACGGCGGTGGTAAAGGAGGAGAGGGACGGAAGATGTAAACGGCAACATTTGTAGAGCTTCTGTGTTCTCCAGGAGTCGTGTTCCCCTGTTGTCAAGTGGTCGGAATGTAATCGTAATCTGATAAGTAGATACGGAATCGTATAGGACTTGATTCAATCGGGGTTAAGATGTAGAGATGTATATCTTCTGAAGGGTAAGCGACTTGTTTTCGGGAATGGTGATTATTATTATAATGTGTTATCTTGGTTCTCCATAACAACTTCTCATATCCAGATTTTTTTTTGTGTTTAAGAGTCTAATGTACATTCCGAGGCACAAAAACTGGACACTTTTCTGAATTTTAATATTTAAAAACTTTTAATGTTTGTAAAAGATGCAGATTTACAAGTAAAACATTGCAATTATAGTGTTCAATAACTTTTATGAACTTTTACCAATTTTATTCTTTCAGCACATAAACAAACTTATCACGAGTAGTACAAGTCTTTGCAATAATGGAAACAAAATAAATAAACCTGCAGGTTATTATATCGGGAGATCGAAGATGACGTTATGGTGATCCAATTTGGACACACCTTCTGGAAACATTGAGAATTTGGCTGAGGTTCTCAAGAACTCTGTGCAAGGCCATATAAATTGTATTTTGATTTGGCCGAATATCTAAGTTGCTCAGTTCAAGGAAAACTTTAATTTGCAACAGTAAGTTTGACTTCACAAATAACCACTAAAAAATCCTATGGCGACTAAATTTAAAAAAAAAATGATTGATCTTGTAAAATGGGGTTTCGCAAATATCATACTTTTGCTAACTTGGAAATTTTTTGATATGCGAGGTCGGAATATTCATAAATCGTATATTGCAAACAATAAAATGCTGATAATTATGTGTATTATAAAGATTACAACACCTTTTTAATTGTCTTTTTTACAGACATTTAAGCACATTTGTTTACAAACTAAGCACCTTAATGTATCCACATGGTGATTCCAACTTAGACCACAAGACCATCATTTTGGTTTCTCCGGTATCATAAACCGCAATTTTCTTTCAATGTATTGAACATTGAAGCTTTAGAGGTCTGCCATTTACATACTTTCGGATATTAGGACGAATAAAAAAAAACGCTTGGAATTGATACGGCATTCTAACCGAATACTTAGGATCCGCACTAAGTTGCTTTATTTCTCCATAGGGATTTTTGAACAGCAGTCACATGAATTTGGACCAGGGGATTTGATAACAGTCTTCCCTAGAATTATGTTTAGGTAAGTTTCGTTTACTATTTTATTTTAACGTTTGATTTGACATTAAAAATCAGGAATTTAAACTTGAAATTTGCGGATTATGAATTAAATTTACAATAAAAACTGCTGCGATATCAAAAAATGTTGTTAAGATTTTGGTTTATCATATTGAGTTATGTCAAATCTTAAAATTAACCGACTTATTTCCTATGTCTGTATTATAATTCGCAGAGAAACACAATTCCAAAAGTCTAATGCAATTGCTGCCCATATAGAGGCAATACTGCGGTTCAGCAGTGACATATAGAACGAATTCTCCACGTATAAAATCGATCGTACCTCTTTTGTTTCCCGGTCGAGGCACACGCTCGGATCCGGTAGTCGCTTCAAATCGAAAGCCTAGCTTGGCTTCTTCTTTCAATAAAACTTTTCAATTCGAGTATTACTCAACTGGGACAATAGTGGCGAAGAAGGTAGACGAGTGATACGAAACGGCAGTCATCTTATTACATGGCGAAGAGGGCTGCGGATGTAGCGACAGTGGCGCTATCTGGGAGATGTAAGCGACGCGTCGATTGCACGTCAAAACAGCCGGAGCCGACGACGCCGTCGTCGCTTGCGGTTTAGCGATAGTGGAGAGCCAGTCGAGCAATTCAATTTTACAGCGCGCTGAATGAGTGGGCGAGGTGAAGGAAGGTAGAGGCAGCGGGCTGGTGGTGGTTTCGTTCCGTTCCTGCTGACGCGCTCAACATGTTTAAAACGGAAATTCGCCTGTGGCGAATGAAGAAAGGTTCTAATTCTAGCTTCTCCTCGGCGAATGTGTCGCTGAGATAGGTGTTCCCAGTTGGAAGGAGCTTTACGACTAGAAGATTGTAGCCCATTATTCCGTTGTTGTAACGCGACAGTCTTGCTATACTGCTCTCACTCTAACCCGGTTAGAACTGAACTTTTGCTGTTGTTTGCATTTAATCCAGTGTACAGACTTTCGTAGGTTTTGTTCAATTCGTTATGTTTTCGTCGTTTTAGTGTTGTATAGGTACATATCTCTTATAAATACTTTAAAACACCACATGAACGCATTGGGACCTATATCTGTGGAGTAGGTACTGGATTTTTAGGGGCATGTCTAGTAGGTATACTCCAACACAAAAAGAAAACACTAACATAAGGAAATTGACGTAAAGGACTGAAAGGATGAAAAGGCCAAAAATGAAAAAATGAACAGAAACGAAAGAACAAAAAAATACAAAAAGAACAGATGACATATATAATTACTAAAAGAACGTAAAGGAGGAACAAAGCAAAAAAACGACTAAAGGGACAAAATTTTGGTATAAATAGGACGAACAATTACTACTAAAACTACGAAAACTAGCTACAAATAGTACGGAAAGAACCGAATGAACAAAAAAAGATACACAAAATGACTAAAAGGACAAAATTGATACAAAATACGAACAAAAGCCAAACGCACAAAATGTACTAAAATGAAAAAAAAGACGAAAAAAACGCAAAATCGACTAAAAGGGAGCAAACAAAAATTTACTAAAACGATGAAAATTAGGTATAAATAGGACGCGAAAAGGACGATAAGGACAAAAATACGCAAATGACAAAATTAACGGAAACGACAAAATAGACACAAGACGAAAAGAACATACTAAAAATAATAAATTACGAAAAGAAAGTAAAGGAGAAAAAAAACAACATACACTAAAACTACGATACTTAACTATAATAAGGACTGAAGGAACCGAATTAAGAAAATTGATAAAAAAACATGAACAGAACAAAATTAAAATGATAAAATGGTTAAAAAATGACGAATAAAACCAAAAGCACAAAAAGATCAAAAAGGTCCAAACAGGATTAAAAAGACGAAAATGCAAAATCGAGTAAATGGACGGAAAGGACCAAGTACAGTTAAATACATTCCGGTCCAAAGTTTGCTGAAGTTTAAAATGTTTTCATGAAATTTAAAATTTTGTGATTGAATGCTGTGAAGGGGTTATCAACCCCGCTTAGGTCAACGATGGTTTTTCGCATCGGGCTCCGTTTACGATCAATGGACCGCCCCGGTCCATTTTTAAAGTTGGAGTGCCTGACCGGGTCAAAGTCGTAAAATAAATCTACTATTCCACGCCAGAAAAAGTGTACTTCCGGGAAAAATAACGCAGGAGCAACCCAAATAAGCCACTGCATAGAATTTATCGCGTGTGACGGATACCAAAAATATGCACCCCTTCGATCATAGATACAGAGAGTATAAAATAACTGAAGATACGTTAACGTGGTTTTTAATCGCACGTTTGATGTTAACCAAAAAGAAAACCAAGCTTATTTTATAGTATTAACTAGTAAAATAGAGAAGAAGAAGTAAAATAAATAGCCACTATAGTTTTTGACAAGCATATATATATGTGAACTTTTGTTTTTCAAATGGGACGGTTTATTTTTTCTCAAAAAATTGTGTGGCATTACAGAATTCGTACTCAAATATATTAAAAAGTTTACTCATTAGTTGGAGCTTTGTTAGTTCTCTATTTCGTAGAAAGGACTGATACTTTGTAATCTTACCAATAAACTTGGATGGCGCTGTAGATTCAGTGTAAAGTTTGTGGGAACGTACCTGCAATGGAAGAAAACATAGTAATAAACTTTGTCAAAACACAGAAAGATAGTTTTACTTGATTACAAATTATTTAAAATTAATCAACGAGAACGAGTAATTCCAAGGAAACCATCAATAACCTAAAACAAGACTTGACAAAATGGTAAAAAATTATTTATAACAATAACATGTTCCTAAAGAAATAATCGAACAGGGTTAAGTCAGGCTAACTGGGTTTGGACCACCACGACTATGAAATAATCAAAATATTATTACATTATATTATATTTCTGACAGTCTACCTATAGATTAAACGATTATCTTCGACTAATCTATATGAAAAAGCCGTGAATTTCGCTTTATTACAGCCATTAATAAAGTAGATGTTGTATAGCTACGGTCAAATTTATCTGTTATGCTCCATCCCTCATACATTTTAAAGAAAACAAAAAAAAATTTCATATAAGGCGACATGATACATGCACCACAAACGGACATAAAGATACGTACACACCCCCGAGGTCGGGATGCAATCAAAAATGGATACCGTGGGCGTTATTCCTGCCACGTACGTCGACTGATCCGAAATAACAACTGATCCTGAGTCCTGAGCGCTCTTGCCGGGTAAGATTTATTTCGGCCGGATTAATACGTTATGGCGGGGAGAGTGTATTGTGGGCCCATAGTAGTAGAGTTCCGACGTACCCCCCACCGTCTCCTAGGTGGATGAAGGAGCGGGTTCCGACCCGTAGGCCGACACGTACGACCCCGGGAAATTTATGGGCCGCTCCTTCCACACACCGCTGAACCATTGCCTCCAAAGAAAAGCGCGCGCGGAAAAATGCCACAGCGTATATAAGGGGGGAAGCATTTTCCCTGGGATACGCCTATGGCACAGCACGTGTTACGCAGAGCCTAAGATACATGAAGGAATAAGCAGTTATGACGGCCGGAGGCCCATTCTGTGCGTGCTTCACATGATGAATTGGCCGGATGCTGCTGCGTTCATTTTTGGGGAAGTGTTCGTTTTAATCAAGAGGAAGATGTACGAAAAATGGCTGTTGGTTAAAAGGTAGGAAAGCAAGGTAAACCCCCTTCAAACATTGCATACAAGGCTATAGGTAAAATGAGAAACAATGAATCACGGGTTGTCATTAAAATTATAACATAAAACTGACAAGTTTCAAAAGAACAATCAGAATAGACAAAACACATAAATGAATTGACATATTATAAAAGTCAATAGGGTATTACGGCGTTTTTAAAATAACGGATTTTTACAAAGTATATCCGTTACTAATACTCGTATTACAAATAAAATTTCAAACTTAACTTTAATTTAATAGAAAAAGCCGTTTGAAATTTGAATGAAAATTGCATCTAATAACAAATATAATGGGAAACAAATATAATGAGTTATTTGGCAATAATGCTTCATTTCGAACGTAGTTATGTCCAGTTATTGCGTTGGGAGCTCAGGCTGACGCCGCACTGTTATTGAGGTTAGACTACGTGAGGTTAGTGCGATGTATAAACAAAATATAAATACAATATATATGTTAAATCAGTTCTGACATGTTTCACGACATTAATGACATTTTATATTTATTGAGCTTAGTTTATATTGTCAATTACCATATTAATATACAGGGTGATCCTAAATATCATGTAAATACGAAAAGAGGTAATTCTTTGGCATATTTAATGACTAAAAATTCATATAAACATAGGTCCGCAAACGCTTCGTTGCCGATCTACAGGGTGTTGAAATTTCAAGATTTTTTTAGTATTTTTCTTTATAGCTCTTGAATCCAAGTTTTAATTCTTAACAGTTGGTGGCGAATAAAATGTCAAAATAAATACAAACAAAAGGTTATCTAAATCAAGCCAAGGCATACTAGACCAACTATTTTAAAAAAAATTAATTTCATCTAGCGAAACACAGAAAAGCTTTTATTTTTTTTTTCTCGATAACGGTGGTAAATACGAAAAAACTACAAAAGATTAAAATGCTTTAGAACAAAACAAAAAATGCATTTTGTATTTTAAAATCCACCAGCGGCGCACCGAAAAAAAGTTCATGGGGAGAAAAGGGGGCATGACCCCTGAAAAAATATCTCCCTGTAGATTCTTAAAACCATTTGGTATGCCCAATGATGTAAGTCCTACAGCGTAAACCATATTCCAAATTAAAGCTAAATATCTCAAAAACTACAAGAGCTATAAAGAAAAAACTAAAAAATCTTGAAATTTCAACACCCTGTAGATCGGCAACGAAGCGTTTGCGGACCTATGTTTATATGAACTTTTAGTCATTAAATAAGCCAAAGAATTACCTCTTTTTGTATTTACATGATATTTAGCAACACCCTGTATTTTTGAGGTACGCTTAATTTGTTAATAAACTTTTATAACTTTTATCTATACTGTTCAAAAACACAATTTGACACCTTTTATGTTTTTTATATTAATATAACCTTTTCCGGTTTGTATTAGCTATAGGTAGATATTTATAATATTAATATATTGTTAACTTTTTTAGACTCCTGAAGGACAAAAATTGTTCGAAATATTGGTTAAGGAATAAAAACAAAAAAATCTTTGACTGATTTCCGACTACAGGTTTCACCTCAGAATGCTACTTTTCGCAATTGGTACCAATTGATACCACCAACCGCGGAATTAGGACCTCAAGGGAACATTCCTAATTTATGACTAGTTCTTTTGAAGGTCACTTCGGAACGCCACATTTCGTAAAGCAACTCGAATCAGATATTTGTAAATATTTAGTACCCAATTGGTATCCTCAGAAAATATCAACCCCCAAATTAGTACCTCAAAGGAACACACCAAAATCGATGGGTTAAAAATGACGCACATCACCTCAGACCTCCACTTGTTAAAAGAACAATTCGATTCTATACTAGTTTTTGAAGGATTTAGTACCCAAGTTTTACCCTCTGAAACACCAACGTCTAAATCTCTAGATCAAAGAAACACTAAATTACGGGTAGTTCTTGCAAAATAGAAATATTTTCAGAAATATATACAAAAAGAATTAAACATTGACCATAATAGGTTAGTTCAAGATGTAAAAACTAGGTGTATGATGTTTTTTTTCTTACGACAATATAGGTATACCTGACCAAAGGCGATCAGTAACTATTTTTGTAGCTGATAATAAGAAGACCCTGGTTCGGCTGAAGTTTCGGTGCTCCTGCCAAAATTTAAGCCGAAGCTCCGGTATTCGGCTATTCGTCCAAATCCCGTTCCGGTGCATCCCTATTTATTATAAAAGCTTCATCAGGAACAGGCTAAAATACACAAAAATGAACAAAGATTAATGAACAACCTTACAACCAGAGCTCTGAGAAGTTGGCCTGGGTAAAGGAATCATTTGCATAACAAATGGAGTACCTATCCAAGTTTGTATGTATACTCCACAAACAACAACTTTCTGCAAAACTCCTGCAAAAAAACCACCCCTAGGTTCCCGGTGCTCAGAAATATGGAAAATTCGACGGGGCTATTTGTCGGAACGTATTACGAGACCTACATCGCAGAGGTGGGGGGTCCAATTTCCCCCGTTAGGAATCGGACGGCAAACGACCATCGTACCGGAAAAAAATGGGCCCTTCGCGTCACCCTGCTGCGGTTGAGGTGATTCCGCGGATCGGGGTGTCTCCCCTGCACCCCACATTTCCAATCCCTATCCGTCGCCGAATAACTTTTATTTATGTCTGCGGAAATGTGTACACATAAGCCTCGCGCGTGGACCCAGCAAAAAAGTAGACCGACACCGATGATACACTGCCGCGATTGTGGAGTCCCCTCGTGACGGTTGCGGTCATTCGCCTAAATCGCGACCCGCTCTCACGGAAATGGCCGCTCCGGACCACCAAGACTTTTTAGCAGGTCGTAAATGGGATCGTAAGCCGTGGTGACCCCAAAGGGTTGCGAAATTATAAAGGAAAAGTTGAATGTTAGCGATCACGTAATGCCAACGTGTATGTATTAAAATAATCGTAGTGAATTTAGTATTTAGTCGATTATGAATAATTGAAAAGACTGCCTGAAAAGAAATTACGTCAGATTTCGTGTTCATGGCTTTTATAAAGAAAGGCTGGCAATTAGTGGGTTCCTCCTGGGATTTCCGGGAGCGAAGTCCCGGGAAATTAGCTGCTTTTTATAGTACATATGTACCGACTCCGAGATTCACGTTTTAAAAACCGGGACGCAACTTATGAGCACGATTGGAATTATTAGGAGCGGAATATTAATAATGATAATGGGAATAACATAGCGATGGTGAAAATGAATGATCTATTTAGCAAATTGCATGCGATAAAGCTATAGAAGAAGTAAAACACATCAATATATTATTATACAAAAGCTTTGATCCAATTATTATTTACAATTGTAATAATATACTCAGTGGACACTGCTTTTCGTGTAAGGTTTTATTTAAATTTAAGAGTGACTAGTTTCGCTAACGCATCATCAGACTCTCCTGCAAATTGCGACGAATGCGATAGTAGGTCAGACGTAAGTTGCAGTTGAGAATTAACGAACATAGAAAAGCTAAACTCACATCCAATTTCGAAAAACACATGCTAGAAACAGGACGCAGAAGGACAGACGACAACAATATTAAAATGATTCACAGGGCAGACAAAGGAAGAATTTTAGATCTTTTAGCTTTTCCAATAGAATAACACAAACATGAACGGGAAGCACACTCTTCTGAACGATGAACTTCAGGGCGCTGTGCCTCCCCTCCATCGGTACCTGTGGAAATGAACCAATAGTATCCAAGTATGTTCTGTAGTGTATGATTTTACCAACATTCCAACAATTGTTTATTTGTCAGGACGTGATTAGTGTTTGTCCATTACGTATGTGCTGAGCGTTGCTAAGAAATCAAAGGGATACACCATTATTGCTGAGGTTGATGGTAAGACATTTAGAGAAATTATCGCACACGGCTCTGTTACAATTAATTGGGATGCATGTAAAAACTAATTAAAAACTTCTACCCTGCACCAAAGCCACTTGTCCGCTTTAACAAATACCAATAAGATGTCGTTGCCGAAAAGGCTCTACTAAGATTTTTTTCAGTTGGATTTTAAAATGGGATAGGTATATCTCATAACCTGCCTATCGAAAAACTGACAAATACGATGATGTTATTCTAATGTTATAGCTAATAATAATAATAACAAAACCATAACTTCATTATCAATAGACAAAAACTTAAAAATGTATAACTAAAGATGAAGATAGATACATACATTATCATACGGACATACCGTAATTATGAAATAATGCCCCCTGGCTTCTTTAATTTTTTATTATTTTTATTACATAGCACTCTTTCCCTTATGGACATTGGACACCCTTTCCTTATACATAAGATGAGCAGAGGTCCCGCTGGCGCATTTGGCGGGATACTCCCGCTATCTCACATTTTGTCCCGCGTCCCGCGGTGTTTAATAAATGTCCCGGTTTTTGTAAAATGTTTAGAACATTCGTAGCTACACTATACATTGTCTATTAGTACATACTTGGTGTTCTTGTTTGGACCAAACATTCTTGATGAACCAATAGTATCCAAGTATGTTCTGTAGTGTACATTTTTACCAACATTCCAACAATTGTTTATTTGTCAGGACGTGATTAGTGTTTGTCCATTACGTATGTGCTGAGCGTTGCTAAGAAATCAAAGGGATACACCATTATTGCTGAGGTTGATGGTAAGACATTTAGAGAAATTATCGCACACGGCTCTGTTACAATTAATTGGGATGCATGTAGAGTGTTTGAGATAGGGGATCTTCTGACATGCTTTAAATGTTGTGGTTTTAATCACAGCCGAAAATTGTGAGAAAGATCCTATTTGCCCACGGTGTTCTGGCAGTCATGCAATCAGCGACTGTAAATCTAAGACTCTATGTTGTGTCAACCGTAACTATGCCAAAGAAACGCTAAATCACGACATATGTGATATCGCTCTTGCGGTGGTCAACGGCCTGTGCAATTTACGTAAAAAAAGCAAAACTAGGGCAACAAAGAATCAATTACGATGGACATTTTTTCTAAGTAAGAAGTACGAAAAGAGTGCATTGGACGGACGGCAGCAGTCGGCACTGAATAACCTTGCTGATACTGCAAATCGCACAGCAAATCAACACATTGTTTATGCACTTAAATGTCAGATCTATTGTCAGCAAAATCGTTCGGGTGAAAGAATTCATTGCTCTACATAACTGCGAAATTTTTGCTGTCACGATTTTGGGCGAATATATTCTATTCCTGGAATATATGCTATTCCAGGATACAGACTTATACGGAAAGATCGAGCTGGCAGAGGTGGAGGAGTGGAGTTATATATCAAAGACACAATGCGGTACTCGCGTATCAACTTACCAGATTATCATGAGCACAAAATAGAGCAATTGTGGATAGAGATACAGATTAAAAAAATCACAGTAGCGGTAGGTGTCATTTACCGTCCGCCTTCGGCAGGTTTAGTTTCACTACAACTGCAGGAGGCTAGCTTCAATGATGTTTACATGCAAACTCTGAATATCCTAGTCATGACTTTGATATAGATATGTTGTCTCCCTCGACTTCGAGACAAGCATTAAAAACAATTCTGAACGATTACTCGCTGACCCAGGTGATATCAGACCCGACCCGGATAACTGCACTGAATCTTTAATTGATCTAATTCTTATCAGCAACAGTTTTCTGAACGTGAATGGGGACGTGATCAAATGTGATTTTTCCGATCATCATGATCGGACATCTGTGGAACTTAGCCATTTCAGAAACTTTGATTTGTATGCTTTCCTCCAGGATGCGTCATTGATCCCATGGGATGTTATGTACCAGCTCTCTGATCTAGATGACTAGTTGCAGTTCTTCAATGGGGCATTACTCGAACTATTCGATATACATGCGCCAAAACGAGTGATTCAACTGCGTCGTAGGCGCAGCCACCCTTGGCTTACTGACACTCAGGTAAATGAGGAACCTCAAAAACAACGGTTGGCGGAGGTACAAGCGTAGTAAATCTCCAATTCACCGAAAATATTACTGCGATCGAAGAAATTACTTCACCAATGCTGTAATTCAAGAAAATGGAGCATATTTTTCATCTCGTACACGTGGTCTCAAAGACCACGTTACTGTGGCAACATCTTAGATCGTGGGGTGTGGGTGGTGATAACCAAAATAATCGCATACCGATAGACTTGCCTGATTCTCACTCTTTCAGTGACTACTTTATTACCAGTATACCGGGACTGCCTTGTGACTCGGACTATGTGGACACTATAATATGGACACAATAAAGAATATTATTATTATACAATTTTAACTATTTATTACTAAATTAGTATTTTATATTTACACCGATTTTATAGTGTTTGTCAGTTTTAACATGTGTGAGTGTACCTACAGTTTTGTTTTATCTTTTTGACACGTAAGTGATTTTTTTACTTCTTAATGTAAGGTTAATTGAATTTGAATGTGTTATTTGCAGGAGAGTCTGATGATGCGTTAGCGAAACTAGTCACTCTTAGTTTAAATAAAACCTTAAATGAAAAGCAGTGTCTATTGAGTACATTATTATATTTTATCATACGTTTTCAATTTTAATTTTTTTTTTGAAATACCTATATGAAAATCGTAAATTATTGATAACACTAGGGAATATGGATTTTGTCAATAAAGGGTCTGTCCCAACACGCAGAAAATACCGTTCTGGTAAGATACAATCTGTCGGCGCTACTTTTCATCTTTAAGTTGTGCATAGAAACATAACTGGTCACCATGAAAACGATACTTGAACGGTGTTTTCTTCAGTTGTACCAAACCTAAAGTAAACAAGCGTATTCGATAGATTTCTTTACGCTGAACAGGAATCCTTGCACAGTAGTTTCCTTTCGCGCATTTGTTTCTGAATTGAAACTTTTTACTGGAGAGGCAAAAGCAGTTACTAGTTGAACAAAATAAAACAAACACCGTGTTGTTAACGTAACGGTCTAACTTTGTTGCTTCAAACGCTGTCAGTGCTTCAAGGATACTTGTATAACTTTCAGGATTTCTAGTAGAAGTGGAAAGTTTAAGGTTCAGTTAGGGTCTCAAGATTCTGGGCCACCGAATTGAGTTGCTAGGAATCCGTAAAAAATGGCAACATTGCTATTGTTTATAGTTGACCAAAACTTTTTTGAAAACCTTAACTGATACGGAAACTGTTTCGTCTGGATTTGGATTCAGCGTAAATAAATCTGTCAAAACAATTACATATTTAGTTTTCATTCACAAAATTCTTCTTTCTTCAGAATTCCCAATAGTTTACGATTTTCTAACTGTTTTCGGAAGTCCAAAAATCGTTCTGAAGAATTTCTGGGTGTAACTCCGATCAATTTTGAGTGTACCTCTAAATTCAGTGTCATTTCATAATCACACAGCCTTAACAAAGTCCAATGTTGGAAGCTATCCCTACAAAGGATACCATTTTGTTCTGTGACATAGTAACAATGGTAAAAAAATGTAAAAAGAAATAACCGACAGATGTTTCCAGGAGTGTAGCAAAACAAAAGAAACAAAGTTACATAACTGGTATACTAAATTTATAAGCTAATTAATAAAATTAATAAGAAATCTCACTCAAAATAAAAACTACAACAAACCTAAAATGACACCCCAATCCGCTATTAGTAGTCAGCTGTTAGCTTTCAGTCATATTGTTTTTTCGCAAGGCCATTTCCAAGCAATCCAACCCCCTTTCGAAACAGGGCAAACCATTCAAGAAGAAAAAATCGCCTTCTTACATCTCACACAGTTAACGGAACGTTAAGGTAAACAAGTTTCCTCGTAGGCCGCGTTTCCATTATGTTCTCCAGCAGAGGGATTGGCGGAGAGCGGGCGGTGTAGAATTCTGGCGCATTAAGGGCTCCCAGGGCAACCGTGGCGGCGGTGATTAATTTAAATTTGGTTGACACGAGCGCGGTGTGGGGCGGCGGCGGCGGCGAGGAGACGCGTGGTAGAGTAGACGCACTGTAAGGGAAACCGGAACATGACTGGATTACCAGGCGTAGGCTGTGAAATCCGCTGTACGAACATACACAATGAACGGTCGACGGCGATGCCGACGATGGCCGTCGCGACGAGGCGGGTTATTAATCCTGATATTCATATTTTCGGAACTGACCCACGCCGGGTTAATTTGCTCTTTTCGGCCTCTCTCTCTCGCTCTCGGTCCGTGAAATGCCGGATGAATGAAATGTGCGTGCCCCGAAGTAGATTTAATTAATGTTATTAGTGTTGTGGGTTTATTATTCGTTCGCTTGTCGTTGATTCCCTTTGCTTGAGGAGATTTAGTACGAACCCATTTGTTGAATATCCAATATGTCTGTTGCGGCAAATATGTATTTTCATTTTTGTAATATTATTTATTATGTAAATAAATATAGTAGCACCATCTTACGTCAAATACCTTAAGTTCATTTTTGGCGCGTGCTCCATGGGCACGTTTTATGTATGTTTATCATATGAATTTGTAATAATTTTTAAACCATACAAGTATACGATTTTGAACTATAAACAAGTGTTTCAATAGCGAACAAGATGATCCCATCCGAAAAGCTATTACATACAGTCCACTACAATTGGGAGTAATTCCTACATCACCACAACAATGTCATAAGGTCGGTGTGAATAAGAACTGAACTGGTTAGTTTACTCTGAGAAAACAGAAGTAACTGCTAATAATATTTCTGGTTGTTTCAGTGCAGATACAAGGGAATATTATTGGAAATACATGAGAATTCGAAACTTGTCGCTTAATTTATTCAGATTCATACAACCGGGAATTCATCCGGAAGATCAGAAAGTTGATACCAAAGAGACTACCTATCTGCCATGCCATGCTCCTGGCAAAGCTAAGTACTAAGGACCACCTTCTGAGTACAACTACACAATAACTTCGATTATACAATTAACAAACGGGAGATTGACGATACGTGGGACACTAAATATGAACGACATAATTTTGATCCACAAAATACAAACCAAAATAATAAAACAGACATGACACTAACTACCAACTACGACGACTACAACACAAGACAACGCCACAAAATACGCACCCACAGAGTAACAACATCATAAAACAGGATGAACATTACATACAACCAAATCAATTCGCGCTTACAATGACATGCAAGATAAAGACAAAAAACTAAGTAACAAACATAAAGATTTGATGTAGTTTAAGTTCTGTAATCTCTCTGTGTTCTCAAAAATGTATCCTCTCTTGAAACTTGTATTACTATTATTATTTTTTATTGCATTCTAGATATATCTTCAAATGATGTATTCGTTGATAGTTTTGTAAGTTTAACGTTTTAATTTTTCTTGTTCTTTGTGTTTCGTTTGATATAGTTATGCAATACGCATTATCTTGTTTCCGATACCTATACATTTTTCAGATTTAATTAAATCTCCATTTTAAACATTTTGCGGCTGTTCGCATGGCTCTACTGCGTTTTTATATCTTTTTGAGCTCCGAATGACCTCCGGCCATTCATAGTCGCTCTGTCTCGTTCGAACTGCCTATACGATATATACACTCAATCGAAATTTTCTAAATTTAAAATTTAATTTTTAGAAAAAATTGTTTAAAGTTTTAACTTTTGACTGGTCCTCTTACTGATCAACATTGTCTGAAACGACATTATAACCTATCCATGTAAGTTTAATAACGACTATTTGCATTCCTTAACCTGAAAAAAATTTATGTTTCCACTAATTTAGGCACGTTTCCGTTTGTCTCCGTTTTGGTTTTACCTCCAATTGCTGCATATCTTTACAGTGAGTTTCCCGATACTTATACCGTTTTATGCTTGTGCGGATTTTTCGGATTTGACGGTAGGTTTGCTTCGACCGATTGATTTTTCTTGTAATTTTGATTATATCCTCTTTTGTAGATTATGTTCTGAAGATGACAGTATGAACTGTCGAAACATGGTCACATAGTATATTTAATATACACTTGCACAGATATAAGAAGCTGTCTTTCTACAATAAAACTATCAAATACCATAGACAGCATTAGGCACCATCATGAGTCAGAAAATTGCATAATCTTCTTCATATCTATCTATAATTTGGTATATTGCAAGAATCTGTGTATAAAAATAACTCAGAAAACTTTTATTTATTTTAGGTGTTTCTGATTCCAATTAAAACTATGATATTAATAAAAATTGTACAAAAGTATATCAATGCAATTTTTATTTATTGAATTTATTGTTCAACAAAAATATGGACTGATTTGTTTTTTTATGGTTGAAAGCTTGTGTACCGTTGGCCACTGTCTAATAGCCACATGTTCTTAAGAACATAAAAAAATGCACAAAAAAACGCGTTATGAGGTATTACAACAACAAGTTAAGTCTTTGTTGATAAATTAATCACTATTAAGTTTATTATTATTGTGGTATAAAGTTACCTAAAAAAAAAATCTCATGTGGCCAGGCACATGACTTTATCATACTATATATAAAATTAATAGTAAATGAGATTCTATTTTATCCGAGATCGGTCGTATCTGCATTAAAATATACCTAGTTAGCCAGGATTTGACAGATATTTTGATACAATAAAAAGTGATCGGATTCTTTATTCTTCTTTTATTTTAGCAATCGCTACATGTTTCGTGTCCTACTGGGCACTTCTTCAGGCGCTATAGGAAATGAAATATAAATTACACAATTGACAAACAAATCAAACTAAAAAAACACAATTGTAAAAATTTACATTTTGTCAGGCGTGGGGCCGTGGAGAACATAAAACAACATACAAAGGTCACAAACAAACATATATGAGACTGCAGAACAGATTTTTTTAAAGATATTTTGATACTATTGACAGAAGGTATTGTCAAAACAGCAACGTTTGACACTACCTATTGTCATTAGAATGAAAATATCTGTCAAATCCTGGCTAACTTGTTTTATATGAATGCAGATTGCAGACACGACCGATCTCGATCAAATAGAATTTGCTCATGCAGCTAAACTGTTAATTTTACCAAAAAATGTCATACACATAAATTATTCAGAATTTCTTCTACTTTAATTTATTATTTAACTATTTTGCCGAAATTACAGAAATGGCGGCTCATTTGCAAAATCCTTGAAAAAGGCTTAGAGTAAACATAGAGTTCTTTAGGACCCTTTTGAACAAAAAGCTTTTCAGCTCTAAGTTTGGTCATGAAACTTGTAGATATGAAGTTTCGTCCCGATACCTTTAGGCTCGATTACAATACTTAAAAAGTAATCCATATTTTTCATTGTAATTTTAGTAAAATTTCTTTGTTCATCGATTTGAAAATGAATGTTCGGATAAATATGGTGTAGAAGTATAATTTATTATTTTGTTTTCGTCCCTTCGTCGTTATTCTCCAGGTTTCCCACACATATACAGGTGAGTAATACCGTAATATCCCGGTCCCATACAATAATCACCAGGTATTCATCTTCATCTCAAAGGTCCACGGAATCATTATGTTTACGACCTAAAGGGAAAGGGGGGAGAGGGCGAAGGTTGGAACGGCCCACAGCCCCGTAAACCCACTTCCCCTTCCATAACTCCCCCACGACCATTGCCATTCATAGCAGGATCGTGGCGCACCATACAGACGTGTACTCGTTATTGCCCGTCCGGGTGCTGTTACAAAAGCTGAAAGAAGCGTTCGGGCAGAGCGGCTGCCCCGCGGGGGCCTGATTTTCATCACACGAGAGCGAAGCGCACGACTTTACAAGTGCTGTTAGATTTTGCAGCACTCACCTCACGGCAAAGACTTCATTAGCGGGCCGCTAATTCTTTTTCGTCTGCTGTTGATTCTGTGCGCTGTAAGCTGTGTGCTTTAGAAATGCTTAAATGGGATTTGCCCATGAAAGAAATACGCATTACCATGGGTGTGAAACTAATGCTGAAAGAGGCGTGAACAGAAAAATAAGCAGTATTTTATAGCAAGCTTAATGATAATAAAGTTACAATTTTACCTCAATGCATTCGAAATAGTTTTTCAGTTGACTTTAACTTCTTGTTTCTTCTTTATTAGCTGTCAACTTCCATAATATACGTTTTAGCTACAACAGTTGTGAAATAACAGTTCTACAGTAACAAACAAAAACTTTCCACATTATCATACCTCTAGGTCACATACACCATCACTCGAACCTCATTTTTAAACATGAAACTGTTGTTGGGTAGGTTGAACATTATTATTATTACTATTACTTCAAATTAACAAATAGTGCAACTTATGGCGAAATCCTGACAACATAATAAAATTGAAATAAAACGATCAGAAATTATTAACGATTTGTATGTTCACGTGCCTTTATAGTAGAGTGACCATGTCCAGTGACCATGAGTGACCGGTCCCGATGTGGGCAGGACTGTCCCGCCTGATGAACCGTCCCGAATTTTGTCCCGATTTTTAAAAATGTTATTCTAATGTCCAGAATTTCTCAGACGCCATCAAAGTAATGATTTTGTTAGCTTATTAAAGTGTACCATACTTTTCTCAACAAAATGACCCAGACGTATTTAAGAGAAATATAGGTAATTGAGATATTTTCTAGCCAATTTTGAAAACATTAGAGTATTTAGTTAAGAGGAATCATTAGAGCTAGAGCTTAGTTTTGTATCAATGATCTTATGTAATGCCTCAAATCATAGATAAAGATGTAATACTTGTTGTAGTAATGTATATGTATAAATTGTTAATGTTGTATCCATGCCATGTGATAAAATATGTCTAACTCATGTACTCAAAGAAGTGAAATTTTGATATATGGGATATTGATATTTCTACACAAAATTGTGTACACTTATACAGGAAGGTATAACTGAAAGATATTATGTGATACTTTTTTCAATTTTAAGTTGTGTTCTCCGTACAAAAAATCGCAAAGTCATATATCAGATTCAGTAACTTTTGTCAAAAACGATAAAAAATTTCAAAAATCTATCAGTAGACGGAAAATTGTATCTTTAATTTGGTGTATAGCTTTTCTGATTCTGTGAAAAAATAGCGAAGAAAACCCCTCCGAATTTTTACGTGTTTTGTGAGTAGAATGTAGGGGATACGGATTCACTTTGTGTTTAGAGAATCGACTGTTTATTGTGTAAAAGAACAGATCTGGTGTATAGAAATTTCACTCAATCAGGATTGCCAAATTCTATATTAAATATTGCTGACGAACAACGTACTACTTTGAGCTCCTGATTGGGTGAATGAATGAATGAATGAATGAACACTTTCACAAACATAATAATTAACTTATTCAAACGATTTTTAAACGCGTCTTGTGTTTTTAATTTAGTCAAAATGATTTTGATTAATTTTAAATTTTAATGGATATTTAGTTGTAATAAAGAAAAATATTATTATCAGGTTGTTTATTGTTCATAAAAATGCTTTCAAAATTTAAATTTAAATGACCTTGTAATTAACATCACAAATATTTACAGATTTCATTAGTCTAAAAATAATCACAATCTGGATAAATAGTCAAGAAAGGAAAATTTAAGAACATTTCAGAAAAAACTCCGTTATTGGAAATCAGTTGGAAACAAATCACGTGCTTTGGTGTAGTTTTCTAGCGGCGAAGACACTGAAATACAATAAACATATTGCGTCTAATAAGTAGAAATAATGCCTTAAAGTTACAAGGTCTTTTTGATAATTATCTAGCGCTGGAAGTCACCGCTAGACACTCACTGTTGGAAGAAAAAATATTTTCCAGGTACATTTCTAATCATTATCTACGTCAGTATCATTGGTTAGCAAACTTCTTAAAAAACATGAAGAGAAAATGTTGAGACATGGGCAGGACGTAAACTTAAGTTAAATAGAATTAATAATAATTAAATCCAAAACCTGGATTTAAACCAGGCATCTTTTGGTATCCAGAACAATGCACAAATATATATTATATGCTATCGGGGCTATGACATGCTTTTTTTAGTTCCTTATAGGGTAAAGTACACAAGTAGTAATTGGCACTCCAAAACGTTGGCACCCAAGTAATTCAATGCTAATCAAATACGAGTGTCAACCACTTTTGCGTTTACACTACTTATTTCAATTGCGTATTACGGAATGTCCGTACAATCTTTTCAATTGTATTTTTTGAATAATGTAAAGAGAAACTTAAAAAAAATTAAAGAAGAACAAAAACCTAGCTTAGAAAGCTATCTTCAACTTTATTTCCATTCATCTCCCGCTAATCAAAAAGCCGTGCAATACTTAAGATAAAAATATGTTTCAATTCTTGGCAATATGTTCGCGTCCAGATTTGGAGTTTTAAAAAGTTGGCCCCCCTACTTTACGGCCCTGAATAGCTATCTAACAGATCTATGAGGTTTGTAGCCCTCTTGTAGCCCGGCAAATGAGAATATATACCGGTTGCGTGGGCGGTGAGCATAACGTGAATATAAAGAGTACATGACGCATTATGCGTACCGCCGCCAATACGTCTTCTCATTTGACGGTTTATAATAGGGCAACAAACCTACAGATCTGTCAGATGGCTAATTTCTTATAGCTAGCTGAAAATACCAAAATATATTTAGAAAACCAATGCCAAACGTCAACTTCATCAATTTATTTGGATTGTTCTGTATTTCTGGCCGTTGGCATGGTCAATATACCATCCTTTAGATATTTTCTGCTTCATCTTCCTTTAGATTTCTGTCTTTTTACTTAGTAGTAGTTTTGCATTGGTAGTAGTGGTAGTTTCCTATTGGTGGTTTCTCGACTTCTTCATATTCTTGCAGCAGCCTCCATATCCACAACCATCTAATAATGCCTACAGTATCGTTATGAAATTCATTGCAATTTTACCGAGTTTCCAAATTAAGAGGCACCAATTTGCTATTGAAAAATTGATGGACGTCTTCTTATAATTGATGATTAAATAAAGGGTGTTACAATAACAGTGCAATGTTTGAATTGCGCGGTATTTCGGCAGTTATGATTCGATAGGTCAACGAGTGACACAAGTCAACTGTTAAATATTACTATCAAAACCGTGAAAGTTTGTTTGCTACAATTCGTAAATTGCGTCCAATTTACGGTAGAAGTAAGTACCAAATTCATCAACTGTGAAAAGAACAGTCGAAAAAAAGTACTGGTTCAGTAAAATACCCCATTAAATCCAGCAAATGTAACCATGCTTGTGTACAAACTACCAATGTTAAAAGGCATATAGTCGTTCCGAAACAATTGACCCAACAACTTCTCCCACCAGAACATGCATATCGAAGAGAGTTCACTAATTGTACCATTGAACAACAAACAGTGAATGCCGATGTTTTGTTGTCTCTCTTATGCAAAAGAAAAACTCGTACTCGGTATCATATAAATTGATTCTACTTTCAGATGAGGTGACGTAGACGTACCAATATTTTCCTTCTGACCTCATCGCGATAAATATTAATACACAAGAGGCAGAAAGGGATAATAAAATCTTCGCGTGATAACATAGCGAGATAAGAACCCGTATAGATGGACCCTTGCACACTCAACACTCAACAATAAAATTCCGTCCAAGCGGTCGTATTTCGAGAGTTGCGTAATTGAGACGAGTTGTTTTTATAGCCTCGTGCTCGTATATATGTCGGTTATTGATGGCGCATATAAAAGTAGAATAAATAAGTGCCCGTATAGGATCACGTCAGCCTTGTTTGAGCGGAGCAAACAATCATCATCATCGTTGGAGAATTTGCGCGATTTCTTTATAAATAATATGAACGCGACCATTATTTGTACATCGTTTGATATCCACGCGAAAGAGACGCCAATCGTTCACGAGAATGATTGATCTGTTCCGAATAGAACCTTATTGCTACGTTTATTTATATCTTGGTCAATATTTCCCTATTTACATCAGTTCATTTTACAATACTGTAATATAGGTTATGGTGCGATATGCTTAGTTTCTCCCTGCCAAGTGCAAACTTTTTAGTGATATTGTGGCATAGCGGAATGTTATTTTCTGACGCCAACCTAACACTGTACAGTTAGTTTTATTAATAATGGTAATCGAATAATCTTAGTAATTCTACCGCATTGTTTGAAGCAACAAACAATACGACAGAATTCCAACAAACTGTACGAACGCGAGATGACACGAAGGGGTCGTGTGAGACGGAGTGGGGCTATTTGCTACAACACTCTGCTGAAACGTATTCTGTGGATTGTTAGCTACTTTTCATTTGCTGCCGGTAGAGTGCGCGCCCTAGCTTTACAGCTATGTAGAGGAATCATGGGACATCTCTGCTTAGTGGTATTTCTTTGCTGTAAAACGCGGGAGTATAACACAAAATCCTCACGCAGTTTTTCGCGTAATAACTTCAGGTTCAAGGTTCGAGCTTTCCATTCTATTTGCATAATAACTGGAGCTGGTTCTAAGGACATACTGTAATGATGAAGTAATATCAAATATATCGATATAGGTGATACAGACGAGATGTAAATTTTAATAAAATAAAAATTCCAGCTCCAACCTAGATTTGAACCAGGTTGTCAAAGGTCCCCGTCAATTCATTAGAGAAATTTTAGAACATAAACAGAACTGCAAATCATCATAGTACACAAATTAATTTGAAATTGTCCCAACAAAGAAGACTAATTCACTGTGCGACAAATTTTGATCAACTTTCTTCCTCCCGGGAAATTTGACCCCCTGAACACATTCATGGCGTTTTTCTAGGTTAGCTCGAATAAGCGGATCAGAAAACACTCTGTATATAATGGCAAAATCGTCCAGTCAAATCGTTTCCGAGGGTGCCTATTCCAGGAAAAGTTTTCTTTCTCTCATTCTATATGTTTTTTGTGGTGCTGAACCCGATTGTCAACTTTGCTGCTTCCCACGGATGTGGCTTCCCAACAAAAATCGCAAAAACAAAAAAATGTTAACCATTTTTCAGTTTTTTGCGAAAAAGTGATAAAACTATGCACCTTTCGAGGCAGGCCATACAAAAATAATGTACATTAAATTTCCTATAAGAGCACTCCTGAATTGCGTTTTTGGGTGAGCGGTTTGGCCGCTAGAGCGCGCTGAAAGAAGGGCAAATTTTCCTACTTTATGGAAAACCCAGTTTTTGAGTTAGTTAAAAAGCCGCGAGATTGGGTTGATATATTATGTCATATTAAGCTAACCGAAGCCGCTAAGTCAAGATTCCGAATGTTTATAAAAAAATAAAAAATTACATGTGTAATACATTAAGTATTAATTAAAAAGAGCAACTATATAGTTATTAAATAATTAGTAATAACATAGGTCTCTACTGAATTTTTGGTGAAGGGCTCTTGTTATCGCGGTTTCGCGTAATGTGAATTTCAACGCGCTCTAGCGGCTACACAGTTTGGCCAAAATAACTCATTAAGTGATGCAATTTGTAGAGAATTTAATGTAGTTTTATCAAAATCTAAGCTTTTTTGTAATTACGCGCACATCACATAATGTAGGAAAATTTCGCCTTCCTTCAGTGCACTCGAGCGGCGAAACCATTCAACCAAAAACTACACTTGATGGCGGTTTTTATAGCAAATTTAGTGTACTTTATTTTTGTATATAGTGGTCTACGTCGAAAGGGACATAGGTTTAAGACTTTTTGGCAATAAACTGAAGAAAAGTCGAAAATTTTTAGTTTTTTTTGCGTTTTCCGTTGTGTAGCCATATCCGTGGGAAGTATCAAACTATAAATTCGGATTCAGCTCCCCAAAAAACATATAGAATGATAGAAAAATATAGAATATAGAAAAATACTTCTATATTTTTTTCCTAGCCAACACCATTCGACTGGACTCAAGTTATGAATAAAATTAAAAATAAATTTGCAAATATCTCGCTTATTCGAGCTAACCTAGAAAAACGCCTTTGTGGAAGTGTTCAGGGGGTCATAAAGAATCATTATTAGCTAAAATTTTCCGGGAGGAAATATTTTGTTGCACAGTGTTACTTACTTACTTAATTTCTTAATTATTAGAATTATTTTTATCTAGTTCTTACTTATAGAGTGTTCTATCATTGTTGTCTAACATGATTATCATAATCATTCCATTCCAGTCATGCTTCTACCTGCGCAAGATTACTTCGTGTTACTAATGATGCTTTGTATACCCATCCGAACAACAGAATCAACGACGAGAGCAATAACACCCATGTCACAATAACACAATAACAATTTCCCATAGCAAAACATGCATCCTGTACTCAACTCACGCTGCATGGCGACTTAAGAAGCGTAAAATTGCATCGCAGCAAAAAAGGGTTGTCCTTCGTGCACCGAAAATCGCCAACATGAAAAAATTACCTAATAGCCTGCTAAGAGAGACACTCGGCTCTCGGAATTGTAACACTCGATGGAACACGAAAAAATCAAGTGAGCCTAATGATTTCCGACTCGCCGTAGGCAGTTGGCCATGAGCAAGGTTGAGCTGTTGCATTCGCATTGTTTACGGTGCTGAGTGCCACGCTCGTTTGGCTATAAAGAACGCCAAGGTCGTACAAAATGAAGCTGGTGACTCGCGTACCCATAATATTCTTGCATTCATAACCAAACCGTTTTTGTTTGTTTTTTTTTTTGTTTTGGCTCGCGTGCCAGTTGTGTAATCTATTTTTAGGCGTTACGTATGGTAATCGCAGGATTTGTGTTGTTAGCTTGGTAATTGTTGATTTCCTAAAGACATTGTTCACGTTTAGTTATGACTTGGTTCTGTTAAGATAACATTTGCATACTCAATCATAACTAACTATCTGAAACGACGTAAATCATTTGAATCAATTTGGTATGAATTTCTCGAAATATTTGTGATGTACGGTAGACGGGTACATATCGTTAAAAAATAAGATTAAAATATGGTTAATGTTCAATCGTGAAATGTAAATTAAATAATTACATACTGCAAAAAATTCAAAAAATGTTTCAAATAAAAGTTTTGTGGATTTATACAACCGCTGGTTTAAATATAGTTTAGTTTACAGTGTGGTCATTTTATTATGGAAATTTGCAAACCTTTCTATCTTCTAATAGAACATCCTGCATACCTATTTTATTTTTTTTATTCTAAGATTGATTCTAAGAACATTTTTTAGAAATAAGTTTCTTTGAAAATGCATCATTTCTGAGTTATGAGTAATTAATCAAAACTCCTTAATTTCAAATTAAGAATATTTTCCCACATACATACACATTTATTTTAATGTGGTAGGTTGGACATTTAATTTAATTCTATTTGAGTTGTTATTTTTTCTTGGATTTTTCATTTTTAACTCGTTTGGTTCAAGTAAAAGTTTGTGTTTTGATTAATAAACTAAAAAATAATGCATTTTATAAAAAAATAATTCTTACAAAAAAATTTTTAGAATTAATCCTAGCATTAAAAAATGTACAGGGTGTTCTGTTAGAAAAAGAAAATGTTTGCAAATTTCTATAATAAAATAGACACCTGTATATTAAGAAAATATTTGAACTAGAGGTTGTTTAACCCAAAAAACCCTCATTTGAAAGAGTTTTAGATTTTTTTTGCAGAGAATTATTTAGGTGTTTCGGTAATTTTGACTATTTTTGGTTAATAGCTTATAATCAAAAATTAATGCATTTTATAAAAAATGATTCATATAAAAAATTCTTAGAATTAATCTTAGAATCAAAAAAATTAATAATATATCGGCTGTTCTATTTAAAAAAGGGAGAGGTTACCAAATTTCTAGAATAAAATGAGCACCTGCATATTGAAAATATATTTAGAAGATAGCTAGTTTAAAACCAAAAAACTTTTGGTTGAACAATTTTTTTAAATTTCTTACGGTTGGAGAATTATTTAGGTGTTTCGGTAATTTTGGCTAACCCTATATATTAAATACAGGATTACTATAAATAATTGTAGTCAAAATAGGCAGTGAGGTCGTATATAACAAGTCGTGTATTTTCTTCACGCGGCGACGGCAGTGCATCTGCTATTTTGTTTGTTATTTTGCCTGAAGCAGGTACTAGCCAAATAAAAGTAGAAAGAAAGAATATCCACGAAAAGAAAACAATTAGATAAAAAAAAACATTTTCTATATTTTCTTAAGTGGTGAAATAAATGGTGATAATCGCCGTACCGCTGACGTACTGCATTAATAGGATGCACTTCATAGTTACGTTTTAACCTACGGATCTTATTCAACCGAAGGTTATAATTTTCCGTGAGTAGCAGTTTGACAACATTACCGGACGACTACCTACGAACTACTAATAATTGTCACGACGAATTGTCGTGCCGCTCATGGTGCCGCTAATGGTGCCGCTTACATCGTAGCCAGGTCGCCGCTCTGCCGCTCGCCGCCCGCCGCTTGCCGCTCGCCGCTCGTATCCTAGCCGGGACCTTAGTCCAAAACGTTTGACATAAATACCAATATCAACAGGAGTTATACTAAAATATATCGGCCGACGAAGCCACCGAGATAGCTTTAGTGTTTTGGCAATGGTTTATGCCCCAGGAAAATAAAATTCCTAAAACACGGTTGTGGATGCACCCTATTAACCAAAAAATAACCGGTGAAATAACATTACACTGCTTCTTGTATGTTTTTGTATGCTTTTGTATGTTAAGGGAAGATGAAGCAAAATTTAAAAACTTTACTCTGATGAGCCCAAATTAGGTGGATCATTTCATGATATGAACATCTAAATAAAATTATGAAGAAAGATACAAAATGGAGATAAAGCATATCTTCAGAAGAAAAGCTATTGATTACTTTGATGTAATAATGTTTATTAAATACTATAATTATAATAAGGAACAAATCAACAAATTTAACATTTGTATTATTTTTGCGAACACATACAACCATCCCATCAAAACTCTTTCACTCTGCATGACTGACTAAGCTTCGGCTTCCATATTCTTCCTCTTCATTCAACAATTCATTTAAAAGCGACAGCACACCGGTCTTAAATTTTCGAGGACGTGGCGATGGAGTTTTTTCAATGACATCTAAATCTTCTTGCTCATGGATGTTGATTTCTAATGACGTTTCCTCAATACCTCCTCTCATATTTTTATGTTGGCCCATAAACTGGTGTATAAAATTCATTGCATTAAACAAATACCACAAACGCCAAAACGCCTTATTGCGACTAACCGTGTCTGACGTGACTAAACGTACACATAAAAACCATGGTAATATGTACATGAAACACGTTTAGAATTTTTTAAAATTTTTAAAATTTTAGTGCACATTATTAACATAGATGGGCAATAATTGGGGGAGTTTCTAAAGGTTGGCATCGTTGCACTGATGTAATTCTTGCAAAGCTAGATTAACCTAACTTCAAACCTATTTTTAAAAGGTGAATAAGTGTAAAAAGTAATACAAAATCAATATTTCTGGCACCTCTGCCATTCTGTTGAATGTTGACGTCACATAAGTAATTTATGATATTAAATTTATATTTTTTTATGATAAATTTCATTTAAAAGTATTAAGCATACTTTAAATTTCAATCCAGTCTAAAGATGTCTAAAAATAGCTAAATGAAAAATTAGTTAGATCATTTTGTGTAGCGTGAGTGGTAATTTTCGTATTGTGTTGTGCGGTCATCATTTGGTTTTAAAATATCTATCTTATGAAATTTAACTCGTTCTACTTTTCCAATACTGTTTTACAACTTGGTATCGGTACCACCAAAGCAGAACTTTATAATTTCACTCCCATAAAAATTTTATCTCACATCAGCAATATTCTACCGTAGTATAACCTAAAAAAAAGTTAAATATAATAAACGACAAATCATTCTCTTATTTATCGAGCAATCTTTTTAAAATGTGTGCCATTCTCAAACAGAGCATAGAGGACGTTCATTTCGCTTCAATTTATTTTTCCCGTCAGAGTTGTGGATAAAAACGAGAGATGTAAACAAGTGGCCCTCTGCCATGAGCGGAGGGGACAGGAGTTTTACGATCTTATCTCCGGAACACTAAATCCGCGTTATTCCGCTGTTTTCGGGGACAAAGAACACCGTAATTTGCCAAGTTAAAAATACCGCCGTATCGCCGCCCGTCTCTCCTTTATCCTTCATTCCTATCCTTTTGATTAGATGTCCTTTTATCCACAGGAGACGGATGTCGTAACAGGACAAAGTGAAGTTAGGATGATCTGTTTTTATCTTAATGTATTTTTTTCTCTTAACCTCAATCAATCTTTAGGAGCGCCTAAAGTGGAGCTCGTTTAATTTACAAGGAAATATATGTATTAATGAAACCCACTCCTATATAATAAAGAAAAATATTACTCAGTAGTTGTTCACACTAAGAATATTCCTTCAATTTACAAATGAAGATTTATATGCAATTCGCTTACAGGGATTAGGTAAAATTTATGTTCATTTAATTGAAAATCCTTAAAATCTACAGCTTCATCGACCGGACAAAATTTTGCCGTCCGCTCTAGAGAATTTTCACTGTATTTCAATCAAGAGAAGGTCCGTCCGATTTCTAAACACTCTCGGTAGTATCCGAAGAGGCCGTGATCGGTAGCAGGATCGAATCGGTTGGGCGGCGTTAAAACAAATGAAACACGAGAACTTCATCAGGCGAACAAACACGAAACGATAAGTTTCCAGCTTGTTTGCACGGGGCTCTGCTCCAGTCTGAACAAAAGAAACGCGCAGGAAACAGAATAACGTTGCCGAAGCGGCGAACGAGGCGCCGGGAACCGCGGGGGGAAACGGGAAAAAGAAAATAAAGCGGGCACCGGGAAAACTCAAAAGGGACCCGTCCGTTGTACGACTACGCGCTCGCGACGGAATAACAACCGACGATCGATCTTTTGTGAATCGGAATTGCGAAAATTTGACAGCAAATAGATTTTGTTCAGTGTACCGAGTCGTATTTGCAAGTACAGGTAGGAGCCGAATCGGCCTGTACATTTCAAAGGTCATACCTAGCATTAAGCTAGGATTCCACTTTCTATGGCGTTGTTGCATAGGGGCTATTTTACACTACACTACTTTTGTCTATTTTATAAACTTCTTTTTAGTAACTAGAAAAAAGTTCTAAATAATAATATAGTTGAAAATGCCGTGCTATTATATTTCTTAACATTTTCTTTAGCATAGAGGCATGCGCAGTAGAGGCATTTGTAAGAGGTTCCAACACTGCCAACAGGACATATTTTGTTTAGTTTTGACATACCGCAGTAACGTATACGTGTACCATCACAGTGGCGCGCTACGATTTGTACAATTGGTACAATTTATGTAAATTAATTTGCACTGACATATTTACAGAAAAATATTGCGGAAATAAACCGACATAAAGTAAACAAATAACATAACCTTAATTGCTTTTGGTTGCATCAGGTTGCCTATTCTGAAATAGATAAACAAGTGTATCTAGCAGGTGGTCCACCAAAATATACATACACGTTTTATCACAGTTTCTTTTTAAAACAATAACTGATCAAACTTGAATTTAATTATAGTCAATGTTGTGTCTTTAAACAGAACGGATTATGTAGCGAGATTTATCTGTATACAAAGCGTTAGTATTAGTATTAATGTAAAGTAAATTGGTAAGTTGTAAAGTAAACCATAAATGTCTTTAAATTATCGGTGTACTCCACCATACATTTTTAAAATTGGTATATGAACTAAACTGTATCGGTACAAAAATAAAATTGTACATATGTTGAATACAGTCACACTTTGTATAAGGTGTGTACAAAAAATAGCTAACATGTCAATATCTCGTCCTCTGTAAAGTTTGTAGGAAAACAATTAAATAAGATTTGAAATTCCGGAAACCGACAATACGAGGTACTTTTTGATATACAGGCTGTCCCACGTTAGAAACAAAGTACACTCATGGGCTTAAGAAATCGAAATACATGCTTCTTATACATAAAAAAGTTGTAGATAGTCCTTCGCTCTACCGGCAGAAAATATTTTCATGCTGACCGGATGTCCTACAACAACGTACCAACACAAACTTGTTTCTTTTTTTAAATAGAATTTATTATATTTTTATTATTTTATTTATTTTTATTATATTATTATATTTATTATTTATAGTATATTATTGCAGGTTTTGATGAAGATTCCTCCTAATTGTTTTGACATCAATTTGTATTAGGCTATTATCAACTGTTTCTGAGATATGTATCGTGAAGTTAATGTCATAAATATGCATTTTTAAAAAAAATTGTTCTGGGGTAACTAATAAGGATATGGAAACAAAAGAACTCATTTTGGATAGTAAAATTATCCACTCTTTGACAGTTATTATTGACTTGCGATTCCAATATGACTTATCCCGAATCACTAGATATTTGCTAAATGTCAAATAACTTGAGAATTTTAAATAGAACACCCTGTGTTGACATACTTCGAAAGATCTAAAGAAAGTCAGCTTTCCTAAAATGTCTAACTCGGTATGTCTATCGTCAACAGCTAAAAAGTTATTAAGCATCTAAGTTAACATTTATAACACATGCACAACAATTCATAAATTAATGTTAAATATCTAGTTGCCACGACAAAATTCAACAATTACACAAATGTAATAATACTTCATGCAACAGTTTTTAGTAATAACGGTCTGCAATTTTTAACTACGCAAACGTATAATTTGTGATATTGATTTTCTTCCAAAAAAAAGTAATTTATGTACCACTCTAAAATTGCTTAAATAATATTTATCAAAGATATTAAATAGTTCATGGTGGTCCAATGCTTTGGAAAACTAGATCGCATTATTTAACTCCGTTAGATTTGTTATTCTGGAGACATATTGACGAAGAAATTTAAGGGAATATAACTACGATAGCAAACATGACGAATAGAATAAGGGGCGCTTTGAAATTATTTTTTTGTGGAAACCATGGAAAATGGAATATTTCCACCGAGAATTCAAAGATTGTATGTGCATTCTTGACAATCGTACTGAAATAATTACTATTTATTCAGTTTACAATTATCCTGTGTTATGTGTAGGTACAGATATGTTAGGATTTCTACAGAACACCACATTTTTACCATAGCACTCCTTGTTTTTGTTATCTGTAGTAACTGGAACATCCCCATTAACTTATCCCTTAATATGTCCCGAAATAAATATATAGAACTGGCCATTGAGCTGGATAAAGAGTTAGACCACTGCAACTAACCAGTAGGACTCATTAAAGTTCTTTAAATTATTTAGAACATTACGTAAATAAACATTAAAAATTTTAAATCGTTTTCGAATGTTATTAATAAAACTGATTCTTGGGTGATCATAAATTGTACGTTTGTGTAATTCATAGAAGCAGTTTGCAATGACTAGAACTTGCTGCATGAACAGAACATTGATTATTACATTTGGGCGATTGTGGAATTTCATCGAGGCAACTAGATACTTTATGTTAATTTTTGAATTATTGTGCATGGGTTATAAATGTGAAATTCGAAGCTTAATAACGTTTTAGCTGTGAGGATAGAACGATCTTGCGAAGTGTGTCAAGATATAGAGGTGTTTCATTTAAAATTCTTAAGATAATTGACATTTAGCAAATCTCTAGTTATTCGGGATAAGATATATAAGAATCGCAAATCAATTATCAATTATCACTGTCAAAAATCGCGATACCTTTACTAAACAAAATAAGTTCTATTGTTTTTTATCCATGTTAGTTACCCCAGAATGATTTTTTTGAAAAGTGCATGTTTTTGACAATAATTTCACAATATCTCAGAAACAGTTGATAATAGGAAAAAAAACAATTAGGATAAAAATCTTCATCAAAACCTGCAATAAAAAATCTAAAAAAATCTAGTGTTCTATTTTGAAAAGTTTGTGTTGGTGTTGGCATGTTGTTGTGGGACAATCTGTAAGCATGAAAATATCTTCTGGCTGTAGAGCCAATGATAATCTACAACTTTTACATATGGAAGAACCGTGTATTTCGATTTCTTAAGGCCATTAATGTACTTTGTATCTAGCGTGGGCATCCTGTGCAGACTCGTTCATTTGTAAGGAGCAGAATTCATGGAACACCCTGTAAATATTTCCAGTTTATATGTTCTTTTAAATTACAAATTGAACTGTTACAACCGCATGTCCGTTAGTTTATTCATTTAAAAGATACAAAAAAACAAAGCAATTAAAAATACCTCCGAAATATATTTTAAATTAGTTAACAAAAACTATCCGAGGACGACATATTAATGCGTTACGAAACATTTGTTAATTTGCTTGTTTTTTCGGCCTATAAGTTTCAAACCAATAAACTGACATGCAGTTTTCACAGTTCAATTTGTAATTCAGAAGAATATCACATTCGTCAAGTTAAGTGCATCAATGTTGAGCGACGCCAAATGGAAATGTTTGGCTGCATGAGCCAAGGGCGCACGACTCTGGTGAACAAAAATGTCCGTCGTTTAGATATTTCAGAGAGTGGTTTAGAATTTAACATGTTAGAAAGATGATGTATGACCCTTTTCAGGTCAAATGTGCAACGGCTACATACTTGCAGTGTGTCAACAAAGTTCCCTACACAACGTTTACGGTCAATCCCAACAAAAAAATCAATCCAACACCAAACTATCACTTTTGGAAAATGCAACGTTATGTGCAGTAGAACTTCTGTCCACAAAGCGGTTTCCAAATAAAAATGCATACGTCTAAATTTACTTTTCTTCCCACATTCAATAACATCAAAGTTGTGAGGAAACTTTGACGGGCCCTTAATGTGAACACCACAAGTTCGTAATTCTAAACCGTTCCGTAACAAAGCATAACCAATCCTGTTATAATAAGAGGTATAACAGAGGTGGGTAGTAAAAATCAAACCCCCCATTCAATGGTAGACGATGAAAAAAGGGCCTCATTGTGCAGCAACAACCACTTCGGCTGGGGTATCGCGTGTCGCGTGGCGAAGGTCAAGTGTGCCATGACACCGGTTCGCCGTTCGACTTTTCCCCGGCCTCCTTTGTTTCCAACGACCCATTCAGGGCACTTATGATTTCTGTATGGCGTATGTGTGTGTATGCGGTGACGGAGAAACGAAACCGCGCCCGTTTCCCATGCAATTTATTGAATGGAGTGCGTTTAGCAGGCCAAACAACCTTTCACAGTCAAGTGCTCGGTGGATTGCACCGAGACTCGACGACGACGTTCCACTGTTTTCTTACAATGGTGTCTTTGATGCCGGTCGGTCGTATTTCTTTCTACGCTTCGAGATCATTGGGTGTTTAATTTAAGGGGAATTGCGGAATGAATACGGTATTTGTTTATTCAATGTTGCACTTTGTTACCATCTATTGAATAACTGTAGAAGTTTATTTTGCAATATAGAATTTTAAATCTTTTTATCATTTCCATTATCAATACTTTTTGGTTTTCCTTGATTACAATTAAATAGTTTTTGTAGAAGTTAGTGGTTGTAGAATTTGGTCTCTTAAAGCACCGTTTAGACAGGGCAAGTTTCATGACAGCAACAGCAAGTGATGCTCGCCACTAAACTCGCCATGTCCTAACCATACGAAAGTACTAGCCGTCAAGTAGAAAGTTTACTTTTCTATGGTTTAGACAAGGCAAGTTTATTGGCGGACAGCACTTTCCGCTATCAAACTTGCCATGTCTAAACGGTGTTTCAGAGTGTATATTATATCAAAAAATAGATAATGACAAAAATGGGAAATTTGGGATGAACTACACAACATCGCCAATCACCAATCGCCCTGTATTAGAAAAGGCTCCTTAAATTTGCTCCATGGAAGATTTGTCACCGTCACCATGTCTGTTTGAGAAGCAAACTTTATATTGTCCTAAAAAGAGCACTGTGAAGTAGGTAACATGTGTACCTAACTTGGCATTTTTTACGTTTTCTTGAACTGATTTACTGAAAAACAGGACTCAATTTACAAAATCTATTTTCAGATCCACATTCTACGAACAAAGTTTTCCATCTTCTTTATAACGTTTTTTTAATTTGTCTTCCAACTTCGGTTATAACGAACCTCAAGGAAGCAGCAAATTTCATTCACGACATATTGCGCTCTAATTCCTCCGTTTGAACTTCGCGCTTTTCCACTATGATGAATGCTTTTCGCTTACGGCTGTTGTCACGCATTATTTTTAAAACTTTTTCGGTAAAGTAGTGTTAACACAACGACCTGCACGCGTATCCCATACCAAAATCTGTCCTTATTGGCCACTATACGATACGTAGTTTGGGTCATAAGTCATAACACACGAGTTGGTAACCCTATCTATATACATGCCGATGGTTCGCAAATATTATTAATATTAGTGTTAGTTCGTTATATCCGGGGGGTTTACGTCAATTGCAGTTTGGTCCATAACATTACGTGTTGGCAACCTTATATGCATGCTTCGCAAATGTTAGCGAAAGTTCATTATAGCCTGACGGTTTATGTTTACTACAAATTGTGATTTATTTGGTTCGCTTCATCCGATGTTTCGTTACATCCAGCTTCGCTATAACCAACGATTTTAATCATTCGTTATAGCGGGCGCAAAATATATTATTGCGTATTCCGGCGAAACTAGACGTTTTATCCAAAAATGTCCTATACTAAGTTGTAGGTCATAAAAAAATCTACAACATTCATACGGGTCACTTTTTACTATGACCTTAAAATTTCAGAGAAAAATACGAATGCTAATGCCAAAACAATTTTTCTGTTTTTTTTTTATTTTGCGTTGTCGCAACAATATTTCAATTTTAATCAAATTTTGTGAAAGCGTGCCGTTTTATATCTTTTTTTTCAATCAAACTTTTTTTGTAAGAAATTCTGTGGTGAAAAATCATCTCACAGTGTTCTTCTGGTGCTCATTTTTGTTGCTTTTACATATACCTATTGATACAATAATAAAAATAATAGTCCCTATTTAACAACATGCTCAAAAATTAAAAAAAAAAAAACTTTTAGACAAAGAATTTTTCAGTAATAAATTGTTCATTATGTGTTTAAATTTTTAAGACAATTGCAAAACTGGTTGCACCATTCAATTGTACGGAAAAAATACAAAAGAACTGCGTCTCATTTCTACACTAATGCTATAACCATTAAATTAGAATAATAAAGTTTCAGATTAGTAAGCAAAATAATCAGTTTTTGTCTTACAATCAAAAAGTAGATCATGAATAATTTTACAACTTTTGTAGCGGTTACTATATAATATAACCTCAAAACTTACGAGAAAAATGCGCAAAATACATTTTATTAGTATTTTTAATTTTAATTATTTCATAAATAATTTAGTTTAAATTGGTATCTAAAATCGTTTTTTTTTTTGTTAATATAAAAACCGGGATTGTAGAGTTCCGCGGTCTGAGTCAATGATAAATTGATTTTCCGGTGGAAACCGCGTTGATGACTTTGAAGCAGTCAACATTTCGCACTCTGTTGCAAGAGACTAAGTATGAAACCAAGTGCTAAGAAGACCGTTATTTATCATAAAAAACGGGGTTTGAACCTTGAAGAGGGAACGGTTTTCGGAAACTCGCCTTTTGGAAGATGAAGAGAATTAAAGACAACAGAAAGATTATTTGATTTTAGAAACAGCATAAAAAAGAAAGTAAGAGAAGGTTCTTCTTTAATTCTCTGCAGCTTCCGAATGGTTCATTTTCCGGAAATAATTTCCTCTCTAAAACTTGGTATGCTAAGACTCTCCTTCATTTACGCTGTAAACGATTTAACTGATCCAAGGAAAGATCCTTGCGGACCGTCCTTCGTCTCGGTATCCCGTTTCCGTAATAAGTGTTGCTGTCCATAACGCAGATATGATTTAAAGATGATGTGAAAAAGATTCCAGAAGACAACTGTTTCTGGTTTAGTGCTAAGATTTCTGTGACCAACGCTATGCAAAGCTATCGGTATCTGAAATTTAGTGTTTAGAGTGGTTACAAACTCTATTGACTTTATTTTGAGTAAAAACAAGGAGATTAAAAAGCTTGTTGGATATGTTTTGCACTTGTTTAAAGCTTTTGTTGAGGTATCTTGTTTACCGCGGTTGCAATTATGCGCATCATTAGGAAACTAACCGCTTAAGATGTCTGTCATGCAACCAAAGGATTTCTCGAAATCGTACAAAATACGGTGTTTACAATGTTTGTAATTATACCTACACTTGCCCCAACGTCAAAATTGCATATAATTGCTGAAGAACAAGTTTAAATGGCATTGATTTTGTGTAGCAAAAATAAAACTACATAACATTATAATTCCATTTAAACGCACTAAAAGCTAAAGTTGGTTTCCTTCTATAGTTTACTTACTTTTAAGGTTCTGCTTCTATGTATACTGTCTAGTTTTTGGCCATTCTTACATATGACATACCTGAAACAAATAAAAACAGTTAGGATATTTTCAAACTTTCAGAATTTTAGAATATTCTTGTTCCATATACCACATAAAAATTATTTTGACCAAATAATTATGGAATCTGAAACAAAAACTTCAAGAAAATAGATAACTTACAATATCCAGTCAATAAACTTTAATTTTTAAGATTAATCGTTTGTACAATAATGGGTTAATATATTATGTATATGGATCTGAATTCCATTAAAATAGTATTTATTATTGGCAATTCGTTCGCCAATTGTTCTGATACGCGTGCGGTAATTTTTCGCGTCACATTAAACAAATTACGAAGTAACGTCAAAATATGAAAACCGCAGCACCCCAAAGAATAAATCAAAATTCCAATTTGTGCCGGCTCGCTATTAATTTGGGCGGCGAATAAATAATGTTAATGAAACAAATATCAACGGTTATTAGGCAAACTGGATACGCGACTCTACGCGTACCATTATTAGCTATCGATATATAGGGATAATACGTCATGGCATCCGATTCAAATTAGCGGGATAAATAAATATGATTTACATGTTATCTGTATAAAATATTAATGTCACTAAATAATTGCGACGCAATTAAAAGCGCTAATTAACAACTGGATGGGTGGGGAAATGGCGAGTTTTTCTATACGCTGCTTTGTCCGAACGGGCATAGAGGGCGCTTCCTCGTCCGCATTCATCAAAAATGCCAATTCCGATATTAATGGTGACACGTTTATCAATGGCAAATATTTTTCGGAATATTTCACGTCCTGAACGACTGTATCGTAACGTTCGACTGTACTATTCCACTGGATACAATATCGCGTTTAATCATGTGCGCACTCTTGATTTATCTACCAACAGAAATTTATTACATATGCCAAAAAGCGGCGCGTAGAACCGGACAAATTTTCAAAAACGTGATGTGTTCGAATTAAAAATAAATCGAGTATCGTTTTTTTTTGTGTGCTGGACAGTGAGTTTGTTCAGAATCGCTCCCACAATTGTAAAAGAATCCTTTGACAAAGGACAATTGACATATTGTTTTTATGATAAATCCAGTGGTCCTTTTCGACCTTTCAATACTTCCCAGTACGCCTCGTTTTAAAACTCATGAAACTAATTTTGGATATTATCCAGTCTAAATTCCTCTTTAAAATAATAAAATAATAATATTGTATATTCTTTGGATTACCTACTACCTTGAGATGGCAACATACCAATCGTTTCTTCATCATTTAAGTACCTATTCAATAAATTTTATTTTCTGTTTAACGACCTGCTTACTCCCCTTCCTGATCCTGTGTGTTTTATTTTCAGTGTAGCGTCACTAGATCGAAGTTGACATTCAAGTTTTATTTTTACGTACCTACTTGTAACACGATGATATAACATATAAACTTGCAACGTTGTTTGCTGCACGAGCTGCACAAATTCGAAATATCCAAAAAACCGGTTTTCGAATTTTTGCCGACAGAATCAACATATTTAAGCAGAACTACATATTTATTGAACTACAAAAATATAACCCAATATAAATACACCTAGTCCATATAAAGAAAACACAAAGTTAAAATTGGGAAATATAATAAAAAAAAATCTGATGTGGCCAGGCACATGACTTTATCATACTATATATAAAATTAATAATTTAGCTGCATGAGATTCTATTTGATCGAGATCGCCTATGTCTGCATTAAAATAAAACTAGTAGAACTAGACAGATATTATGTCGATTAAGCTGCGTTAGGATATTGTACACCGTTGACACCGGGTACACCGTTCAAATGACACTTACGTGTTATTGGGTGTAAAAAGTGACGGTGTACAATATCCGAACGCACCTTATATTGACAGTAGGTGTTGTCAAAATCATGTCAAAACATTAGCCTGACATTACCTACTGTCATTAGAATCATAATTTCTGACATATCCTGGCTACTAGTTTAAATGCAGTACGACCGATCTCGATGAAATAGAATTTGCTCATGCAACTACCAAAAAATGTCATAGTCATAAATTATTCAGAATTTCCTCATCTTTAATTTATTATTTAACTATTTCGACGAAATTCCAGAAATGACGGCTTATTTGCAAAATCTTTCAAAAATGCTAAGACTAAACCTCCAGTTCCTTTGGACCCTTTTCAACAGAAAGCTTTTCAGCTCTAAGTTTGGTTATGAAACTTCTTAATATGAAGTTTCGTCCCGATACCTTTAGTAGTTTCTCCGGAATCGTCGTCACAAAAAAACGGGTACACACACACACACGCACATACACACACACAGACATTTTTTTGTACCTTGGTCAAAAATGTTCAGGGGACCCAAAAAGACATATTTCCGCTAAAATCTCAAAAATCTTTTTTGGCACGATTACAATACTTTACATACTGCGTATGATAAAGTAAAAATACATAAAATAACCTGTATTAACCTATTATGTGGTTTGTCAAACCACAAACCAACAGTCAAAGGTAGGTACATTTTACAGCAAACATATATTTATTATAATCTCTTTCCATACCAGAAATTAAATAATTATTATATTACGAAACTAGAGTCTAATATTTAGACCAAAAACCTATTAGTGCGGCGATGAGTACGGCTGATCGAGGCCTAGAATTCTAATATTCTACTACTCACAATTAACGTTTGCAAATTACATAATAAATATGTTTTTAATCAATTAGGCAGCAGTACTCTGTTCAGAACGATGAAATGTATGCGAATCTCGTTTATTTAAAGGGATACAACATCGATAAAATTTGGTAAAAGTTGCTCATTTTTATGCAGATCTATTATCCAGAAATAAATTAACCAATTATTTTCCGTTATTTTACGAACGAATATGACTACACAATTTGACTAGAAAATTTTCCCATTAGCGGAGTAACGCCCATTCATGTTATTTTCATGCGTTGGAAACTGTTTTAGGCCTCAGTCTTGAGTATCTACAGATTTGATTTATTACTTTGTAATAATCATTGTTTTGTAAAAGACAAAGTTTAGATCGATAACCATTTTGAGAGGTGCATATTATATGACATGTTATATATCTGTTCGCGGTAACACAATGTCCTGCTTTGGAGCCCTATAGTATGATGGAGCAGATGTGTGGATAAACTAATGGATAATTTCTACCCGTAAATATGGGTAAATACCTGGATAAATAGCCGAAAATATGGGTAAATGATTGGTAATATTGCCAAAATGACAAAACCGGATAAAAGAGTAAAAAAGTAACGCAAAATTGGAAAATAATAGCTTGCGCATCCACCATTTTCAGAATATCTTCCTTTATGCTTCTTTCTGAGGTATATCCTACATTTCTCCGGTAATATACCTGTCACCGACAAAATCCCTTAAGAGATACTCTTTAGCGGCGTCACAGCATCCCACAATATCTCATTATTTATCCTTCGTTGGCACGAAAAGCGTCCCCGAGAAGCAAGTGAAAAGCATTTTTTTTTTCAGGCGGTCGGCGCTGTTCTTTTATTTTTTTCCTTCCATTTGCAGACGTCATCCGGCTCGAGGGTCTATCGGCCAGTGATGGATACGCAACGAGTCACTTCCAGCGGATTGCGATCATCCGTCAAGTTGGCCATGGCGGCCACATAACACTTGATCAAGAGAGAGGGGGTTCGTCGTTCGAACGCACTCTAACCTAGAAATTGCGAGTTACGCATCGGAATCGATCACTGTCGGCCGTTCACCTTTATATACACAGTCGATGATATTTTTTCTTGTTCACCTGTGTTTGTGATGGTTCACACTGACGCTGAAGTTTTATTTGCCGTTAGTTTCAGAATTCGTTGTTGGAGATTGGTGTAATCCCTCATAAGATCAAAGGTCGGATAAAATCATATTTTTTCAATTAAAAAGGCAGTTTGCGGTTTTACGTTTTTTTTTTTTTTAGGGCAAATGTTGATTTATTTCGATCTACACCCACTTCCTAGTGAATGATTAGATTTTGATTTAGAATTATATGGAAATGCCCACGTGTGTTTTTTTTTTGTATATAAATTCAATATACAGGGTCCTGCAACTCAGCTCCCGTCTTCTGTAGCTCAGCCACTAATTAAGCTAAACGTTTGACATTTTGCATGCTTACCCTGTACTTCAGGTGCATTTCAAGAAATTATTTTTGATTATACAGGCTGTCCCAAAAATGTGCAACGGCATGGTAATATATTTTTTTATTGCATGCTATATATTTTTTACACATTTGGAAGCCTTTTATGGTTGCCTACATACCAACAAAATTTTATTAAAATCGGTTGCGTGACTACAGCGCAAAAAAAAATAAAAGCAAAAAAAATTGATTTTGCATCGTTGGCTTTAAAAATCAATAAAAACCACAAATTGCACCTGGTTAATAAAATTGTGCGACGTGCTTATTAAGTTAGATCTAGTAGTCTCGTTAACCAAGTGTCATTGATCAAAATTATACAGGTTGACCAAAATCTAGTGTCAAACATGTCAAACTTCAAAGTGTGTTATTGTTCTTATTTTAAATTGAAACCCATCCATTTTTTTAGGTGAAACGATGCAGAATTAAAAAATAAACAGTTTCTAAACACAACCCCATCACAATTTCCAATATTTTAAAAGTTACTCGCCAAAAACTAATTTTTCACCGTTTCCAACGGTAATTTTAGGTAATAAATATCGTACGTGGCGTTGAAAAACAATTTATTTCATAAAATATAACTCAGAGAAGTATTTAGTGTACTTAATTAAGTAGTTCGTAATGTCTTCCGTGCTCTTCGAGGCACAAACGAAGACGAGTATGAAATGACCTCGCCACTGCTCTTAATAGGTCGGGCTTAATAGTTTGAACTGCGCCCCGGATTCTTTCTTGCATGTTTTCTGGTGTTGTTGGAGGTTCAGCATACACGATGTCCATAACGTAGCCCCACAGGAAGAAATCCAGTTTCGTTCACCCAAGTCCGGTGATCGAGGAGGCCAAGCAACTGGCCCTCCTCTTCCAATCCACCGATTTGGGAAGATTTCGTTCAGCTGGTCCCTGACATGTAACGTGTAATGTGTAATGTGCTGGAGCTCATCAAACTATTACGCCCGACCTATTAAGAGCAGTGGCGAGCTCATTTCATACTCGTCTTCGTTTGTGCCTCGAAGAGCACGGAAGACATTTCGAACAACTACTTAATTAAGTACACTCAAATCTAAAATACTTCTCTGCGTTGTATTTTATTAAATAAGTTGTTTTTCAACGCCACGTACGATATTTATTACCTAAAATTGCCGTTGGAAACGGTGAAAAATGAGTTTTTGGCGAATAACTTTTAAGATATTGGGAATTGTGATGGGGTTGTATTTAGAAACAATGTTTATTTTCTAATTCTGCATCGCTTCACCTAAAAAAATTTGTGGGTTCCAATTTAAAATAAGAACAATTCCACGCTTTGAAGTTTGACATGTTTGACACTAGATTTTGGTCACCCTGTATAATTTGGATCAATGACACTTGGTTAACGATACTACTAGATCTAACTTAATAAGCACGTCGCAAAATTTTATTAACCAGGTGCAATTTGTGGTTTTTATTGATTTTTAAAGCCAACGATGCAAAATCATTTTGTTGTTGTTTTTTTTTGCGCTGCAGACACTCAACCGATTTCAATAAAATTTTGGTGGTATGTAGGCAACCATAAAAGGCTTCCAAATATGTAAAAAAAATATATAGCATGCAATTAAAGAAAATATATTACCATGGCGTTGCACATTTTTCGGACACCCTGTATAATCAAAAATAATTTCTTGCAATCTACCTTGAAGTACAGGGTAAGCCTGCAAAATGTCAGTCTTAGCTTAATTAGTAACTGAGCTACAGAAGACGGGAGCTGAGTTGCAGGACCCTGTATATATATCCTATTTTTTTAGTGATATAACCAAGTAGTTTTGACCGAATTTTGATCGGTTTGAATTTTAGGGAATGTTAAAAAAAAACAGACCAAAATTTATAGGATAGTTTTTGTGTGGTATATTGCCTAAAGAAGTGTAGAGTGGATACTTTATTTTTTCCGCCACCGTACATCAGTAAGGTCAGTTTACTGGTATGTTTAACGATCACGAGTGTAATTAATGTAATTGTATCAGGACAATTATGCCGCTATACACAACACATTAACATCGAATTACAATGACTATTAATATAATTGTGTCACTACTACTAATTTCAAAGGACAACAAGAATCGAAGTATTAATTAGGTAAATATCCATATCCCCGCGGAAATATAAACATTCGTCCCTCAAAATTGCCAACTCCGGGGCAAAAAAACGCAGACCTTAAATGTTTCCTTTGATGTTAACAACTTTTGTAATTAGTGATGGATTTAGATGATTTTTTCAATATATTGTAAACAAATTTATCGAGTTTATCATCTGCATTTTTTTAAAATAAATCGATAGAAGTATTATTTTGTTGTATTTATATTGTTGGACGTATTCTTGCAAAAAAAAATATTTCTGTTCTATTGTAATTTATTAGATAGATTCATAGATAACCCCTAAAAAGACACATGACAACACAATAAGGAAAAAGTGTCAACAGTGCTTGTAACATGTTTTGAAAAAAATTATACAGAATTTGACGATTATTTTAGATTCGAGAATACTCAGAATACTCACCAATCGTGTATTACAAACCATTAAATCATGAAAAAAAACTTGTTATAAGATATTGGGATGAATCAAAAACAAAAAAGTTTTTGTGTTGGTAACAGGATGCTTGCGATCCTAACCAAGATGCTTAATTTCTGCGCAGCAAATTCTTGAACTTACACCACCAAAACATTTTGTTGCCCTCCCGGTATAGCAGCTGTAGGGAGTTATTTTTTCAAAATTGTAAAAACGTGTGATAATCTTGATGAAATTATTAATATTATTCGGAGACAGAATCATTATAATCGATCAACAACCATGATTTAACATCAAATTTCATCAAAACTAGTGTTTATTTATTAACTAGTGTCCGATTTTTATGCCGCAGAGTGTATACCAACCAATACTTAATAACATTTAATAATTTTCATTTTTACCGAAGCACGATTGGAAAGTTTTTTCCTCGTTATTGCGTAACTTTAGCGTCCGTATAAGTACTCACTGCAAATTGCCTGTGCAACAGAACCAAAGCGGTCAACGATGTTGGAATGTCGATGCGCGTTCCACACACTTCTCTACTGGCCATATACGATAAAAAATGCTACGTGAGTCTTGTTGTGTAACCGCTGTGCAGTATTCAACAACGACAGTTACTTTTTTATGCATCCTTAATTTAAACGCTAAAATCTGGTAAACATAATCAGAGTCGACGAGGTCGACATCAACTGTTTCGCACGGCTTACGTAACGATCTTCTATTGTTCGCAATGTGGCTTTTTACGGTCGGGAATTTAAAGTAAATTGTGGAGTCAGTAATATTTCTAATGATATGCTGTTATGTTGCATAAACGTTATTGCGTAACTTGATATAAGATGTGAATGTAAGTTGCGGTTATAAAAAATATTTGAATATTCGAAAACGAGAAAAGAAGCGGTTTATATAAAAAAAACTGTAAAATATAGAAACATATTTTAACCCCTCCCCTCCACCTAGAAATTGTTTTGAATAACTTAACTTAAATAGAAAGAAGATTAATTAATTAAGATTAAGAAGATGGCCGCGATTTATACGCCATATATACACACAGTGTGTCCTAAAACAACAAATAATATTTCCGTTAAAAACTTATGTACAATTTTGCGCTTTGAAATGTTTGTCACTTTGCGATTATGTGAAATATTGCAAACGTGTTAGTGGTTGGCTTGACTTAATAATATAGATCGGTAGCTACATCAAAATGTTGTGCAGAGCCAAATAAGCGAGGCTACTGACGTAAAAATTGTAGATAACTAAACATTTCAAGTTCTAAATAATAGTATAGTTGGAAATGCCGTGCTATTATATGCGCAGTAGCATGCGCAGTAGAGGCAACAGTGCCAACGTGACACGTTTTAGTATATACGTCTAACCGCATAGTGCCGCGCTAAGCTTTGTATAATTGGTCTAATTTATAGACATTTATTTTGCACTGACATGTTTACAGCAAAATATTGCAGAAATAAACTGACAGAAAGTAAACAAACAACATAAGCTTAGATGCTGTTGGTTGCACGTTGCACCAGGTTGCTTATTCTGAAATATATTAAGATATGTGGCTAGTCTACCCATCTCTTTTTAGTTTAAAACTCTTTCTAGTTACTAAAAAGAAGTTTAGAAAAAGACGAAGGTAGTGTAGTTAAGTGTAAAATATCCTTAATAGCAGTTAGCTCAAAGATTACCATAAATTCGAACAAATATTATTATAGAAAATTATTAGACATTAATCGACTTTATGACAGTTTACACATGTCTTCCCACATGACATTATAGAACCGTGTTATAGAACCATAATGGAAGCGTCCGGCAAACAAAATACAAGGGTTTTAGCTTCATTCTCGCACACCCAATTTATCTACACCTACGCCGCCTACGGTAAATAATTAACGGATCCGCGCCCGCGTTCGTTCGCCGGTGCACTCTGTCGGCCGGTACGGACGGATGGACACCGGCCCACTGCGATAATTGGCGCGGGTGCGTTCGACCGTGGCTCCGTGAAATTCGTTTAGAACACATCGCGAGAGAGAGACAGAACTTTTCAACTGTTTGCGGCGCTATAGCGTCCCGCACCGCCGCCGCCGCCATCCATTATGATAGGACCGCCGCCGCCGGGCGTCCGTATCTGGCGCGCGCTCTCGCGACAAAAATATTATTAATAATGCACGGTAGGGCGCGCTTCGATGCAATAATTTCCGCATTTAATCGCGCCCACTGTGATCAGTCCGCTGTGTACCGGTTTAATATCGCTTACCCGTTGGTAAAAGCGATCGATTTTGTCCGTAATCCACTAAAGGGAATAATATTTACGGTTTTTATTGTTTCGAAATGTGGAGCAAGAACAATGGGGTAATCGGTTTAGATGTGAAATTATATGTGTATAATTGCTAACAAACAAATGAAACTCTTTTAGAAAATAAACTGCTTCCGGGTTATGCCGTGTGTCAAGATTTGTTAATGCTGACGTTTCGCGAGCCATGTTGCTCGCTTCTTCAAAGCTAATTGAATACTATTAGCATTCAATTAGCTTTGAAGAAGCGAGCAACATGGCTCGCGAAACGTCAGCATTAACAAATCTTGACACACGGCATAACCCGGAAGCAGTTTATTTTCTAAATGATTCTGGCAGTGAAAGCCTACGTACTTAAATGAAACTCTCCCAATGAAGTAAAGAGCATTTTTAAAGATTTTCTTTTCAGAAATTTAGGTAGGTGTTGATTTTCTTAAACGATTTCCACATAAATAAAACCCCGAGTCTATTGAAATAAGGGAATGCCTTATACGTGTTGTATGTCTGGCATTTTAATTTACATTAACTGAAATTAACTAATAATAGTAGCATAGTTTGCCCTGGACCTGCCCGATTATTGCATTAGGGCCATGTGTAGACCATAATAGTTCGAAGCATTTGGCTGGCTAACTAAGCAATACCGGGGTTGCCAGGCGCCATTGTATGACAAATTAATATTGTCAAACATTATGCTTGCATTATGCGCATAATGCGTGACATGAATAAAAATAGGTATATGTGTGCCTGGATATGAAAAGGGACCAGTTGACCGAAATTGAGTTATGAGTGTTTTTAGATAGAATTAGTTATGGCAAAGGTACTCCAACATTTTAAGCCGATTACCATAAAGAGAAATTGAAAAAACAATTATTTAAGTTGCTGGTGCAAAAATTAAACTTTTGCGCTATGACGCTTCAAACTTTTGCAAAGTTTAAAAGTTAATAACTTCCCGCATATTTGGAAGTTACGCTGACTCCAACATTTTTGGAACAATTTCGATATTAGTTTCAAGATTTTTAGTAGAACTTATTATTTCATTATTCCGTTTGGGTTTTATAGGTTTTTTAATCTATAGCGCCATTGGCCTGGGCCTACAAATGTATAGTGTAAGCTAGGTATCTTCATCTCTCGAGTCTTACGAAGACTTAAGCATTCTCGTAAGGGGTTTACGGGGGTCCTCTGATTCCAAATCTTATTTATTTTTAGATTTTTAGAATTCAAAATGGCGGATTAATACGGCGACCAAACATGTAATTAAGTGTCGGATTTATACAAAAATTAAATTATGTGATATATGAAGGTTACGGATTCCTAATCTGTTGACAGATGTATAAAATGTAAACATGTAATTAACTGTCGGATTCAGAAGAAAACTAATATCTATCGGATGTTAGATGTTTATAAGTCAAAATGGCACCGAGTGTAATCTGGCTGCCATAATAAATTACCGTGGAATTTGCAACTTTTTCATCCTATTTCCTGTTACACAACTATGCAACTGTCTGATTTCAACACTTGTCAGTTAAATCAGTTAACTAATCAGTTAAATCAGATAGTATCAAATTATTTTAAAGGTTTAATGATAAAAAATAAACATAACTAGGGACACAAAACATGGAAATACAATAGTAATAAATTTATATAAAAAGTGCATTTTTTAAAAACTACGCTTTATAAACAAAATTACAATTTTTTAAATTTTCTTCAAATTTTCCAATTTTTATTCATTTTATTTTTTTCGAGCATTGTCGCCGGAAATCTGTCCACATACAAAATATCAACTCGATTGGACATATTTTCCAAATTCAATATTTTTTCAAAATTTTAGAAAATCTTCCAAATTTTTTTATTGCTTCATGCCATTGTCACCGGAAATCCGTCCACAGGCAAAATTTCAACTCAATTGGTCAAATTTTCCAAATTTTGGAAAAGTTTCCATATTTAAATAATTTAAATAGTATCGATTACAAGACTTGTACAAATTCAAAATTTTTTTCAAAATTTTAGAACATTTTCCAAATTTTTTTATTGCTTCATGTCATTGTCGCTGGAAATTCGTCTACAGGCAAAATTTCCACTCATTTGGTCATATTTTCCAAATTTTGAAATTTTTTTTCAAATTTTGGAAAAGCTTCCATATTTTTTTTATTGCTTCTTGTATTGTCACTGGAATTCTGTCCACATGCAAAATTTTAACTTGATTGGACACTGGGAAGTAGAAATAATATCGATTACAAGATTTGTACAGAACAAACAGACAGACAATCAAATAGAGAAAGAAACAAACAAAAAGTAAAGTTAATATAAGCGTAGTAATTGTCCCGGAATATTATATAACTTTGTAATTATATTTTAGACAAACAAGTTTATGAACTGCAATCATACGGACATTTGTTTCTGCCAATGTATGCGCTTACACCGTAATGCGCTAGAGCGTAGCGTGATATCGACAACTGGTCCCTTTTTCGTTTGCAATAAAAACGCATTTTTTCATGCTTTTCCAACCGCAGACGGGTTACAGACGAACACATCTGATAAAAAACACAATAATGAGAGTAATTAGCCAATAAAACAAAAATGTGTATTTTAAACCAGTTTTACTTTATTTGCGATTATCTGCGTAACTAGAAACGGACAACTGGTCCCTTTTCACATCCACGCACACATATACTTTAGCGAAAGCAAAAACTTGCTTTTCAATATTCCATTATTAAAAAAAAGATCAAAGAAGATATCGTTATCGGATGAATTCTTCGGTGATGCCCGATCGCAGGATCTTCTAATCCCTTCCGCTCTTTTGTTTTATTTTAAAGGTAGGTATTTACTTTATGGTCAATATAGAGATATAAATGACCCCATTCATAGCTACAACCACATACAACAATCTGTAGTGAATGATTACTGTCAGCAATGTCACTGTCAATATATTGAGCATAAAACACCGATTGAGCACACAGCACATTAAATTAAGCGTATCATTTTGGTTCAAATTTCAGTTTTGAGTATATAAAGCCCGTAAGAATCAGTTTTTAGGTTGAAATTTGTAGCATAGCCGCTACAACCATATGAATCAAGACGAGCCAAACAATAGTCCAATCTTTTGTAAACATTTTTTTCGTTGATTCACTCCAAGACCTCCTTTAATAGCCGATATACAAGCATAACAGTATTAAAAGGACGTGTACGTGATAAAAAAATTTACCAGTAGAGAGCTTGTAGGAATCTTCAGGAGTAAGGCCGTGTCTTGTTTAGAGAAAGAACCAAAGTTTTGAGTATACACACTACACAGTCACGACCGACTATAACGGGATATATTAAAGGTAGTTGAAGAGAACTATAGGATGGTGATATCGTGATATTAACTTGAGAATAAACTAATAGAATTATCTTAATAAGGTGCTAATAGCGGCATTGATTAGCATGTGAAGACGTTTGAGGGGAAATTTGTCAGTTGACAATTGACAAAAAAAGAAATTATATGAAAGGAGAGCGGACAGCTAAGAAGAAGAACCTGAAGTCGTACCTAGACATTAGAAATAAAGTACATAATTTAAACTTAACCACTATAGCTTCCAAGTTTAATCAAAGGATGAATAATGATAATAAAATTATGCACTCATGAACGTCTCTCGTGAGTGAGGTTATGTTGTATATGTACAACATGACAACCCACGCAGTCGGTATTGTCTTTGATTGTTGTAAGATATGTAATATGCCTTGTGATTTTGAAATTCATGTCAATCATAGCATACGCCGTTATTAATAACAAAGAGCAAAGCAAAAGCTCCCTCAAAATATCTGGTCCAACACCATCAAATATCAATTACGTCTTTACCGTTCACCCTACTTGACCAAAATAACTCTCGTAATTTCAAACAAGAAAAATACGTTCATCGATAGCGATCCGTTTGATACCAACAAACCGGAGTACCGGTTTGGTAAATCAGCATTCCCTCAGTTAGTTTGAGGGCAAGTTATTGGATAGGTCGGCCGGCCACAGACCAACCGACCTGTCTGATAGTAGATTACCAGTGTTGCCAACTTCGGCGTCCGAAGTTTACCTGCGGCGGAGGTTTGAACTCCCCAGGTTGTTCGAATAGTTCGCAGGTATGTAGTACTGCAGGCAGGCGTAACGTCCGACCGCTATCTTCAACCGGGCGGGCCCGCGCGGCGTCCCACGAGTTTGTTTCGAAACCAGCGCCGGAGCTAGCCGGAAGTATTTAACATCCTGCAGATTCGCTATGGCGCTGACCTATGCAAAGAGAATCTAGCTAACGAACCACTCGACGGACACAACTCCCAAAACTATGCCGATGTCGCGATCCACGGAATCTGACTGGAGTAAAAGCTCTTTGTTGATATTGTGATTGTAATTCATGTATGGTTATGTCTCTCCTGGGCGTCAAAATATTATCCCAGGAGATTTTCTTTTCAAGTAAGAGAAAACATGTTTTAATGTCGTTTAAAATTTTGTTACCTACTTGAAAATTATCGGTCTATCTGATTAAATTACAACAAAGCGATATTACTATTAAGATAAAAGCAGAAGATAAATCATCTCACCATATTGCTTATGTATGTTGTATAATAATTGTCATAATAAGCTCATAATAAGATATCAACCAGCGCTAGCGACGTGAAATAAATAACCGAAGTCAATCCCTTTAAAAAAAATCTGAGGTGGCCAGGCACATGACTTTATCATACTATATATATAAAATTAATAGTTTAGCTGCATGAGATTCTATTTGGTCGAGATCGGCTCTGTCTGCATTAAAATAAAACTAGTAGAACTAGACAGATATGTTGATTGAAGCTGCGTTCGGATATTGTTGACACCGTTGACCCGTACCCCGTTGACATCGGGTACACTGTCCAAATGACACGTACGTGTTATTGGGTGTGAAAAGTGTATCGGTGTACAGTATCCGAACGCAGCTTATATTGACAGTAGGTATTGTCAAAACATTAGCGTTTGACACTACCTACTGTCATTAGAATCAAAATATCTGACATATCCTGGTTTATAGTTTTAATGCAGTACGACCGATCTCGATGAAATAGAATTTGCTCATGCAGCTAAACTATTGATTGTACCAAAAAATTTCATGGTCATAAATTATTCAGAATTTCCTCTACTTTAATTTATTATTTAAGTATTTCGACGAAATTCCAGAAATGGAGGCTTATTTGCAAAATCTTTAAAAAAAATGCTAAGACTAAACCTCCAGTTCCTTTGGACCCTTTTCAACAGAAAGCTTTTCAGCTCTAAGTTTGGTCATGAAACTTCTAAATATGAAGTTTCGTCTCGATACCTTTAGTAGTTTCTCCGGAATCGTCGTCACAAAAAACGGGTACACACACACACACACATCCATACACACACACAAAAATGGTCAATAATGTCCATAAAGACATATTTCCGCTAAAATCTCAAAAATTCTTTTTTGCTAAAAAATAAACTAACAACTCAAATATATTTCTTGTTCTATAGTCAATTAAGTTATCAATAGCGGTCGCGTCTGCGTTTCTAACCCAAGGATGGAGTTGTGTAAACAATTAAATTGCAGTGGGCACAAAAAAACTTTTTAGTTTGAGATATTTTTAATTGGTTAGCCCATGAAGTTGTTCTGCATACTCAGTTGTGTAACGACAAATTTTACAGTGGTGGAAAGATGCACAAAAAAAACAAAATTTGATCAAATAGAAAATAAAAACATGTTTAATGGAAAGACATAAATTCGACAAACATTAGAAAATCATGTAGACCTAGAAAAGTATTTCAATTGAATTTGATAGTTGAATTAATATGAAAAAATACGGAGTTATACTCTACTCTCAAATACCGCGTAACAAGCCAGCGGTTTCGTAGATGACATAGATGACAAATTGTAATTATGTCAGGGCAATGCTCATGGAAAAGTGATAGAAAAATATATTTATAGGTTATTTAAAGAATCTGAATTATTACTTGATTTTAGTACTTGAGACAATTAAAGAAAACAAAACCAGGCAGTTGGAGATGTTTGTCTATTTATCTATTTACGTCTAAACAGCGAGGACGCAAAGTATGGAAACATGTCAAAATATATGAAACGGTTTATCATTTTAAAAAATCCTCGGACACGTCGACTATAAATTGCAAAATACAGATATTTATAATGACCTAAATTTCCGACCGGTAATTGTTTTTGACTAATGACATCGATGTCATCTTTTAATTGTCTTAATGGTAGTATAAAAACAAAAAAAAACTGTACATGCTTCAAAAACATTTATAAATAAATTTACAGACTTTCAGGTAAAAGTACAAATCTTAACGTTTGCTATGGATACCCTTTCAAGGTTCCTGAGACATTTAGTTCAGCTGGTATAAATTGCTAAAATGACTTTTTTCATTTTTTCCGAAAAGTCTTGCGTGATAGTGATAGGAAATATTTGAGTACGGTTTCGTCTTCAGAGCAAATAATTCTATTCAAAACGTATTTTCATATTCCATTCACAAACACCATGTTTCTTAGAGCTGCCAATATTTTCAAATTTTGAGTTTTTCTCGAAAATTTTAGCTCATAGAATGTTTCCGCTACTGTTAAGACAATTAATAGCTCTACCAAAGTCACGAAAATAAATATGTGGTTGCAATAAGAAACTGTCAGTAATCGTTTACCGGTCGTTTTATGGTGTTTCTTATTATACTAATAAATCTTTTTTTGTACGTAAAATTATATTCTGGTCTTTTTCTAGTAGCACACATATTAAGGTATTAAAATATGTATAAATATATTTTGCTGCTTAATTCTATTGATTTTTTTCCACAAAGAAATATATCCGGTTTTAACAGTTTTTTTGTTGGAAATTTAGAATTTTAAATGTCAGTTTTTGTATAAACATAAACCCTACATGATAACATTTTATATAACTCTTTAACGGTTCTTCAGCACCGCAACAGAGTAGTTTCCTGATATGAATTTCGTATCAAAAATTGTTCTACTATGAATAGTGTTCAATGCACTCCCTGTATTCCCCGAAGTTTTTAAACATTCATTAGCACCCTATACTCATTTAAATTCAGAAGTAAAGTGTTACTAGTAAAGTATTTCAGTAAGTGTCTATAATTCATTATTGTTTATGGTATAAATAGTATTACGATACACGCTTGTATTAGAGATACCACACGTTAGTTTGTGTACGTCCCGTCGGATAGATAGAGGATGAATATCCCCAATTTAAGGAGATAACCTTTTATAAGTTTCGTAGAAATCGGTACCCGTTGGGGAATTCAAGTCAGATGCACCGTTCCCCACGTCTGCTGCGGTGTCTAGACGTCGACCGCCCCGTGCCGGGGGAGCGGCAGATAGGTGGGGGGATCCAAGCCGCTGTCTGGAAGACGGTAGCGGGGCGAGGCGGATTGGGGAAGCTGCACCCGGAAGATTATTGATGGCCGTCTGGACGCCCCACGTCGACGATCTTGGCCCATGAGACTTCCGGAACACCTGATCCGCTAATAACAGATAATAACCAAGACTACTGAAAGCCTAGAGAAAAAAAGAATCGGGACATATAGGAAACAATACATCATGCTGGTATATTTGGTTCTCGATCGGGATATTATGAAATCTATGAATACAGGATCTAAAATGACTCTTGACTATGTAGGTAAACTAGATTTAGCCTCTTCGCTTAAACGTTAATTTTGTTTTCGATAAATGGCAAGCATTTTAAAATTATAAAACCTGGAACGCAGAAAAAGTTTGAAAACACTTTGTAACTGACAGTAAGAATCGCAAAATCCGACCTTTTGAATTCACCTGTCATGTGGGTTTAATTGTTTATCAGCATATTAAGGACTGTTATTGCGATGACAAGGGTTGTTAGATTTGATCGGTGTTTGATTTAAAATTAAATCCGCGGCCAAACCGCTTCGGGCTGTCCGCCCGATGTACCAGAACTATTATGACCTAATTTTGAACTGCCAAATGCAATTTGCGGCCACCCGTGTATCTCGTAAATCACTGACCGCCCGCCTTTCGTGCCACAATAACGCGAAATATTTGTTTTCGCCGATGACGTGTCCGGCTTATTTATTGGATACCAGTCACACAAGTCACACAGCACTCACAACATGTTGTGGCGTATACGACTGTGTGTGTGTGTGTGCGTATGTGTAAACCAGTTTTTATGCATTGAAAAGAAAACGTATTTGCAGGATATTAAGTTGTTATGCTAAAAATGATTTGATACTGTGGCGCCTCCGCCTTTTTTAACACGAATTTGAAAAAGACAATTTTGGCAATTTTATGATAAATTGTGTTAGTTTATCAGTTTAAATAAAATCAATCAATAAGCGATCAAAGTTATTTTGCACACAGCGTAAAAAACCTGTCATTTTGCGGATTCACACGCTCTTTAGTACACTACTCTGCCCTCCAATGGTAGAGTACCGTATCTACATCAATAGTAGTTATGAGATATTTGCAATTTTCTCTTAGATATAAATTTCATACAAATTAGCGCCAATTACTTAAACACATTTTGTTAATACGGTAGGTTAAAGTAAATAAACCAGCAAAACAGATTTTATATAGAAATAGAAAAAATATAGCAAAAAAATGTAGATGCCGCGTTCTTCCCTAGGATCAAGTAGTGTAATAAACATCCATAAGGAACCTGTTAAAAATGCCGTATCTGATCGTATACATTTTAAACAAGACAATTGACACATATTCGGGCGAATTTGCGGGTGTAGTGACTTTCAGAGAACGTCCTGTGTTTTTAGAAATTAGCGATATACTCTACCGCCACGCTTAATAGAATACACAACACAAAATCAGAACTGTCAAAACTAACAAGTCACCATCTCACTACAAAATCCATTGAATTGTACTAGGCTAAAACGCGGCATGTACAAATACAATGGAAGAGTGGGGCATCTACATGCATAATGCAGCGTGTTACCGTACTATATTGCACTTGCCGAGTTTTTGCGTAGTATTGTATCAAAAAAGCACACATGACGCAAAAGGTACGATACATTTTCGTAGCACAGCAAACAGCTGACAATAACTACGATCTAAATGGGTTAATGTCATTGTAAACGACAGCAGAGTATCTTGAAGAGTACACAGATAGAAATTTTTCTTTAACTCAAATAAATATTTGTTTGACGAGAGGTAAACATATATTTATTTGGTACTAAGAAAGTTTATTTTAGTCAAAACAATATTACTTTACTCCAAACAAATGATATTTGACTCAAATAAACCTTCTTTGTAGCAAATAAATATATTTTTGCCTCTATTCAAACACGCATTTATTTGAGTTAAACAAAAATTTCTATCTGTGTAGTATGTTGGTTCTTTGCTGCCAGTTGACAACCTAATTCCGTATCCTGTGGTCGTGTGACAACTGCGACATAGGACCGGACTGAGTTATTACAAATCGCACTTTAATACCTACTGGAATTGATATTGTATTTGAAGGAACAGTACTTAGTTAGCACAATAAAAACACATACATACCAATTATTGTCGTCTAAAAACCATAAAAACAATTTGGAGGTATTCCGAATTTTGAACTGTGGTGAATTTTAACGACTACGTGGGCAATGTCAGGTCGCTGTGAAGTTTGAAACACAAAATTATGTTAAAATAAACAATGGTTGTTTTATAGGAGACTAATGTATACTAGACCAGTACAATCAACCAATTGATATTATAATTTGGTTTTCTAACGGACATAATAATAACGGGTGCTTTTCTAGAGGTATACTTTTTAAAATCTTTTTAAACTACGGTACAAACATTTACTACGTCTTCGACATTTTTGTTCAGTACGCTTTGACAAATCACTATGGAAAGACTTATACCCGAACAACGTTTGCAAATTGTGGAAACTTATTGCTGAAAATCAACTGGAAGTTGATCCAGATTATTATCGCAAAATCATCTCTAGCGATGAGGCCCAGTTCTGGCTGAATGGGTATGTAAACAAGCAAAATTGCCGTATTTGGAGTGAGAACCATCCACACAAGATTGTTGAGACGCCATTGCATCCCGAAAATCTCACTGTTTGGTGCGGTTTGCATGCTAGAGGCATCATTGGGCTATACTTCTTTAAAGATGATGCCGGAGCCAACATTACGGTCAATAGCAATCGCTACAGGCAAATGATTCGCAATTTTTTGGTTCCATACATCAATGCCAACAATCTAAGGATGAAATGGTTCCAACAAGACGGTGCAACATGCCATACAGCGCGTGAAGACATGGCTTTATTACGAGAGACATTTGGTGAACAAATCATCTCAAAATGGACCTGTCAATTGGCCGCCTAGATCTTGTGATTTGACTCCATTGGATTAATTTTTGTGGGGATACGTGAAATCAGTTGCTGATAAACCAGCAACGATTCAACGCTTGGAAGTTAATATTCGACAGGTTATTGATGAGATGAGGCCAGGATTGCTCGAAAAAGTTACCAAAAATTGGACTGATCGGATGGTGTTCATTAGACGCAGACGCAGTGGTCATATGCCCGAAATTGTTTTTAAAAAATAAATGTCCTAAAATAATCTTATCAATTAAATCTTTTTTGCCATTTGGTAAACTATATATGTGTTTTTTCCAAAAACGAAATGGTATACCTATTTAAAAAAACACCCGTTACATAGTAAATTTTTTATCAAACAATGTGTTTTCTATCAATGTCTTTAACGTGTCAACATTGTATCTTCTAGTCTTCATTAAGTGACTAATGTTTTCTACGCAACCTATTACCCCGCTGTTGTTTTCAAGGTGAGTCTTATACGAGTCATAAATAGAACGTCATGTTACATATTGCTACTGTAAATTTTATATTAATTTGGCTTTCTGTATCGATAGATCATTCACTCAATGAACCACAAACATTGTAGAATGCACTGATCCCCAACTCTACGAAAAAGTTAATTAATAAAGAGGTACAAAAAAAACAAAAACACTCAGCTGATCTTGAATTTGCAGGACAGATGTAAATATATTGGTCAAAGAAAAATAATGGTGTGGTTTTTACTTGAAGCAGACACATTCCAAAGATTTGTTTGAAAATTTAATTCATTTTGAATATAGGTAATTTATAATCAAAGTTACATTAGCAGTATCGCCACAAAAATCTCAGGACACTGGTTTGTTATTCTTTTCTCCACGACCGTACATAGTACATACTGCATACCAGCCATTGAACACACACATAGAACGTGGTCAATCGACCCTAAGTAAAGTAAAGTAGCGTTACATAAGCAACTGTTCCATTGCGGTTGGCGATGGCTGCATTCGTTCCAAGGCTGCCCTGACCAACGGCAACGGTCGGTCGTCCGTTTCGCGGAATTGGCGACCGCCATTACGCGATGCGGATCGAGTTGGCCGTTGCAGCAGCGGCCACTTTTATGATAATTGCCGCGGAATTCCAACGCGTATGAGTCATGAACCGAGCGGCGTGGTTATCTCTCCTCTTCCTTTCCTCAATCTGAGTAGTAATCAGTAGAACAGGGACAGTAGAAGTGACAGTAATTAACGTAGCCGTAATTAGCATACGTATCCTGGCAATTACGAGCCTAAAAGACCTTATTCTACGGCGAGCATAAAGAGCTTTTGGTCGCGCGATCCTGGAAATTGCTGATTGCCGTTGTTCTAGTAGCCATGCCGTTTTTGTTGGTATAATGGTAACTGCTAGCTGTCCTGTACAGGCCTATATGAAAGACCAAAACGGCTTTGTGCGGTAAATAGCATAAGTGAGGATTGTTCTTTTTATTAGCGAAAACTAAGTTTTTCGACTGTAATAAGTACAGTAACATTTAGTAGAATGTAATAATCATGTATAGATGATAACTGGACATCACCTGGATCATTTCAAAGTATTTCTTCTTTAGCTCTACTATAGGAAATTCATGTTTAACATTTGTGCCACTACATAGTGCTTCAAAACAATCAGTTTTTGATAATTATTTTCTTAATATCGTTTTCCTCCATTTTTCGCCGTGATTGAAAGAGCAGTACGTGCACCGTGCATCTACCTCGTCTGTATGTCCTCGTAATAAGGCCGAGACAGTAAATATTTGAAGTAAATAAACATTTAGAAAATAAACTGCTTCCGGGTTATGCCGTGTGTCAAGATTTGTTAATGCTGACGTTTCGCGAACCATGTTGCTCGCTTCTTCAAAGCTAATTGAATACTGAAGACCTACCAAGAAAGTCTCCCTTATATACCTGTATTTACACCTCACTGCGCACATCTGGAGCTACCGCTCCACGTGTTTTTCCAACTGACCGCGTTAGGATCGATTTCCAGACCCTACTAATGTCAGTACCGTCCTCGCGATTGATGTTGTCAGGATGTTTGTAAATTTCGATGGCTTCTCTAATAAGTCTTCGATGATAATTACCCACCCTTGCCAACATCTTCGCGTCATCGAAATCCATTGTGTGTCCCGACTCGTGGCAGTGTTGAGCAACAGCGGACTGTTGAATCTTGCCTAGCCGGGTGTCCCTACTGTGCTCCTTGATTCGACATTCGATGCTTCGTCCTGTCTGTCCTACATAGCATGTTCCACACTCACATGTTATCTTGTATACCCCTTCGTTCTTCAGGAGTGGTGTGATATCCTTTGGGTTAGGCAAAAGATCCTTTACCTTAGCTGGTGCTCTGTACCTTACCGTGATACCCGATTTCTTCAGTACTCTACCGATTCTCTCTGATACCCCACTTACGTATGGTAAGCAAGCGAACCCCTTAGACTCTTGCGGTTCCTCTGAGACTTGCGGTTTTCTTTGTGTGACACCCCGTATGTCAGACTTGGTGTATCCATTCTGACGTAGGGCCCACTCCAAGTGTTTTCGTTCTTCGTCCAAGGTGCTAGAGTCGCATACCTTCTCGGCTCTGTTGAACAAAGTGTTAATAACACTTCTCTTCTGTTGGGGGTGGTGGTGCGATTTGGCGTTCAAGTACCGATCGGTATGTGTCTTCTTACGGTAGACTGTATGTCCAAGTCTACCCGTTGACGTTCTGTATACCAGCACATCCAAGAAAGGCAGCTGATTATCCTCTTCTATTTCCATCGTGAATTTGATGGAAGGACTAACATTGTTCAGGTGGTTAAGGAACTCAGAAAGTCTAACTCTACCGTGTGGCCAAATCACAAAGGTATCGTCGACATATCTGACCCAGTGCTTGGGTTTGAAAGGACTTGACCTAATGGCTTTTTCTTCAAACAATTCCATGAAGAAATTGGCGATTACCCGGGACAAAGGTGGACAAACACGTGGAGCGGTAGCTCCAGATGTGCGCAGTGAGGTGTAAATACAGGTATATAAGGGAGACTTTCTTGGTAGGTCTTCAGTATTCAATTAGCTTTGATGAAGCGAGCAACATGGTTCGCGAAACGTCAGCATTAACAAATCTTGACACACGGCATAACCCGGAAGCAGTTTATTTTCTAAATGATTCTGGCCGTGAAAGCCTACGTACTTACTAAATAAACATTGTTCCTTATAATACATAAATAGTAAATTTTAGACTAAACAACAAAAAATATGGGTTGATTTATAATTACACATATTTAAGTGAATCTCGACTGCTTTGTAATGCATTTACGAACTTTTTAGAAGTAACCAATTTCTAATAATGAATAAACAAATTACGATAATGTTGCGACGATATGATAACATAAGAAGAATGACAATAAAGGGACTGATACCGAATGATATAAGGTAAAGGGAGTACTGAGAACATTGGATTGGAATTCCCAAATTTAAAAAAATTTTCTCTAAACATTACATACATTTTTATGTAATACGTTGAAGTTTAATTATACTTAAGAGCTTAAGATTATTTAAGATGGTTGAGAAACTAATTTTTGTAGTCACGTACATATTTTCAGTCTCGAATGTACTTTTATTTTATAATTCGTATGTTTTATTTAGTTGGTTTATTTTACGTCGACCTATTATGCACTTTTTGGCAATCACCGACAGTAGAGAAAGCATTACACTCAGCAATTTTGGCGATTTATAGGAATTCAAACCCTCAGTAAAAGTTCTTTAACGTGCATGATGATAGAATCTCGATGTTATCGCTAGATGTTTGACACCTATCTTGTGACAGGTAAAGTTGTTCACACTTTTAAAGACTTATTGCTCCTTTATTATGACAAATCAGATCCATGTTCATAAACATCGTTCGTTTTCTTCTAGCAGTCACACATCTAATCTATGAGCTGTATATTATATAGACGTAACCTCCAAATGCGGATAGGAAACAAACGCTTCTAATTACGTATCATCCAAACGTGATAAAACAATGCATGCATCTGCACATTGTTCGATTGTTTTATAGCAACATGTTATCTATATTAGCAAAATGAAGGATGTGTAATTCAAACAGTCGCCTCTATAGGCGTCATTCACCTTTGTAACACGTGACAAGAATTAAAAACACCTCTTCGGTTTACAGCAGAAGAATTTTGTTATTCTTAATTCGATGTGTGTCGACAGACGCACACTGTTTTAACGTCTAATAACAACTTCGTATGCAAGCAAAAGAAGTCACATATGGCGCGAGCACTTTAACTCATATACCATACGGTGGTTTCTTCTTATTATAGAACCCATCTGTATTTCTCTGTAAAAACGTGTAAACTTTGGGTTTTTCTTAATGACTACATCAGTGACTCCACTAAAAATATTCAATTTAATTTAAAGCAACATCATCAAATTACCAGTAAACTGTAAATAAAGATGTAAAATAAATATACACATCCAGAAATTGATTTTGGACGTACGTTATTAATTCCTGCTGATACCGTTATCGGACCAATTTGAAATAATTAATAAAAATGCCTAGATAAGGTTCATAATTTCGAGGAATGGTTGGTATTAATACGCTATCTGTTATGTAGTTAAGCGGTTGCCGATAACGTCGATGCTAGAACATGAAAACAGCGGACTTCCCAGTATTATGCATGAAGATGACTCAAAACCGACAGAAAAATTGCGCTAGTGTTTATAAAGAACTTAAAAGTTTATGCATCATAAAATTTTATGTTTTCTCACTAATTTTCTACTAAACTTCTAAATTTAAAAGTAGAAGATTAGTTTGAAATACCAGTCTGACTAATAGAGCATTTTAAATTACAGCTCTATTATCTATCATAACAAAATGTAAAGAAAATTCGTGACTCACTATAATAAAATATTTGTCCATACTTGTTATTTGTCTTAGCAGAATCTACAAACCTACTTATTGCGTCAATTCAATGTAAACAAAAAACGTAATATTTAAATATATCTATTGATAAAAGTAGCTTAAGCGGTAACCGAACCTTACGTAACCTTTCATATTTGTGAGGGATTTATGAGTCTATCCACACAGATTTCTACAGATTTGGGTGCGATTAATTCCCTCTTTATTGCGACTTACACATTATCAGCGTATCGTTTGTAGAATGTAGAGTTCAGACGATCATAAACACGTTGTGAAACACGATACAGTAACTCCACATTTTAGATAAGCTTGCTCATTGCAAACAATTTCTTGGAAATGCATTCTCAATGTTTATTGTATGGGTTTTATATTTCTGTGTACTTAGTGCAGGCAAATTAAGTCGAGAGTGGGTATTAATTGTAGACAGGAGTTTTATGATTGGAAATGGTAAAGGGGCTCATAGTGAACGTAGAAAAAATAAATGCAGGTCATGGGGTGGTATAATGTTTATTTGGGGGGGTTGAAAGCGGGTGCAAAGTATATTATTGCGCTTTCCGGCGAAACTTGATGTTTTATCCAAAAACGTCCTATACTAAGTTGTAGATCATAAAAAAATCTACAACATTCATATAGGTCGCTTTTTAGTATGACCTCTAAATTTCCGAGAAAAATGCGAATGCGAATGCCAATACTAATTTTCTGTCTTTTATTTTTTGTTGTCGCAACAATAATTCAATTTTAATCAAGTTTTGTGAAAGCGTGCCTTTTTATACCTTAAATAAATATAAATTTTTTTATTACACAAAAAATGAGAAGTTTTTGAGACATTTAGTTTTTTCCGTCTAAATCAGACTTTTTTTAAAAAGAAATTCTGTGGTGAAAAATCATCGTACAGAGTTTTTCTTTTTCCCATTTTTGTTGTCTTTACATGTAGTTATTGATACAATAATAAAAATAATAGTTCCTATTTAACAACATGCTCAAAAATTGAAAAAACTCAAAAACGACTTTTGCAACAGTGAATTTTTCAGTAATTGTTCAATATTTGTGTAAATTTTTAAGAAAATTGCCTTACTGGTTACGACATTAAATTGTAGGGAAAAAAATACAAAGGAAACTGGCTCTCATTTCTACACTAATGCTATAACCATTAAATTAGAATAAGAAATCTTCAGATAAGTAAGAAAAATAATCAGTTTTGGTCTTAGAATCAAAAAGTATCCAATACAAAAGTTGTAGGTCAAGAAAAAATCTACAAATTTTGTAGAGGTTACTATATAACATAACCTCAAAACTTCCGAGAAAAATTGCGAATAAGGCAAAGATTGGCATAGTTATTTCTTTTTCATTTTTTATTTGTAAATCTGTAAATATATATTGACGGGGTGGAGTCGTTCGGAAAGAGATATTCGAAAATGCAAGTCGCGGTAGGTGCAGCATGTCCTATACTGACGATGTCTGTCTCTCCGTCTGGATTCCACGTTGTTAGCAAGGCCCTACGAGGTGCGGCAAGTTAGTAGTTTCCTCCAGTCCGGTGAGCGAAGTCATGTGCCAGGGTTGCGTACCGTCTTTTATGCTGCTCAGTTCAGGTCGTGTGTCGACACGTAGTGGAAGGGGGCTCCTACGCCGTCGCTGGTTATGGTGCCATGGTGGCCACCTCGAAAGCGCTATTACGGAGCGCACTGGTATCAGGGGCGTGTTAAAATATTAACTTTTGTAATTTATTATTATCACTTATTAAAGTACTGTTGCTACTGTATTGATGTTATCACACTTTAAACTACTTTAGTAGATTTTTTCATTTTTCAGTTTGTCATTTTTTTAGACATAAATAATTTACTTTCAGAAGTTTCATCAAAACTAAATTAAAATTATAAATTCTAAAAAAATGAATTTTTCGTATTTTTCTCGAAAGTTTTGAGGTTATGTTATATAGTAACCCCTACAAAGGTTGTAGATTTTTTCTTGACCTACAACTTTTGTATTGGATACTTTTTGATTCTAAGACAAAAACTGACTATTTTGCTTACTTATCTGAAGATTTCTTATTCCAATTTAATGGTTATAGCATTAGTGTAGAAATGAGAGACAGTTTCCATTGTATTTGTTTCCGTACAATTGAATGTCCTAACCTGTATTGCAATTTTCTTAAAAATTTAAGCAAATAAAGAACAATTACTGCAAAATTCACTGTTGCAAAAGGCGTTTTTGAGTTTTTGCAATATTTGAGCATGTTGTTAAATAGGAACTATTATTTTTATTATTGTATCAATAAGTACATGTAAAAACAACAAAAATGAGTCAAAGAAGAACTCTGTGCGATGACTTTTCACCACAGAATTTCTTTTTAAAAAAAGTCTGATTTTGACGGAAAAAACTAAATATCTCAAAAACTTCTTGTTTTTGTGTAATAAAAAAATTTATACTTATTTAAGGTATAAAAAGGCACGCTTTCACAAAATTTGATTAAAATTGAATTATTGTTGCGACAACAAAAAATAAAAAACAAAATATTCGTTTTGGCATTGGCATTCGCATTTTTCTCGGAAATTTAGAGGTCATACTAAATAGCGACCCACATGAATGTTGTAGACTTTTTTATGATCTACAACTTAGTATAGGACGTTTTTTGATAAAACACCAAGTTTCGCCGGAAAACGCAATAATATACTTTGTACCCGCTTTCAACCCTCCCAAATAAACACTATACCAGCCCATGACCTGCATTTATTTTTTTTACGTTCACTATGAGCCCCTTTACCATTTGCAATGATAAAACTCCTGTCTACAATTAATACCGGTTTTGGCTTATAATCAGTTAATTTGCCTGCACTAACTCTGTTGTTATGTATTTTAGGTATATAATTTTCCGACGACTGATTTTTGTTAGAATAGTATTGATCATCAGAGTATGTTTATCGAGTTGTTTTTATTACTTTGCCAGGAGTGCACTCAGCTTTGCTCGCGTGGTATGTATATAACAAAAAGGTTTATGTCACAATTATGTCGAATTACCGCCCAGCTTCTAAACTGTCAGTTCTTCCTAAGATTTTTGAATCGTTAGTCCTTAATAAGCTGCTGCGTATATTTAAGAGTACTGTAATTGCGGAGCAACACGGTTTTGTGCAGGGTCGATCTACTACCACCAACTTAATATATTATGTTGATTTTGTGTCGGATGCGTTGGAGAGAGGGTTTCAAGTGGATGCGATTTATACGGACCTTTCCAAGGCATTCGATAGGGTTGATCATGCCCTGCTGTTGAGCCGGTTGGATGCTGTGGCTGTGCATGGGAAGCTGCTTTCGTGGTTTCAGAGTTATCATACGGGGAGGAAGCAGTTTGTGAAAGTAAATAACATTTTTTCAGCTGAGATTGACGTTTCATCTGGTGTTCCTCAGGGTGCACACTTATCGCCATGGCTGTTTAATTGCTTTATTAATGATGCTCGACAGTGCTTTACTCATTCGCATGTAGCGTTGTTTGCAGATGAATTAAAGCTCTTCAAAATTATTCGATCTGTTACTGATTCCGCAGACCTTCAGAGTGACTTACATAGTTTTGGAATATGGTGTAGCAATAATAAGATGAATGTTAACATAAATAAATGTGCTGTAATTAGTTTTTGCCGTAACACGAACATCATTAACTGCGACTATCTGTTTAATGATAATAAACTTGTGAGAGTAAACCATATAAAATATCTCGGACTCACTTTGAACAGCAAGTTAGGCTTCTCTGACCATATAGATAATATTGTGAATAAAGGATTTAGGATGTTGGGGTTTCTCAAGAGAAGTTTGGTGGACTTCGCGGATTTGCGGTGCTTGAAAAACGTTTACTGCGCGTATGTTCGGTCACACCTTGAGTATGCTGCGGTGGTATGGTCCCCTTATTATAAAACATCGATTGGTAGAGAGCGTGCAAAATAGATTTCTTAAATTTATTGCATACAAGATGGGAACACTGTATCATAGAGATCAGCTGGTTCATCTAATAGAAGTTGTCAACATTGAAAATATGAATAATAGGAGAATTATTCAAGACCTGGCCTTTTTATATAAAATTTTAACTAATAAACTTGAATGCCCAGAATTGCTTGGGAAGATTGGCTTCAATGTGCCTCAAAGAGGTCTTAGGAGTAATAAGGTATTTATTGAATCGTTTCATCGAACGAACTACGGGTCTAATGCACCCTTTACAAGGATGTGTCGGTTAGCCACCAAATTGAATCTTGAGATAGATGATTTTTACCTCTCGTTTAACAAATTTAAGCAATTAATTAGGGATAGGGTTACTTTTGAGTTAGAATTTATTTTCTTTATATTTTATGTGTATCCATTGGAATATTTTATGTGTATGTATCTATTGGAAATGACCGCGGTCGTAAATAAATATTATTATTATTATTATTATAAACAGTATTGGCCGCAACACATGTTTATTTATTTTCCATTTAGGAGCTATCCTCTTGGGCCAATTCATGCTACCTCAAGAGGCTGTGACTAATCAGAATTTTTATGGCCCTACGAAGATGATCATCTTCGTAGCATTTGGTTCGATACTTGGTTCGATAGTCCTGGAGATGCCTCTTGCAACACAGCGAAACGTCCAGTATTTTATAGTCAACACCGCGGAAGTCTACAATCTAGATGAACAATTCACATTGCTAATTAAAAGCCTACATTATTGTCAAATTATTGATAGACTTTCGGAACGAATACCAGGTCGAATACGATTTAACCCAACTTGTCTATATGCAATTATTCCTTTTCATTTCTTCGTTAACCTGCTTCAAAGTTCACATTTCAAAAGCGATTTTTTTTATAACGGTGGCGCTTCTGAAGCGATGTTGTTCATCTTGGAACTATAAATTTGGATATTAGCTCACATCTTTTGCAAAGATATCGGGTATTATCATTGTACCATTAGTGCGTGGGTGCCACATCACGTAATAGACATATTAGGGCCAGTTGCAGGAAGGTCTATCAAGTCTTAATGGCTGCTTAGCTCTTAAGAGAGGCGTTTATCCAAATACCAGTTACATGCAAAACACGGGCGTATAAAAAGCATATCGGAGTCGAAACTATTGCACTGATGTGTAAAAGTAAGGTACTGTAGGAATGTGTAAGCATGGGGCTTTGTTCCGGGATAAATATAAAATTCAACCGCGCTTGCTTTAATCATGAACTTAATTAGAGAAAAGAAGCTAATTTTTGACACTATACTGGTTGATTTAATATGCTTTCATGGTGATTAGAACAGGAGCTAATTTATGGGTGACATTTCAAGACATAGCTCTTTAAAATTGACCCAGCCGTTGTCAAGTTGATCTGCTTTTTATGCAATTGTGTCGAATTACTACGAACTGTCACCGCGAAGCTCTGTAAAGAAGGTTTCTGTAATAAAGTCCACAGACCGAGGCAAGGGAGAAGAGTACCAAGAGTTCAAATCAATAAAACGAACAGTTGACAACAACTACAGTAGCTGCCTATTGGCAAATGGACTTGAGAAGACTTGTGTACAACGGTTCACCGTTACATAGAACTACATCCTGGGCGTACTACAGAGTCAAAGCCGACGTCGATCTCACTAGCATAAACGCCCCTCTTAACGGCTCATTATTAACCAATCAGAATGCAGAACCGACTTCAGTCTCTCTCTCAGGTATTAAGAGTTGATGAGCCTTTCTGCAACCGACCATTAAACATTTTTAAGATATATTCGTACGTGATATTTTTTCTATCCTGGCCATTTTTTATTTTATATTTATTTCACATTTATTTGAATTAAACAAAATATTCACTGTAGCGAAAGATAATATGAAATATCTGTGCTATTTGAGATATTCATTTTCTTAGATCTTTGTGTACTAGATTATTAAACTCCCAGATAATGATAACGCCTTTCATCATGTAGTAGAAGGTTATTGATTACATATAGATACGTACCTGCATACACAAAAAAAATATAATAGATACAACGCAAGACACAATTTTTTTCCCTCTAATACGAGACCTCGCGATGGTAATGGTCTATCGTTACACCTTTCATTTACATACCGATGCTGTAAAGCACATGTCACCTCTTCGCTTAGAATGATAATCAAGTGAGCCGTGAGTGAGGAGGTTGCTTGGATCTCTCTCTCCGTTCCATTCAAGGATGACGCGACCGGCCGCGGTCGCGTGGGTTGCCATGTTGATTGTATGGCAGCAAAAGAACGCCCCAGGTTGTATGTAATTGCAACAGAATCGACAATGAGATAACTATTTTGACACAGATATATGACGTAGGTTCGTTTGCGTGGACGTTCCAGCGGATAGGATAGTCGATGGTGCGTGAAAGTATTTCCAGCGCGGGCTGGCCGTTTGGTGTTAAATGCCTCGTTTAAACGTTAGGATATATAATAAATTTATGTACGGTTGTGTAGTTTTATGAGGCTCAATGGTGGTATAAACGTGGGATATTGCCTTGTATAACTAGGTTTTAATTTATGATCAGAAGATGATATTTGGTTGATAACTTTTCCTTAATTGAAGAACTCTTATGAATATTCAAAAATAAAAAACATTTCAAAAATACAAAAATATCTTCAGATGGCGTATTTTGAATAGACAAATTAATTACTATTTACAGAGACTCAAGTATGTGATGAGTTAAACCTATCTCAAATGACATACAATTGGCATACACAGGTAGAATTTTTGGTTTAACTCAAATAAATGCGTTTGAATAGAGGCAAAAATATATTTATTTGCTACAAAGAATATTTATTTGAGTCAAAATAACATTTGTTTGGAGTAATGTAATATTGTTTTCACTCAAATAAATATTCCTTGTAGCAAATAACTATATTTTTACCTGTCATCAAACAAGTATTTATTTGCGATACCTAAACAAAAATTTCTGTATGTGTAACGTTGTTCTGCAAAAGGCTCAGAAATGGTTTTTATGTTCCTCCAAATTGGAACATTTTTCGTTTATTATTTATTACAATTGATATACAGTAGACTGAACTAAAAAAAAAGAAACTGAACTAAACACAGAAATCTGTAATCCAAGCATATCATACATTTGTAGACAGTTCATGTTTTTCTAAATTGAAACACTTTTCTTTGGTTTTCAAATAGAAAAAAAAACAATTCGGTTTTAAGTACACAGAGGGAAATTGTATTCTTGAATCTCAAGAATATATATTTCTCATTTTATTGCTTTAAATGAAGAGTTATTATTCTGATAACAAGTAATACTTTATTCAAACAATAGTACTGAAATACTTGCTACAAAAATAAGATATTATCGTCGTTCAAAAACTCAGTAAGTTTATATAAAAAATAATTATTTCCGATTAAGTTATTCTTGGAATGAAAACTGTGTGTGCTGATAGCAAGAAGTAAAAATGTACTTGAATGAAAACGTCCGTCTTCTTGAAGATCAAAATAGCAGAACGCTTTTAAGCCAATGAGAGTTCGCAACAAACCATTGCACGCAGCTGCTATCTGTCTTCTTTCGTGCATTGTGTGTTTATATGGTGCAGTGAAGTTGTTTTAGGCAGCAGAGCATCAGTTGGTTCAAAATTCAACACGTGCATCAAGATGGGCATAAACGCCACGTTAATTCACTGAGGTTTGTCGGAATTGATCCAGAAAATTGAAAGTATACATTTCTGTGTTTTGTTTCGCAATATTTTGTAATTTATTAGTGGGTATTAAAACTGTGACTACAACAACGTTACAGGTCTAAAATAGGATGATCTACAAAATCATCGAGTTTTAGAGAAAAGCAGTCGACCAAGCTTATCTTAGCATTACTTTATCCATACCCTACCCGACTAACTAACGACCTTTCCAAGTGCATATGTTTTATAATTCTTTTCTAAAAAACAAATATTTTCAATATTACAATAACAATTCCGATCAAAGTAATTATTATTAAGAAATAAAATCTTCTCATCTTTATAGAGAACGACTCAACCATGGAGAACTTCTGATGTCGATGAAGAACTCATCAAAGAACTAAACCCTCAGTCGTAGTAAGGATGCAATTTAAAAAGAAAATGAAAGATGCTCAAATCTTATTTGATATGGATGTTGTGCAAGTTATGTAACTATTAATTATTGTAATAAATACTGTAAATATGTAGTTATTTAGTATGGTCGAAGTAATGATTTCTAGTAAAGCAAGTGTTTGATTTTCTATTTAAACATCTAGACTAAGTTCAACATTTCTTTACTTATATTATTAACAATAACAATAATAAATAAAATAAACCTTGATGTACTTTTCATATTTATACGCCAGTACTCACCACCAGTGGAATTTAAGGTATGTTCATCCCCATCCTTTCAATATCTGCGCTGTGCACCTCGATCTTGAAAAAAGTATCCTGTACTGTACAATTAGATGAGAGCATTTACGCATTTTCCTATAGTGACAACTGATATAAGGTACCAATATGTGTCAATTCATGGAAGTGCATAGCGCGGATACAGTATGGATAAGGTACATACCGTTATGCTTGAAAGAAATATATAATTTCAAGAAGGTAAGTAATTTCAATCAATCAAACAAATGCCAATTCTTGAATTAAATTTGTTTTCCTTCTTCCAAGTAAAAAGTATTTTCAAGTATGTAATCTGTAGCCAATAAGGCCATATTCTTTATCGAAGTAAACGTACCTACTTCTAGGCTGGCAACTTTTTACATTTTTTCTTACAAGTAATGAAGAAGAATTATGTAATCTAGGTTAAAGCAATGGATATTTCCCATTCAAGAATATTGTTATTCTTATGAGGAGTAAAAAAATACTTGGATTATTAAGAAAATATATATATTCTTATTCTAAAAATGACTTAGATTTCTTGGTTAAAACAAACTATCATTCTGTGGATGACTAGAAGATATTACTCTTGATATCAGAGTATTTTTCTCTCTGTGTACTTATTCTGATGTATTTAGTAATATTAAAGTCTATCGACTAGGTAGACATTTAAATTTGTGTAAGGATTTCAATAACAATCCAAATAGTTTAAAGTTTGCAAACAAAATTCGATCGGTGTGTAGAATTTTGTAATATCAATACTAACAATTATAAATATTTCAGCAATATAAAATGGACCATTGCGATCTATAAATAAATTATCGCATATGATCTGTATTATTTTTAATATTTCTATAAAATTAGTACATCCGATCTCACAATATTAAAATCTTGCAATATGCGGCATGACTTTTAAAATTTGAAGAAAAAAAATGTTACTGCTGATTATACTGGGAGGATCAAAAGTAAATATCTCTAAATATCAAAAATTTCTCTAAATATCTATGTTGTAAACAACATCAACCTGAAGCTTGTAAAACTTCTTAAAAGTATGTGTACCTTCTACAAAAATGTAGATATTAGAATGAATTAACAACCAAATGTTGAGAATTGATGTGGATTTATTACAGTGTTTCAGGACTTGCCTAGTTTGTTTAGTTATTACACATGTGTAACAGAAGTAGACCAAAAACATAACTTAATAACTTTTTCAAATTTACAATGGTAGGTACGTGATAATCTTTATAGTTTTTGAATTTTAATTTGAGAATGGATGGTTCTATGAGTTTCAAGACATAGGACTCTAGTTAGTATACAGCGTGGTCATAATATCGGACTACATCTATCAAAAATTATCTATCAAACAATTTCCATTCCAATAATGTCGATTTTCATGTTTTTTTCTACACAAATGTACTATTTTGAAGATAATTACAATCAACTATTAATATCGAAATAGCCCGGCCTGTATATTTACATTCAAATTGCAAAATAAATACGGAAGTACTAACATCAACAAATCAATAAATTCACTCTATCAAAACCAATATACATAAGTGCCAGCAAACTGCACACGTATTTCGAAACGCATATATTACACGCGATATTTTCTATTACTCCATCCAAGAAAATGCCACAAGTAACCAAAGTGATTTATACTGCACGATTTTGCAAAACCTACTACTACTAGTGTTGGGTACGTGTGCCTACGACAACCCTTAAACGGTTCACACTTGTGCGCTGACTAGATTGCCTAACACGTGTGTTGACCTGGAATCCTTGTTCGTTATTGCCTATTGCTCAACGACCAGTTTCCTCGACGCGGATAACATACCTGAAACCAAAGAGAATATAAAACGTTAGTGATACTGTGGTGCACACCATATGTTAAGAGTTAAAGAGCAGAACTCGATTTGTTAATCCATGAGCTTGAGGGCATAATTTAAAAGAGATGTAAGAAGCTGGTAGAAAAACCATGGGAATGATACTATCTAGTAACATGCACAAGACCGCTATTTGATACCTCATGTGTGAGCAGATGTATCAAATTTCTAGAGAGAAAGCTGAGAGTCACATATTATTTATAATTATGGTGATGCGATAGGTGTAGTAGCTGTGAATTGTAATATATGCAAGAAAAAGATGACGTCACAACATTTTTCGTTCCTTGAAAAATATGTTAATTATCTATTAATATTATTTACTGCTGAGAAGATAGTCATAAAAGGCAAATATAACTTTTTATGGTTGAATTTTTAATGAAGCTTTACCAAACGCCATAAAGGGGTTCATCGCAACCCTGCCTTAATTACCTATAAATAGACGTATAAAACAGAGTTATGCCACCATTTTCTGTAAAGATTAACACTGATAGCATACAACTAAGCGAACCAGTTTAATCGCTACGATTTTTACTGTACTTATATTGTAATAAATAAATATATAACAAATTATTATAATAAAATATTATAATAAATAATAAAATGTTTCATATCTTGAATGTGAGACAAAGATAAGATATACAAGAATTTACTCGTTGCCAATAGAATGTTGATTTTAGGAATGATAAATAGCAATGGTCCTAGGATACTCCCCTGTGGAACTATGGGGAGACGACAATTTATTCTATATAAAGTTAAATGCAGTACATGTCATATTTGGAGTTGCTTCGGAAGAATCTCTTTAGTTCTCTTCAGTGAAAAAAGGGTTAAGTAAACAAAAATAAAAGCTAGCCAATGATTTCATTAACGACTCACTTTGTAGGACATATGTTTATACAACATATTCCAGAAATTATGCAACATAAGGAAAACTTCTTTATTAATGATATTGCCCATTCCACCCTAACGATTATTAGTGAATATTTTAAACTTTATCTTTTAAGAGGATTTATCATAAACATCCGCAAGCAAATTTCCCCTTAAAATCTACAACAAAAAGATTAAAATTAAAAACTCGCGCAGTGGGATTTTCCCTTCTCTGTTTAGCACAACGACACCCTCTTCCTGTTTTGCCGTAACATGCCCCAGTTCACACGGATTCTATTCTTTGTCAGAGCTTACTGTCCACCCATTATTACCGCAGTGTTATTCACTTCGGGCTAATTGCTGCAGCTGTCAGCGTGAATTTTAGCTTTATAGAGTAATTAAAGCGAATAACACGATTTAAAACTTAGTCGACTTTTATAACGGTCATTAGAACCCCTTATACAATTTAATTGACTATTTATTATGACGCCTACAATTGTATTCTTGAAACTATATTTATATTGAAACATTTTTCCAATTTGTTTGGTTGTGTCGTTTTGTGTGGGAAAAACTCGAATAATTTTCACTCATCATAATGTCCATACTTCTCGACATTCCCTGAATGGACGACTTATTCTAATAATGCGCTTAGAAACACACGATATAATAAAGATGTTAATGTCCACGGTAAACAGACGAAACGAGTACCAAGGTTGCATGACATCTATTTTCGGCAGCCAGTAATATCAATCGACCTTGACACTTTACGAGCATACAAATTACCGAGTTTTATAATCTGCAATCATAAAATTTTGACTAGATTTGCATGAATTCCAAATAATATAAATACAATTCAAATTTACCTATTTGTCAAGTGCCAGCAAAATATAGACCGTCATATAAAGTAACTCGAACACCGAAACACCATCTAAACGTCAAACAAGACACTACCCACCTACTTATTTTGGTGGTTTTTATTGAAGACCCTACGCCATGCTTCAATATAATAATATCGCAGTACCTATACCTATTCTGTACCAAGAGGAGAAAATGATTCCTTTCCGGAACGAGAGAAGATGCACTTCACGATGCCCGGAAATAACTTTCTGGGCGTGATGCACATATAACGTTTGACGACGTAAACCAAATCAAAAGCTTTGTTTTTATTGTACTAACGGCTTGGCCACCGCCTAGTGGGTATGTTGTGTAAACTACTCACGTGGCTGGCCAGAAAAGTTGTTCTTTGCACACCTAGCTTGCAAAGCTGGGCACAAAAGCGTTAATCCGTTAATCGTCAATTAACGAAGTTAAATTTTTCGTTAACGAATTAAGTTTTAAGTTAACTTTCAAAACCATTAACGGACTCGCTATCATCATCCGTTAATTCAAGTCCGTTAAATCGGAAATATCATCAATAAATATTTCATATGGTTGTATAAGCATTATGTGCAAGTTCGGACTTGGTTTTGTTTACATGTGTGACGTACTACTTTGTGTGACGTGGCGTCCGTATATAAAGCATGCGCGCGAGTTGTTTTGTTTTCAGTTGTTTCAACTCGAATCCAAGCCCCTTTACTTCATTCTGTGCAATTCAAACGCGCAATTAAATCCGTCAAGTCCAATGTGATTTTTTTGTTTTACTCTATGAAACATTTTAATATTACCAAGTTCACAAAAAACATCAGTTCGATCAGTTCTAAATATGTAAGTGCGTGCGCTTATAGCAACAATCTAGGAATTCTTGTCTGAAACGAAAATTTGGTGACACCACTGTGTATAGACGCGAAACATTACCTATTCCACATTTCGTTATTTGTTATTGTTTGCTGTGATTTAAAAAATGTGTGTGGAAGAAAAGCGTAATCAATAATTTAATAGCAAAGCATGGAGGTTTGCTACCAACCCAAAGCAACTGTCGTTGTCAAAAAATAAAAATCACCGATGTTCAAGCCATGCGATTTATTAAAGTTGCACAGATGTATGTAAATGGTGTACAAATTGTCATAAAATTGCATGTGATTTTTCAAAACTGCATTGTTGAAAGTGCAGGTTTGAACTGCATAGATATAAAAGTAGCTTTAGTTGATCTTTTAATCTTTGTATATCGCAATATAGTTCTCTTAGTTACCACTGTACCTAGTTTGAAAAGTTTCTAAGGCAATTTTTACATATGCAACCGCAAGAAAGGTCCGCGGTTATTTGGGTTGCATACTCACCGGTAGATCGGCAGTCAACATAACCTATATTTTTTGTATAAAACGATAACGATTAACGGTTAACGTTAACTTCCGTTACATTTGTAACAAATTAACGGACTGTCATCGATTAACGAAGTTAACGTTTTCGTTAACGGATTAATGATTAACGAAGTTAACTTTCTGATTAACTTTGCTCAGCTTTGCTAGATTGTAATTATCATCTTTCGCGTCTCCATAAAGACGCAAAAATGCTTTTCTCATAGTGTAGGATAAAAATAGTATGCACAATGCGCAAGTTATGTTAGTACAGTTAAGGCACGTTTACATTAAGATAGTAAGTAGTCGAGTACAATTGCTTACTTTATCCAAGTCACTTTACTCTACCGTGTTCGGTAGAGTAACCGTTTACACACAAAATAATAATTGCTAGAGTAGAGTACAGATAGAGAATGTTAGACTGAAAAATTTAATTTGTAATATGTTCTTGAAATAAGATTTCATGTCTAGTGTTTATAGAACAAACCGATTAAAAAAATATATGCTAATTAACCCGCAACTATTTCTACTCTACCGCGCACCGGTGTTTACACCGGTAGAGTTAGTTGGAGTAGAGTAGAGTGCGGACTATGGTGGGGGAAGGCAAGTGTACAGTGTACTAGTCATAGTGTGCTATCTACTCTACTCTACCAGTTACTATCTTTAGTACTCTACTAATACTAGCTCTTCTTGTTTACATTAAGCTAGTAGCGGGATAGTATTTACTCTACCTACTAACCCTACCGCTTACTATCCTAATGTAAACGTAGCCTTATGGTAGTACATAACAGCTTCTCACAACAGAGTAGTACACAATTATTGTAGGATGCAATATTATGAAAAAAAGAGTTAATAAAAAAATAGAATTCCATTGCAATAATTCAAGGTTACACTACCATTAGGTGCATTAAAGAATCTCTGGAATTTACATGAGATGATATGAGTCATGGTGTACACTGTACATAATATACCTTCAACCGATATTCCTTTTTATTATCATACATATTTTCTATTCTCTACAGAATAGTTTGAATACCAAGCGATTTCAAAGATATCAAGAATATGTTAGTCAAATAAATATAGTCTATATTGTTTTTAAGTTTTACGTACTGAAAAAAAGTATTCGAAAAGTCGACTTTATTATCAAATTTCCGCACCCAGTTACTTGGCTGGAACGTACATTTGTGATGAATTGTGGTATTGCATTTAATTCCAGAGACAGTTCTGCTAAGTAGGTATTTATTTATTGCTTTTGTTAGTTTTGTTTCAACTCTAACACAAAGAAAATTACTCTATAACACGGTGCAAAGATTATGTGTATGTCAACCAGAACCTAACATCAGGGTTCAAAATTCACAGATCAACATTGTGTTTAGTTGTCTGTGGTGGTGGTATTATTTTTATTATTATTATAAATATGTCACAATATTTTTCAAATGTTAATGTTATTTCAATATAATAGTTAGCTTGGCACAATCGTTTAGTTAGAAATTCACATATACTGATATACCCCAACACAACTTAAACAATGCGTATGTATCTTGATGCGTCGACAAAACATATCAGTAGCATGCAGCTCCACATCTAGACATATCGCAAACATTTAGTATTCGCGTGCGCATTAAGGATGCAAACCAAACTTCGCTTTTGCAATTATAATTCACTAATTAGTCACGGTGGCGCTGAGCGCTGACATAACCCTCAAAGCCAGGCGCCATTGTGGACGTTTCGTTCTGACGTGATTGTTATTATCGCCGTTATTAAAGGTTATACGCTAAAGTTTGTTCATTATTCTAAACTGCATATACATACATACATATGTGCTACCCCTGCAGTGGGTGTGTGTTTACGACAAGCTAGAGCCGCTAGTAGTTATACATATATTCGGGTTAAACTTGTGTACTCGGTCCATGATAACTTTGATTGATATGGAATGTATTTGATTATGTATTAGATTAGTCTGTTAATTTTTGTCCCTTGTGTCCAACTGTGCTTCGCAAATTGATAAAGTATTCTTTAAATTCATTAAGCTGGTAGGCAAATATTTATACAGAAACAATTAATATAATTCTATCCTACAATTTGTACTAATTAAGTGAAACAACGACCGAATTCTAGACCGATTACGAGATCCCCAGGTACGTACGCAAAACAAATCCCCAACAACATGCAACAGAACACATCCGGCGACAATTTTTATTACCGCTCTAATTGTAATTCTCACCATGTGAGCGCGGCCTCCTGAATATTCAAGTCGTCGTCGTTTGGTTTCCCTGGCGCGCGAAAAATGCAAATTTCCCCCGGTATCGTCGGAATTTATACGCGCGCGCGACACCAAGCGGCGACATTCGTTACTACTCGCCGGAGAAAGGTTCTAAAAATTCGACGAAAAACAGAGGAAAAAGAGCAGGGCTATGTATAAAACATGGTTTGCGAACTAACGCAAGAGCGCCCTCTAAGAATGGAACGTTTCGCTACCGCGGCGACCGTTGCGAGTCGCGTAATTTTAAAATTCATCAGGGAATGCCCGCGAACTCTACCGGAAGTGCCTAATTCTTTATTCTGTTGGCGGCACTAGAGCTAAAACTTCCATTGCATACATGTAAACTATAGCTCTTCTACTGGCATGTGTAGGCACGTAGAAAGAAACATTACGTGACTAAATATTTTTTTCGTTAGTTTGTCTTGTGATGAAGAGAGTTATGAGTTTTACGACTGCTATAAAAAAACTACTATAATAACATACAGAAGCAGAACGATGTAAATGCAAAGGCCTATACAGTAAGAAACATGTCCATGGGCGTATCCAGCTCAAATCGGAAGAGGGGGCAGTATGGTAGTTGCTCTATGGGGGAAGGGTGTGCATTAGGGTGGTTCGAAAATGCATTGCAAAAATTTTTGGTGATGATAGGAAGCAACTATGCCCCCAAAATCGTTTCCAAATTCAAAAAAGGGGACACGTATTCTTTTTTGTTTTGAAATTTTGATTTTTAATGGTGCCCGTAGAGACCTTTTTTTGGAATTTTTCGAATAAGTGTTCGGGGTTTGGGAAACCTTAATATTACTTAAGGACTTGTAGGGGACTTTTCAAGGAAGGATTTGATCTAGTATACATATGGATTTGACGCCCCCAACCCACACCCACAGTGGCCTGAAACTACCCTTAAATGAAAAAATTTACATTCTTCTGAAAACTGAACCTTCTAATCATTTCAGTCTCTTTTTCTGTCATGGAAAGCTAAATCTAGTGGACTGTTTATAAACATTAGTCAGTAATTTTCCATTCGTTTAAACAAATTCTATTTGTTTAAATAATTCGTTATTCTCGAAAATCCGTCTGAATTCTGTTTTCTGAGTTCGAAATGGCAAATTATTTTCTTAGTGACAGTATTCTTAAAAAAATTTCTTCCCATTGTTTAAACTTTTTCAACGTTCCTTTGTAATTATGGTAGAAAAGTCACCTTTCTTGTGAAATTACACATTTTATGTTCGAGATATCTTGCCTACATTATCAAATAAACCCACATATGTTTAACAGAATGTGGGCTTATTAGTAATTAATATTAATAAAGTTAATTTCACAAAATAAAGGTGACTTTTCTACCATAATTATACAAAAATTGAAAATGAATTTTGATGGTTTAAATAATAGGAAGAAATTTTTTAATGAATAATATAAGATAATAAACTGCCATTTCGAACTCAGAAAACAGAATTTAGACGGATTTTCGAGAAAAACGAATTATTTAAACAAACGGAAATTAAATGACAAATGTTTATAAACATTCCACTAGACTTATAGAATTATTTATATGAGAAAAAAAGAATGAAATGATTAAAACAGTCAATTTTCTGAAGAATGTACTTTGTTCCCTTTGAGGGTAGTTTTCAGGGCACTCTGGGGGTGGGTTGGGGGCGTCAAATTCATATGCATAGTAGGTCAAATTCTTCTTTGGAAAGTCCTCTACAGGTCCTATAACTTTAATCTTAAGTTTTCCGAACCCCCGAACAATTATTCGAAAAATACCAAAAAATGTATTTTTCCCATGTAACTTTGAGGCCTAGATAGGCACCATTAAAAATCAAAACTTCGAAAAAAAAATTCGTGTCCACTTTTTTGGATTTGGAAACAATAGGGAGGAATCGTTGCTTTCTAAATAAAAATAACCACCCTAGTGTCCATAAGGGAAAGACTGCTATATAATAAACATAATAACAAACTACGAAAGGGGCGCAGCTGCCCCCCTTGGATACGCCTATGAACATGTTATAACAAGAGTTTGAGGATATAAATAATTGTGTTGGAACACCAATTAGGAAAACAATTTTCTCTGGGCTATCTGCAAAAAAAAACTAGAAAATGTAATAATTCAACATACCTACAACAATTAATAAATTGGCCGGACACCTCGAACACCCTCTTCTTATTTTGAAACAACTCTACCTAACGCAAAAGCGATGGAAATAAACGACAAAAAAAATTGAAAAATCAATCTGCAGTAATGCATAATTGACAGAGTCGAATAGCCAAGCAAGCTGGTAAACGTCAGTGCATCGCGAATTATTAACAGTTCACTAATGAACCTTGATGGTCCGCCGACCTTGATCCGCAAATTTGGCAACGTCTGGTGCTGCAGCTGTCGGCGGACGGAACGGTTTCCCTTTCGATCTAGCGTGCTCCGATGATTGCCGGTTACGTCATATGACAGTCATGCGGCCGGTCCCACTGCGACTTCCACGGAACGCTAGATTCTTTCGGTGAGTTTGCGACGACCACATTCCCGCCAGCAACGGTTTGTTTGTTGAGTCATTCGAACCTTGCGTTGGCTGGTTCTTTGGTGATTTCTTTCATTGATTCATCTGCATAAATGCATAATATATAAAAACCATACTAATATACATAATATATATTATTGACATACTGAAGGTAGGTACGTATATATTTTTACCTTGTCATATGTAGTATGATAAGGTATTGTAATCGTTTCGAAAAGAAGTTTTGAGATTTTCGCGGAAATATGTCCTTTTTGGGTCCCTGAACATTTTTGACCAAGGTAAAACAAAATGTCTGTGTGTGTGTGTGTGTTTGTGTCAGGGTTGCGGGGTCGGTAAAAAAATTCTCGACTCCGACTCCAGATAATTTTTGTGGTCCGACTCCGACTGCAGAAAAATTGCATACAAAAATATGTTCAAATAATTATGTGTAATAAATATCTTACACACGTAAATAATCACAAATTTGACGCAGAATAATACAACCGAGCAACATTAAATTTGCTATAAAAACAAAAACACTAAGTACCAAGAAAAAAGAAACAAATTTAAGAAATTAAATTTTTATTCCAGTATTATAGTATCTGATTGTACTACACATATGGCTTGTGCATATTAAATTTCTAACAAACAAATTCTGAAACCAGAAGCAAATCAGTAGTTTTATTTGTGCCCAGCGAATTTGTTGGAAATGCAAATTTACACTGACAATCTAATTGTAAATAAAAAATGGCCTATAAGATATCAAGAACGCCTATTGATCGGCCCACAAATAAAAAAGTTATGACCACAGAATTATTAAATGTAATTTCTTTCTGTAATTTGTTTTTAACTGTTTTCTCCAGAGAACATACAAATCGGCACTACTTTGTCCATTTAACCGACTTTCTATCTCTAATAATAACAAATCATCCACAAGACATAGTGTATTATACAAAATAAAATTCATTCTAATAAAAACAGAATTAAATGGAAAATATGTTTATAAAATTGTTGTGTGGAACAGAATAGCTCCAACCAAATTCTCTTGCAAGGATGCCCTTACATAATGTTTAATTATTTTCAAAGCTGAAAATAATCATGATTATGGCTGCAACAGGTAGGTAATCTGGATAAATGATTATTACTACATTGAACTACGGCCCTACTTCTCAATTTCATTTAAAATCTTTTGTTCAAATTTCTGCCGGATTGCTTTTGTTAATCGTCTTCACTTTCGTTGGAAAAGTGTGTTTTGTGATTTGATATTACATATCTATGTAGGTAGATACTTTGTCAAAGACCTAATAGAATGTTTAGTTTTATTTTTCTACTGAGGCAATGTCCATCTCGCATGTGTTTTTTTTTCTACAATAATTAAACCTAGACTCGGAGTCGATACATTTTCTCCGACTCCGACTACTCTGAAATTTGTCTGAACTCCGACTCCGACTCCACAGCCCTGGTACCCGTTTTTTATGACGACGATTCCGGAAAACACTACTAAAAATAACGGGACGAAACTTCATATTTAAAAGTTTTATGACCAAACTTAGAGCTGAAAAGCTTTTTATTCAAAAGGATCCCAACGGCTTGGATGTTTACTCTTAGCATTTTTCAACGATTTTGCAAATGAGCCGCCGTTTCTGTAATTTCGTCAAAATATAATAAACTGAAGGAGGAAATTTTGTATAATTTATGACTATGACATTTTTTGATAAAATTAATAGTTTGGCTAAATGAGCAGATTCAATTCGAGATCGGTCGTGCATTAAAACTAGTTAACTAGGATTTGACAGATATTTTGATTCTATCGATAGTAATGTCAAAACATCAACGTTTGACACAGTTTGGCACCATTTGACACTGCTTTATAGTATGATAAAGTTATGTGCCTGGCCACATCAGATTTCTATTTATTGTGTTTATGTTTGTAATCAATACAACAATGCTAATACATCAATAACCAATACACGATATGATTTCAGAACATATCACACACCATGCTCTTCTATCTATTATGAGTATGTTAATCAGGGAAGTCAGTAGGTAGTAGAGTATATCCAGAAATAGAAAAAGCTATAATCACCTGTATCGGCTCTTACCGTGGCTCGACTAAAAATGGGAGAAATTTTTAACGTTGGTGGCGCTACTGCATAGTCTATATACAGGAACAACACGGTATACTACCTGATACTACCATAAAAACAACGCTTATGTCAATTATAACCTGTCAGTACAAACCTGTAAACTTTGTCTATGATGTGAACCAATGTGAACGCTGTCGACATTCGTGCAGTAGCACGTAGTAGAAATGTAAAGGCGGGTTTTTTTACGCAGCGTACAACGTAACACGCTTAGCGCAACACGTCGCGCCGTCATTTCACCAATAGGGCAGCAGTGTGACTCATGGTGTGACTGTTTTCCTACAGAATGCAAAACGTATTACGCAGCGTTGTACGCCGGACGTGATAGTTGGTGATAGTACGACTGGTTTTAGAGGACGCGTCAGAACGCGTCGTACGTCGCATATTATCTCATCAATGTCAAAATACAAAATGTCAAAAGTTTGTTTCGTATTGTCAAAAGTGACATGAGCTCGTTACGATGTGATTGTCATGCTGCATTCACTCTTTGTACGCCATGTGAAAAGATTGACATCAACGTAGGACGTACGTCTTCTCAGAATTCTGTCACTTTTGACAACTAACTAAGATCCCTTGACCAAACTATATTTCGGTTACCTGAATAGCTGATGCGCCACGATTCGACTTGAAATGCCTCTAGTCGGTTGTACGCTGCGTAAAATACCCGCCTCTAGGAAAACCCGCCTTAAGATAAGAAAATCTATTACGCAGGTGCTTTAGTTATTTTGGAAAAGGTGGTCAGGTCAGATGTAGTGTGTTTTCGTTAAATTTGTATATTATAATCAATTATAATGATCATATTTCGTTTGTAGATGCAAGGATATTATTGAAAAGAACAGGTAAAGCTACAACAAATTTGTGTTTTGAATATGGATAATGGAACTTAAGAACGGCGGAAAAAATTATCACGTAAATAAGACTACATATAAAAGGCCACAGGAAATGTCCTTACGGTCCTTGTAGCTTAAATAATTACCTATATTATCTTCCAACACTAACCTTTTTTAAGATAAGCAAAAAAGAATAAAACTAGATTTTGGTAAATATAAAGGAAATATTTTGTTTTTCACTATACTTTGCACTCCGTGTGGTTTGGAATACCTTTCAGTAAGGTACCTACTTATAAATTTAAAAAAATCCGTCGAGCCGGATTTGAACCAGCGACCTATGGATATCAGCTTTCTCTCCACCTCTACAGTCCACCGCTCTACCAACTGAGCTATCGACGGTTATCCGTAAGTCTGTTGGTGTTGCTCGTCGATGCAATCATCATACCGTTATCATTATTATTATTTGCGACATGCTAATTTTGTTATCACAAATTGTAAAGTGGTGTGGAGGTACTCTAAATATTATAAAATACGATAACCTCATTAAATTATGGAGATGGCAAAATCTTCTTCATACATTTGGCATGTAAATATTAAATACATTCTGCAGGGAAAATCGACAAATTAAGCTGTCAAGATTGCACGAATATAAGCACGCATAATTGGTCGGCAGATAATTAATCCTTTTGCGTCGGTTGTCGCTGGATAAGCAAAACCAATTCCATTCCGCAGTGTTTAGGACTATCGAATAGTCGATTTTTAGCGCCCTTTATTTCTATCTTTCGCGATTAATGAGATAAAAGGACATACGGCGAAACTAGATTGTACATTTTTAAATTGATGTTATGTCGCAGTTTTGCAAGATGGTCCATAGATATGCTAACGTAGGGGCATGGACACTTCGCGCGTACGACTGTCTGACGCCTTTTTTCTCTCCTTTAGACCTGCCGAATTTACTAGTTTATTACTAAAATTTTACGCTTGGAAATAAGATTAAAGCTAAATAGATAATGTTCAAAGAAAAAACACAATATTCGATTTTGATGTTCCATAGATATGCTAACGTAGGGGCATAAACGCTTCGCGCGTACGACTGTCTGACGCCTTTTTTCTCTCATTTAGACCTGTCTAATTTACTAGTTTATTACTAAAATTTTACTGCTTGGAAATAAGATTAAATCTAAATAGAATATGTTCAAAGAAACAGACACAATATTCGATTTTGTTTTTAATTTGTGATGAGGCCAATTAACATCTGTACACAAAAGCACGGAAAACAAGACGAAGTCGCGCTCAATTTGGTTTTATTCGCGCTAGACCGGCTGGGTGCTCTGCTACGGCTGCCGCTGTTGTTGCCGGAGAATTTCAAAGTTTCGTGTTTGTTTGCACTGCGCGAATCGAGACGTGCCGGCAATCAGAAAACCCCGAGAGCGCGCTTTTAAATTCACTAAATATAGCGGAGGCGGTTTATTTGCTTTAACTTTCGGTGCGTTTCTACCCCCGCCGCCACCTCTGCTATACTCACAAAAAAATACCGTAGCCAAGTGAGAAAATGTCGGTTTTCTGGGAATGGTAGCGGTAAATAAGTAGAGAAAACTGGCTCTCGTTATAAGCAGCAAATACCGTCTTATTTTTTAAAACACCAAAGAGCAATTTATGTGTTTAATTCTTCTGGAACAGCGGTCGCACAATTGATTCTAGTGGAACACTGTTGCAATTTAATAAATAGAACTCCTCTCAGCAATACATTTAATTTTTGATGAACAGTAAGCAATAATTTATACGGATAATTAATGGGCACACCGAAGCAATAAAAGTCTTCTTATCTTGTTTTAGAAGCAATTGCAATCCCTCCTCATTCCTCCTACTCCGGTTTCAATTAGACCTGATCGCGTTACAAACGGCGGATAAAAGATAAACAAGAGCGCTGGCCACAGCGGGGAAGAAACGGAACACGAAAATAAGTTACGGTGGAAGTATTCTATTACACTTGAATTAGTTCTGTTTGTTGCCGCTCGTTCGGGAGAGCCGAAGCCCTGTTATAGCAACTCCTCTCGTTCGCTCGTTCGTCCCGAGTTGGTTATTTGCTTTCGACCGATGACGGAGATGAGGCATCTGCGTGGCCTGGGAACTCGATTATTTCTTAGTTAGATAACCTAGTTTTGCAAAGTTTCCTTAGAGAGTACAACATGGACATTTTATTTAGACTATTTAGGACACATTTAGGACGAATTGTTTGTTCCATATTGTAGAAACCCGATTGAAGAATCTTTTGGGAAGTGGCGAGGTGCATTTCTGATCATCACTCCTGCCCTTGAGCACCCACAGCTCTGCGTCATGTTAATTATGCCCTTTCTTGCGCCAAAACGGGAGTTATATCGCCAAAAAGGCATGAGGAGCAATACATTTCGTCAAGTGTATACCATCACCAGACGGAGCCGACATGTTATCGCATCTTGGACGGTCCTATACATTTTAAAGCTATTTGGCACGTACTGCATGCACTAGCCAACTTTATCACACTTAAGCTAAAGCGGATAAATGAGTCTGGTCTACAGGAGGCTTCACAGAGCCCAGTTATTAATGTAAGAATGTTCGCATCGGTGACGTGTAAAAATCGAGTAGCATCGTCCGGCGTGCAAGCGCAGAGTTCAGAGGACGAGCCGGGGTGGAAGAGCGTGATAGATGACCATTGTTGACACGATACGTTATATCATACCTGATAACGTAATTCCTATTTACTGTTGCGCCGTATCTAATCGCCGAGATCATTAATTCTCACTGGTGCTGGCACCAGCGGAGTAACGTTTCGATTCAACGCTGCTGTTAGGGCACGCAGGTTCTCCTCTATCGATGCATTTTCCGCTCTTCCGTGCAGTCTTTACTTGTGCTAGTTGTATAGTTAGTTCTTAGGGCATTTCTGGTTTCACTCGCCAGAACAAATTTATATGCTAATTGGATGATTACATTATATTATAATTAGTTTATTGCACATATACAAATTATGCAAAGCATAATTTTGCAGGTCTGGGAAAGGCCATGGCCCGAGGTATTCCAGCCTCGTCAGGTCTAAATGGAGATATTTCTTTGACGGGTTCATAGATTGTGTAGTTGGGATTATTGGATGGTCGTTAATTTCCTTTGAAAAACAGCTGTCCTGGTGAGCTCATCAATTCTTTTTACGTGATAGACATGTCCGCGTTTACTCAACACGGATACTAGAGGAGGGCAGTCTTGAAAATTTGTGATCGGTCTTCGATCACAATTTGAAGACGGGAGGAAACTGATATAGATGTGTGTAAAGTCGACTATTAAAAATTGGGTTGGGTTGGCGTTTTATTAATAAATTGAACAGATCGATCTTTTCGATTTCTTTGTCCAGCCCTAACGGACACTATGTACTCAAAACCTTCTGTCAAATTTGTTGGCGTATGTCTCCCTGCTCTCCGTCTTTCTTCTCCAGTTTCACTACCTAGCAGGTCACCGTATGTTCCTGCTTCCTAGAACCTCCAGATTTCCAATACTTTTGAGGACATGCCCAAACCTTTGGATCCATTGCACATTACTAGGGCAACCAAAAATATGCTCTAAAAACTGTTTTAAGCGCTTATAATATGCCCTATAAATATGAAAATATGCTCTAAAAAACTGAAAATATGCCTTAAAGAATGTGTAAATCAGGGTTTGAAAAACCCAACCCAGTGGGACCAAGTGAGCTTTTTCGGGATTTTCGGGCTTTTTCGGATAAAAGTGGGCAATAGTAAATGTTGTAACCAAAACCATACCGTAAGATAATTGAAGATAATTTTCTTACGAGTTTTATTCTTAGTTGTCAGACTTTCCCAAAATAAAGGGGACAAAATTGCTTATTTCAAGCTAGCCCAACTAACTCCTAATTATTTCAAAATGGTGCGCTCCGAAAAAACCCTGTGGGATTTTTCAGGTGGGCCCAACCCGAAAAAAACCACTGTTTTTTTCGGATCGGGCCCATTCCGGCAAACCCTGGTCTAAATACACTTTAAAAATACAGATTTAATTTAAATTTTTATTGCAGTAAATAATACACATATGATGCAAGTTTTGAAATAAAAAAATTTGCCAGTTTGGCCTTATTACACCTTTGTACATGGAAAACGTCCTCTCTACATCTACCGATGATCACCTCAATTTAGAGATATCAAATTTTAATTTTACTGCGAGAAAGAATCATTTAATCACTCTGTCTAATGCCGTTGTTAAATAGTGTTTTAGTCTGAAACCTGTAGAGCCATACTCAGCCATTAGTGATCGCTATATTTTTTTTATGCTAAATAAGTTTACTAGTTTACATCATATTTATCAGATTTTACCGTGTTTCCAAGCTATGTAACGGAAAGTTTACTATATTACAAAGATAAATCCGATACATATGATGCGAAGTAGTGAACGTGTTCCTTAAGCCGGCCCTGATACATCTACACGAGAACATGGCACGAGGTCAACCAATCTTGTCACCATATATCAAACGTGCAGTAGATATTCTGGTTGTTTTCTATGCTGTGCTATGGCTACCAATTTCGGCGGTCAACAGATCTACGCGACCTGCAGGCCTTATTACTGGAAAAAGAAAAAAGCTGGCAAATATGTAGTAAAATATGCAAAAATATGCCCTAACAAATAGGGCTCAAAATGAGTGATTTTCTCTAAAACGGATTTCTATCAGGTCTATCTTTTTGTCAATCGTATGGAAAAAAATATGCAACTGCTTACATTTGGTTGCCCTACGCATTACAATGCCTCACGGTATTCTCTTCATTCATACTGTCCTCCACCTCATGGTCGACTCATACCCATCCATCCTCACTTGCTCCGACATTCTCCTTAGTACTCCTCTCTCAAAGCTGTTGTTCCTCAGCTAAAGTTATCACCATCGTTTCAGCAGCAAATGTATCTAGACCAGGCAATAGAGATTTTTCCGTGACAAAAATAGTATCAGCAAGCCGACGGTCCCAGGTGACGTGGAACAGTCCGTAAATGTATTGTGATGTGTTTTCGACTCGCAAATATCATTACTTAATTTGATATAAACAAAAAACATCAAAAAATTGTGCTTTTTTTCGTTTTTCGCTTGTAAAAACTGAACCGATAGATCAATCTTGATGCTTTCAACAGACGAATTGTGGAGAATGAAAAGACGAAAAAAATGAATCCTATACGGACCCGATCGGATTAATATTAACGGAGGAAATTCGGAAGAACCGGAAAAATCTGCGCTTTTTTCAAAAATTCATAACTCCGCCATTTTCAAAGTTGTAACGCAGGCTTTTCGCGAGAAAGTAGCGATTGATGGGTACTTTAAGTGTGCACAACCCAGGCGTTGTCCGATGCTTAGTTTTTGCACAATTGCGATTTGAATTCTTTTTATGCAATATGGTTCGGCGAGCCTGGATGCGTCGGAGGTCGTCCGATTTTAATTTTTTTAACGTATTTCGAAAGTAGAAGTATTGTGCTACAAAACGTCTATTCTGATTTTGCGTTAAAATGTTGCGAAATAGGCGAAAAATGCTTGCAAACTTGACCTAAATCTGCCGCGCGCTTCAAAGCTGCCGCGCGCAGCGCGTTGGGATTACTATAGATACGCGCTTCCCCGCGTCGGCCGCCTACCCTCACTACTCGACCGGTTTTGAGCGCGCCGCAGATGAGTTGAAAGCATCAAGATTGCTCTATCGGTTCAGTTTTTACAAGCGAAAAAAGAAAAAAGCACAATTTTTTATGTTTTTTGTTTATAACAAATTAAGTAATGATATTTGCGACTCGAAAACACATCACAATACATCTACGGACTGTTCCACGTGACCGGGGATACTATTTTTGTCACGCAAAAATCTCTATTGGCTGGTCTAATCTTATAAAAGCTTACATATTTATCGCTGGTAACACATCTACTATTCAGCATCTGTTTAATCTGCTTAAAGGCATAGTGTGCAGTTGTCAACATAATGCTCGACTTTATATCGTCTGCCCTACTGTTGGCATATTGGCTCAGTGCATAGTAGGGGGTGGGGGACTAAGAAACAATTTTGTTACTCGTGGCGGAATGTAGTATACCGCGAGAACTTTTGTCATCGCTGCACGAAAAAACGCTGCGGCTTTGGTATTTATGTTACCTGATGGCATATTTGTAAACAAATATATTACTTTTATTCAAATTCTTCAGTACAACGAAAGAAAACGCGGCAGAACAGAGACTATCGTACGCGCACCCGGCCAATAGCTCGACTCCCAGATATCTGAACAGCAAGATTTCCTGGAACGGGTGTTTTCCTATGGTAGTGCTTGCTGTGTTGCTTCGTTACGACAAATAGTTATTTTGTCCTCATTGATCTCCAAACCTCTTACACGTGTCCCTCATCATATCTCACCAAAATGTCTAGGTCGTCGTAAAATTATGTGTTCAAACTGAAGAGGTTTTTATTTAATCTAATAAGATTATGTGTAAAATGCTCTCATGACCGGACGCGGACACTATTTTTGGAACACAAGCTGAATCTTCCTTAGGCGTACACGAAACTCTTAATAAACGGACAAAGTGTAATTAAAAACTGTGTTTCCCCATTCAATGTGTTGCATTTTTCTTACTAGTCCAATAAAACTACTTAAAACATTCGTGAGCGTCACTAAACACTAAAGTATGGAACAAATACTGTATTTGCGGGCATATATGGTACGCAGACTTATGAAAAACGCACCCGTTTTTGCCACTTTTTTTAGGGGAAGAAACCACTTTTAATAAAACTGACCATAGAGAGAAGGAAGAGTACCTAATACATTACACTAGGTCCACTAGGATCTACTGGCAAATACGAAATGAAAATTGAATTGAAATAGGTTTTGTTTTCGATCTATTTTGGAACGATCTATTTTATTTCATCCATGTTTCATCCATACACATTTCAACAATTAATTTTCGAGTACCTTTGACTGCAGTAAGATAATTAAAAATTAGGTATTTCACAATTTAAAAAGTACGAGAAGAATTACTTGTAATTAACCAATTCAAACACTTACGTTAATCGTTTTATTTTCTTAGTAGGTAAATTATTTATTTTTTTTAACAATAAAGTTACGTACTCTAATTCTCTTTCGTTCAAAATTATATTTATGTAAGTTTGTATTAATTATTTCATTGTTAATACAAAAAGTTTTAAAAAAAAGTTTAACCATGTGTGTCTGCTTTTGGGAAATTTCACTGTACGTTGTAACGGCACTATAGGTACGTTACATCGCTCGGTTTGCCGATTACCGCGCATTACTCTAATATGCACGGATAATCGACACACGGATAATCGGAGTTCTACTGTAATACTTTTACGTTACATTTTCGGTTCTTCCATCCAATATAGGCCACAAAGAATATATTATGGGCTTGTTTTCATAATTTTGACGAATCCCTATGGCATTGTTCTAGGGGTGGTCCCCAAAACCTCAGATTCTGGGACTTCCCCCGCCCCCCTGGTGCGTGTAGGGGAGGAAGTAGAACAACCAGAATTGATGCGATAGACGGTTAGGGTGAAGACGGAAATATAGGTCACTAGTTTTCGGCAATTAATTCTCTAGACAGTTCCAATGGGCCATTAATCCGTTTGTTACATTAACCATTACTCACATAGAAACAATTATAAATAAGTAACTTGCAGGAGAGAAATTTAAACACATATTTTCTATTTCGAGACAATTTAAGTCATGTAAGTTTCCTTAAATCTTTTGTTTATGGACGCACCTACCGTTTAAATATATAAATAAAATGGATCTCAGTATTTGGGGGTTGGAAGCGCGTATAGGGTTGAGCCCGGGGGAGCACAACAATCTTGATTAAACTGTGGGGATCGTCTTGTTGCCTGATGGCAAGGGGTGCTATTGCTCTTCGGATATTAACCTGACACCACCAAGTTACCAGATGACACGGATACAATCGCGGGGGTTGGATGGAGTGGCGTCTTTAATATTTATCTCAGTCACCCCAAAGCGGTTAAAGGTCACGGTTTGTTAGGCGATATGATGGGGGGATTAATTATTTGCCGTATATCACTGTCAGTGGTCTAGTGTATTCTGTTTAGTTGAGATATCTAGTAGGCAATTATTGTACTGTAGCAACATTTCTGAAGTTGATATGTTTATAATTGAAATTGATATGTTTGGTGCTCTATAAGACGCTAATTTGTCAAATTGATTGTACCAGAACAAACAAAGGTGCGCTTGCTCTAGGTATTTTTCATTTATTTGCATTAATCCGATTTTCATTATTGTTTGATTGGTCTGTGGTAGAAATTTTATTGGTGTATCAGTTTTTAACATATGCACGGTGCGATAACAACTATACGTTTTTTTAATTTATTAAATAGGTACACCTTAAAAAGCACTATTCCTATATTTTTTTGGTACTTTGGAAAGGCAAAACCATTAAAAATATTACAACATGTGTAACTAAGGCCCGTTCCTACCAACTCTGTGCTTACGTTCACTTTAATTTCCTTCAAAACTTAACAGGAACATATCAGAGAGATGGTACGCCCGAGGTTAAACTATGATTAATATTAAATATCGCCACTTTCGCATATACCTATTCAGGAAACATTGCAAAATTAAAGAAATTTTCCAAAATAAAACAGAGGCTGCCCATATACAGATGCACTTGTTTCTTCTCACAGAACGCACGCATTCTCAAATGGTGCGTAAATAAAATTCGTCAAATTTAACTTATGTGTAAACTTTATACCAATTGTAGGAAAATTTTTGTGGGCGTTTGAGTTGTGTATAAATAATTTTTTGAGAACGAGGGTTGTTTTTCATTTTTGATTCGTTGGGAAAACGAATGAATCAATATGGACCACTTTTAACATTGCTTTTGTGTTTTATTTGATCAAGTACTGTTAACCCTTTCGCTGCGACAGTTGTTTTTCGATGATTACATGTATCGATTAGTAAGTATGATGATTCTGATCTTATTTATACGTGAAATGGTAGAAAACTCGTACGGACAAGTTGGCGAATATCTTCGTCAAGAGCAGCGAAAGAGTTAAAAGTATTTCAACCGTAAGATATTACATGAGCGTCAAGAGAAAAAAAAACAAATAAAATCTACCATCACATAATAATATTTTCATCCACCAACACTACGTTTCATCGTCAACATTGAAGTTTGCGTTACATATTATGCAGCAATGTGATTAAATTCTGCAACCCATAATTCAAATCGAGAGGAAATAAATTATTTATAGATATGCTGTGCATGCCTGTAAAATGCAGATTACCGCGGAAAATTGAAGGAAGTTTACAGAGTGATAAATAAATACCACGTCACCCGCCGATAAGACGTAACAGTGTTCGTTTATAAACCATTACAAGTAGATAGTAGTGACGGGCGCATTCGAATTATATCGATTATAATCGATTCTGGGAATGATCGAGATATCCCAATTATTATTAGGTCGCCCAAAACAACAACAAAAAATGTTTTATCATTCTGCGTCCTCCCGTTCTGACCAGTCATAAATGAATAATGTATTATGAATTCTCGATTAAGGATAATCTTATAATCGAATTTAATAAGCAATAATCGATTTTACAATCGATAACAGATTATTAATCGAGAACATCAACATTAGTAGTCGAGTACCAAATCATACGATTACTAGAATATGTACTTATAATCGATTATTTAAATAATACAATTCTGCCCATCACTACTAGATAGACACAGGGTCGTTGTTGATGTTTATTAGAAAGGGAGACAGAAAAAATTAAGTGGGTGCAGCTTAAGTGTACTATATTTATGCAACAGTAAGCCGACGTTTAAGGGGCGCTGAAGTAGAAAATGGGGGGAGGCGGCAGCCAGCCAGTCGGGCATATTGATCTACAAGGCATTCTGAGTAACGGCGTGCCGTTCGGCCCAAAATAAACCAACTGGATTTAAAATTAGCCAAGGTCAAAGTACGGAAGCTAAACTGGCAAAACCGGACTGTTGTGTTTCCGCCTGAATTTATATCACGTTTATCCGGAAATTAAAAAATATTGTAAGACAATACGATACGTCGATACCAGATAACAAGTTATGCCAATTGCTGTAGGATCAAATTCAAACATTTACCATCTGTTATTGATGTCAGTGGCCACTTTTTGATACCTGTTAAGTCTCATTTACACCTGGGCGACAGTGGGCCTGTTGTGTCGCTTGTTGTTGTCACCGACTGTTGCTCTTGTCTAAACTAGGCTTTATGATGCGATCCGATATATTTTCGGAAAGCTTCGGTGGCAAATAATATTGTTCGACCAAGTTAACCATTTAAGCGTATGTTATGGCCGTGATTAGAGTTTTGACACCCTAACCAATTTGATAAAACGAATTTGACTCTTCAGTTCGGAAATTCAGAGAAACAAAGACAGTTTGCGCGTTATCCAGGGAGTACCGGGGATACTAACCGAACGCACCCTCGGTTGTCTAGATATTGCTTATTATATTTAAGTTCAATCACGTCTAGGGATAAACAAAATATTTGATGTTTACTTAATGTGAAGACTGACTGTTTCGCTTAAGAGTTTCTTCTGGAGTCTAATTAATACACCCTCTAAACGACCAAAAAATGCTATTGAAACTTCTTAAACCCGGCTACATTTAAAGATCGAACTCTAAGGACATCCTAAACGGGGCGTCAGTAATAAAGGATAACCGCTACTGACGAAACTTGACGACGCCGGACTATTCAAGTTTTTCGTCCTTAAGGGGATACATAAAGGGCACACTTAGCCGCAGGATAATGTGATTGGATAATGTCGGTAGATCGGTACGATCGTTTTTGAATCATCCCAGTCCATCCCCGCTATTAGGGGGTATGTGATGAAAATTGAGGACGAGATTACACGGTGAACATAAGAAATTCATACTTACAGAAAATTCGAAAATTTTGGCGAGACAGAAAAGGATATCCATATTGCAAAGTTTAGAGAAAGAAACAAGATGCACTCTACACAAATGAAATACCTAATAGCAAACAAATCTACAGACATTTCACATAGAACAACACGAATAGAAAGTTACAAAAAACATTAAACAAATATAATATAACACCAGCATATAGTAACCCTAACCAAATAATTAAGCAATTATCTGGACATAAATATGAAAATAAAACAGATATGGAAAAAAGTGGTATTTACTCTGTTAATTGCACTAATTGCAACTCAGTTTACGTGGGACAGACAGGAAGACCTCTAGCTAAGAGAATTACAGAGCATGCTAATAACATTTTTTGACATCTTGACGTACGAATTAAGAACAGTTTTAATAGGGTATTTGACTATTATTGGAAAACCATCTTAGTGTGTTTATTCCTTCACTCCACATTGTAAATGCATTATTTTTCGTAATTATTTCCTCAATATTTCATAAAAATCAGCGTTAAAAATTGAATCACAAAAAGTGGCGCCAAAACGATACTTTCTGTTGTGTGACGTCACCGGTTAGTAGATGTCAAATCGGCCCATATGGTCTGTCAGCATCGGCATCGTCGCCGTTTGGTAATTGTGTTGTATGACGCGTTGTTTTCCCAATTTCTACATAAAAATGGGTTATAAATGGTGTATAAATCCACAATGGAGACATACGTCAAGAAAAACTCCGGATAAACTATTTGTAGCTGTTCCGCAAGAGAAACTGCGAAGAAAGTGGTTGGCTCGTAGAAACCCGAATGAAATAAACAGCCGCCAATACAAGTGTTTTCTGTTGTGAAGATTACTTCGACATAAGTAAAACTGACTAGAATAAGTTATCTATCGTATTTTCGAACCAGGTATTATCTGATCTGACAGCTTAAGGTTAGGGCTATCCTAACCTACAAAGTTATGCTTACATGGCGCTTTCGTGCTATTAAATTCAAACGGTCAAGCATAAGAGCGCGTTCGGATAACCCGGTATTGTGCGGTGAGAGTGACGCGCTGCATAATAGGCGGACTAACGTCATACGGCGTTTATCTGCATATAAGAGAGAGACAGCCGACCCAAGTTATCTGAGCATTGCTCTCCCCATACCCTACCCTGACAAACCGAACGCGCTCTAAGCGTACTAACGAATGACATCACTGGAGACTGACCCAATTACAGAGCGTTTTCAATCACGTGATAGGACGTGAATAAAATTGAATTTTAATTTTGGTTTTTCATAGAAATAAAGCATATTTTTACTTTATCATACGCAGTATGTAAAGTATTGTAATCGTGCCAAAAAAAATTTTTGAGATTTTAGCGGAAATATGTCTTTTTGGGTCCCCTGAACATTTTTGACCAAGGTACAAAAAAATGTCTGTGTGTGTGTGTGTATGTGTACCCGTTTTTGTGGCGACGATTCCGGAGAAACTACTAAAGGTATCGGGACGAAACTTCATATTTAGAAGTTTCATGACCAAACTTAGAGCTGAAAAGCTTTCTGTTGAAAAGGGTTTAAAGGAACTGGAGGTTTAGTCTTAGCATTTTTTTAAAGATTTTGCAAATAAGCCGCCATTTCTGGAATTTCGTCGAAATACTTAAATAATAAATTAAAGTAGAGGAAATTCTGAATAATTTATGACCATGAAATTTTTTGGTACAATCAATAGTTTAGCTGCATGAGCAAATTCTATTTCATCGAGATCGGTCGTACTGCATTAAAATTATAAACCAGGATATGTCAGATATTTTGATTCTAATGACAGTAGGTAGTGTCAAACGCTAATGTTTTGACAATACCTACTGTCAATATAAGCTGCGTTCGGATACTGTACACCGATACACTTTTTACACCCAATAACACGTACGTGTCATTTGGACAGTGTACCCGATGTCAACGGGTCAACGGTGTCAACAATATCCGAACGCAGCTTTAATCAACATATCTGTCTAGTTCTACTAGTTTTATTTTAATGCAGACAGAAAAAAGGTATCGGGACGAAACTTCATATTTAGAAGTTTTATAACCAAACTTAGAGCTGAAAAGCTTTCTGTTGAAAAGGGTCCAAAGGAACTGGTGGTTTACTTATAGCAATTTTTGAAGATTTTGCAAATGAGCCGATATTTGTGTAATGTCGTCAAAATAGTTAAATAATAAATTGAAGGAAAGGAAATTTTCTATAATTTATGTATATGACATTTTTTGGTAGAATTTATAGTTTAGCTGCATGAGCAAATTCTATTTCATCGAGATCGGTCGTACTGCTTTAAAACTAGTTCAAAACGCTAATGTTTTGAAAATACTACTGTCAGTATAGGCTGCGTTCGGATATTGAACACCGTTACAGTTTTTACACCCACTAACACGTAAGTGTCATTTGGACAGTGTACCCGGTGTCAACGGAGTACAATATCCGAACGCAGCTTTAATCGAGATATCTGTCTAGTTCCACTAGTTTTATTTTAATGCAGACATAGCCGATCTCGATCAAATAGAATCTCATGCAGCTAAACTATTAATTTTATTATAGTATGATAAATTATTGTGATAATACCGACAGCACTGTTGTAAGCGAAACTAAAATACAATTAGGCATGAACAAATTGAAGTGCGACCATACAACTTCCAGGATTTATGATTAAGAATAGACGTTTGCACTGAAGACGAGGAAACTTGAAACCGGTCTGCAAGAATACTATAATACTTCATGGACTACTTTACGATCTCTTTTTATTTATTTATTATGCTAATCAAGTAAGATCAAGCGCATACAAACATGTTATTCAAACTGGACACAAAATAGATTATAAGAACGTCAAATTAATCCATAAATGCAATAAAGGGTTTAAGATGGACATATTAGAGCAGCTGGAAATAGAAAGACAAAATAGAAACACTCACGAACAGAATTGATTAACGACCAATTACAATTTTACAAAAGGCCCCTGTTTACTTACCTAAATGCGATTTAAAATTCAATAAAACCGACTGATATACCACCACATACATGGCACACATACAACATCGGTTGCATACATCGTACAATACACATTTATAGAATAAGGTTAAAATTCCGCATGGCATACATACGACCACCTTCTCATTCGCTAAGATCTCTAAAATTGATACAATGTTAAATTATGACCACATAGACTCTGCAAACCGACTGTAAGTAGTTTCTATCACTAAAATACAAACTATAGTAACGGGTGATCTAAAATTATTGAGGACAGGTTGAATTTCCCGCCACAGTTTTAGTGTTACTAAGATGGTATGTGTGCATGATACAGGTTATGATCACTGTCAGATACCAAAGTGAACTCGTCAGTAAGGGTTACGTTCCTCTGCGACGATATTTCATATTTTTTCTCTATTAATTTGTTATTGGGTTCTTGAAGAGTCTCTCTAAAAATAAAATAATAATTAATTAATTCAATTAATAGTTTCAATTTAATACACCTAATTATAATCAGAGAATAAATCCCTTTACAAAAAAGAAACACTCACGCCCCTGGACCAAAATAACAGCTGTCATTTGCAACCATTGCCAACATCACAATTATTCAAATTGGCGGGAAATTCAACCTGTCATCAATCATTTTAGATCACTGTGTAATGTGTATAGTACAATATTGTGTAAGCCAATTTGGATTAAGTCCTATAATTAAGTGCAGTTGATTGAGTTTTTCGATTTTTTTTGTAGATTCCCGACTGATGATCTGTTAAGATCGAAACATGTCTCGAGTACAATAAAAAATAGCAAAGAAGGCGAGGTTTTTATTTTTATTTAAGTTGAAGACAAAGAAAATAATACTTCTCAAAATTGCAGATTTTTGAAGAATCATGAATTACGTTTCACAAAAGCCCGTAAAACGACTTTATCCGGACGGTAGGAATCTTTTTTCCCATTTATGTATCATTCCATCTTATATCCATTTCCTTCCACCCCTCAAAACGTGGAAATTACTGAAACTGGATACACCTCTCTTTTATTTTCCTGACAGGCATAAGGGACCTGCGGAACCGGTTGGCAGGTAAAAGGGGATATTAAAAATCGCAAGTGACTGTCCGGGATGATTTCGCGACGCGAATACGACCCGGGCGGAAACAAAACACCGTCGAAACGGTCCGGAAAACATCCAATCCTCGGAATAATTGAACGCAGTCGACTAGGATTCCAAAGGGCCCATTAAGTCACGTGACTCCTCGTTCACCGAACTCTCTCCAGCGTGTCTCCTCATAGCCGCCCTCTTCTTCAGTTCTGCTCGCGTTATTCCTTTGTGAAAGCCCTTTGCTGTGCCGTTTGCCGTACATCTGAGACGCCCCTTTGGAACTCTGTTGTCATAATTGACGAAGAGTGGAAAATTAATCTTAATTCACTTGGATCTGCAACGTGTCTTGTTGAAAAATCATAATACATAACACATAGATAACATTATAGGGGGCTTAGAAATTTATATTTGGCAATATACAATATACATCCTTTATCATGTGAACAGGAATAGCATTCCATAAAAACCTCACTAAAAAATCTCAAAGCCATTCATTTTCCAGCGTGCGGCCGATTCGCATTCTTCCAAATAAACTTCGGGATAGTTTAACGACACCAGAGCCCTCTTGAGGTCATCAATAATCTCAGCTAGGACCTTACAAACTACGCGACTATTGCGAGAGAGGGTTGAAGGGTCGATGCGCGTGGTGGGGGACGGAAAACTTTGTCAACTTGAACGACTGTCCACGTCCTTGTATCCTTCCCCCCCGCTCCGCTGTGCCCTCTGGGGCTCAGGACGTTTCCATAAAACAACTCCAATTAAGTGACTCTCCGTCGTCTCCCGGCGTCCCGATGCGTCGATTGGTCTTTCCCACTTCACCAGAGACACAAGCAATTTACTTTATATCCCTAACCAGGAACATTTCGGTAGATATTTGGGTCGGGGAAAAGTTTAGATTAGATATTAACGATTCAGAAGATTTCTGCTAATTTTCTTTTTGAAAGTGTTTCGCTCCTCTATTTCTGAATCTGTTATGAATATAAAAGCAATTGCAAATACAAAGACTTTCCACAAAAAGTAACAGAAACAACGGAGGTTAATAAACAAATATTTACAAATGACGAAAGAGCAAAATTAAATTCACGCGGTTTTTATTATTTTACATGTAACGTCTCTCTTTTGTAGTAGACGATGTGATATTTTGTTTTGACCATCGGGTTTATGGTTTAAAGTTTTCTACACTACATACTTCAGAATTCTAACAAGTCACAATTATTAAAGAAAAATACATTATAATAGAATAATACATTATTTAATAACTTCCAAAAAATAACTGACTGAATTATGTAAGTAGGAGCTCATTTTTCTCAAAAATTGTGGACAGCATTGTAAGCTACGCCAATAAAATCTACACAAATTATCTGCCATACATTTTTAATAATAACTTATAACAAAAAGAACACAAAACTGTGTTTAGCCAGCTACGACAAACTATCGTCGTTATTCGTTGGAAAAAATGGTGTTGTTTGTCTTATAACGTTGGCCACACCACACTTAAAACGTCCAAGTGTTTTTCATGATTTATTTTATACATAAATATTATTTTAAAAAACAGTAACAATATTATAAATATTATTATTAAATACACCATAGAAAATCAGCTCGATCGTTCAAACTAAAACACAGAGCCAATTCACTTAACATTCACAAAATTCATGTTCCTCACAGTAATCCAATATGTACTAGGGATGAGTCGTTCGCGAACGAACCGTTCAAAATGAACGGGTCAAATGTCTGAACCGTTCGATCCGGTTCAACCCTGGCAAACTGACCCGTTCAGTAGGAGATCCGGTTCAGTAGTTCGTTCGTTTACGGCGTTTACGCTCTCGGCTCATTTCTGCTCAAGGCATAGACGGCTCAAGGCAGACACAGTCCTGCTTTTTGCGACTACCGGCGCGGCGCGGCGGCGTCTTTGATGAACGTGTTCATTTGTTTCCAGTGCCGCGTAAAGTACATAATATGTATATACTGTATATACACTATACATATATAAAATATTTTCGTTCGTTTATTTCTGGTTTGATTGATGCATAAAGATTCGTCAACATATTATGAATCTGCCCGAACATTTTCTTTGCGTTTTAAAATTGTTGAGATCCGTATACCTGCACTGTATTTCTTTATACTTTGTTTATAATATTTTTGGGATATTACATATATTGAATCGAGAGTTGATAATGAAGACCGTTAATTTTAATAAATATAATTTTTTAAACAAAATGAAAGTTTGAGAATATATAAGGAAAAATATAAAAAGCAGAATGAAAGATATGAGATTTTTGCGGTAAAATTGAACGATTTGTTTAGTTAACATACAGAACTTATTGAAAAGTATTGTATAAATTCCGTAAAATCAGCTTTCTAAAATCGCCAAAAATCAAAATTAGATTTAATTGATTTAAATTATATTATATGCAAATACCATTGACTTATTAGCCTTAGTAGCATTTTTATAGGATCAATTTTGTTTTTGTTACTGAATGGAGGTAATTTCTATCAGCATAAATTACAAGAAAAACTAAGTTAAATCAGAAAATTCCAGTTCTGACAAAGAACAACAATATTCGCAGCAGTCAGGCAGTCGCGCGTCGGTATATTCGTAAAAATGACCCCCCCCTGCCACATAGGGCCGCTGCGATGGCTGAACGAAGATACCAGTAATGCGCGCGTCGTGTGTCTCGTTCTTTTTGAACGGTTCGTTCACTAGATCCGTCTATAACGTATATGAAATACGTTCATTTTGAACGGTTCGGTCGCTCGGTCGGTCCATATGAAAGTCGTTCATTTTGAACGGGTCCGTTTGAACGGGTCATTTTAGTGAGCCGGTTTGACTGAACCGGCGCACTGAAGTGACCGAGAATGCCCATCCCTAATATGTACACAAAATCCTCACGGGGTTGAAAGTTTCTAAAATACCGGGTGTTCCCGGGAATAGGGGTGGGCGCTCTTGGAAATTTGTGATCGATCTTCGATCACAATTGGAGATCGATCATAATCGATCTGATCTATCTGATCGATCTTTCAAATAAGAATATTGAACGATCGATCAGATCTATCGATCTAGTTTTTGCCCAGCCCTATTCCGGATCGTACCGGTTTCGTTATTTAAAACATCATTAGCCTAAATCTACAACTAGAAAAGTGGTGGTAATAAAATAGATAAATAAAAATTTAACATACTTATAACTTACGATCAGGTAATTAAAAACACAAGCGAAAAACGTGTGGCATGTGTGAATGACGAGGTGAATCTTGACATGCGGCTGGAAGTTAGCAAGAGGGATGCAAATAAATCTAATTTGAAGTTTTTCTTGCAGTTGTGAAGAAGTGTAGTTTCTAAGTGTATTTTATACAATGGCCTTTTAAAATTATAAGTTGATAAATCTTAGAAGAAGTTCTAGATTTGTGTCTCGCTATCCGTTTTGCCAATTTCCTTCCGGTTTGACCTACGTAAACAGCATCTCACTGACTGAAGAGACTCCAGACTCATGCCTAACTGATTAAGGGTTTTTGAAGTTTAAAAGTAATTTGTAGATGGTTTTACTGCTTTTACAAACGGGATAACTGTTAAATTTCGGTAAAATTTGGTTTTTTAAGTGAACGGTTTATATATTTTCACTTTACAATAATTTAAAAATTTATGAATTTTAAGTTGCCTACGTTTGTGCAATTTTCCGTATCCCTCTTGCTAACTTCCAGCCGCATGTCAATTGATAGTCAAGTGTCATCGCGTCATTCACACATGCCACACGTCTTTTGCTTGTGTTTATAACGTTAGTTATATGTTAAATTATTATTTGTTTATTTTATTACCACCATTTTTCTAATTGTAGATTTAGGCTGATGATGTTTTAATTAAATAATGAAACCGGTAACGAAGGATTTAAAGGAAACTTAACAAAGGAAGTAGATTATTTATTCATTAACTTATCAATAATATACCTTTGTCGACATGGACGACATGGTCGAAGTTAAAAATACATGTAATAAGTAAAGAAACAGCAGTATTTACTTTATACGTGTCGAGTGTCAACGTGTCTTGTCGACTTTTAAAATAAAAATTCGTATTCAGCGTAAACAAAATCTATTCGAAAATTCTATCTATATTCGCAACATCAACGTTCCCCATCAATTATCGCTTACGGTCGATTGTCATATAAAGTCTTCTGCTTAGAATCATCAATACTATCATCCACGAGTATGGCCGATCCATCTATTACATGGTCAGACAATATACTCAAAATTCATTCCAATTACTTTCCCATACATACAAGCTCGATCTTCTAGTGATTACATATAGCGGTCAATCCCTTCCATAATTATATTAAGTGCATCACTGCAACGTGATGATCAATATATTGGGTTGTACAACTCAATAACAAGATAAATGGAAACACATCACTGGAGGGACTACGACATAGACCATATGCCCTCCAGTGTATTAAATATGTACCCTATTGATAAACCGGACCTGTATTATACGGCCGAACCAACAGGGACGTTATTATTTGTGACGCACGCGGTCTAATATGATTTTATGCATGCGGGAGGATGCCGTGGATCTACGTTGATTGTCCAACCTGACAATAATCCCTATAATATCGTATATATCGACTGTCGGGAGTGACGTATTTTCAAATGTTCGAAAACTTTTCCAAGTTAAACAAAATTAAGATCAGGTTTGCAACATTAAACTTAAACCATTCTAGAATACACATTACAATTTATGCAGCCATTCAAAGCATCTTAAAAACACAACCATTCTCGGGGATGCTCAGTGCGGACGGTAGAAAAGAAGGAAAATTGTCGATTACCAACCGAGAATTGAGGGGTAAACTGTCTTTCCGTTTCCACCTAAGGAGATTCTCTCGAATCCGGAGCGTACCCACTGCAACTTTAATGACTTTTTAAATGTTTAATACAGTTGCTAATGTTGCCTCGCCGTCGTCTCCTGCGTCTCAGGTTAAACGAATACAAACACTTCTTGCATTATTTCGCCATCATTAAAATAAATTAAAATGCCTTGAATTATATAAGTAGTCGCTAAATTTTGCAAAACGGTAGCTGCATAACCATCAATTTTATAGTCGGATTCTGATAGTGTTCAACAATGACATGATTAGAGTATTAATACAAGCTTTTACCTTTTACCAGTGGAAAGAAGGCTGGTGTGTCATTTGTAGACGGCGATACCATAAAAACCATTTGAAACAATATTCATACAGAAATTGTTTAACAAATATGACGTATTCTGACAAAATATTCATGTACCTACATAATAGAAGAGAGCAAAATAAGACAAAACCATGAGTAAAGTGAAATGTTTCTAGATCACGCCCCTTTCCACGTATAGCATTTTTGACAATTTGGCGTTTCCATTGTTTGTTTCTACTCCAACCGAGAAAAAGAGAAAGAAAAACAAAAAAACATCCGAATTTAAAAATGTTGAGACTACCGCTTCTGCAAACAACCACAGCACAAGTTGCAGTTTGTAAATTTTAAGTAAGTCTTTTCGGTTACGATTATAAAAAGATTTTGGAAATTTCTAGAACATTTTATTCCCTACAAATCATCGGCGTTTTCGTATAACATTCTGAAGGTATATTATAATCAAAATAACAATATGTGATGCTTTAAAAAACAAAAACAAAAAACGTTTTACAACATGAACGTCTTGGCAGCACGCAAACGTGTGTTGAGTTGATACCATGGCAACCGGACTTGCTGCAATGTTTTGACGTTAGAACAATGACACCAATGTCCAAGCATCAAACAACTTTGTTTATAGAGGCTGTTTCTTTTAGAGGCGGGGAACTTTAAATAGAAATTAAACACACATTTTTATATTTATATTAATGAATTGTTTTTTATTTCAAAGATAATTGTTTGGCATTAACATTTAAATATGATTTCGGGCATGTGGCTCCCACGACTGGTGCGTACATGGCGTAATCTAGAGGTACAATTTTTGCAGTACTTTAGGCTGTATTTCGGCTATCACGAGTCGAATGTTGACTTCCAACTATTCAAGTGTTTGGGGTTTATCGGCATAGGCATGTGACTTTACATATCCCCAAAGAAAATAATCTACTGACTTCAAGTCGCCATAATAAATTTTATAGGCGAAAACTTTAATTTGGCAACACTGTTCTCTGTTCTCTGCAAGAGCCAATGTGACAGTTCTCGGCAATTCATTATGAATAGACTGACGCCAGAGCACCGTTTCGAAAATTGTTCAATTTTTTTTTGTTTTGTGATGAAGCGCACTTTTGGTTAACGTAAGTGAACAAACAGAATTTCCGAATATGTGCGATGAGAATCCACGAGCTATTGTCGAAACACCATTAATCCATAAAAACTGACCATTTGGTGCGCATTATGGGCTGGTGGACTCATTGGTCCTTATGCGAAAGTTTTTGTGGATTTAATGGTGTTTCGACAATAGCTCGTGGATTCTCATCGCCCCTAATTCGGAAATTCTGTTTGTTCACGTAACCATCTAACCAAAAGTGTGCTTCATCACTGAACAAAAAAAAATTGAACAATTTTCGATACGTTGCTCTGGCGTCAGTCTATTCAATATGAATTGCCGCGAACTGTCACATTGGTTCTTGCAGAGAACAGTGTTTCCAAATTAAAGTTTTCGCCTCTAAAATTCATTAATGGCGACTTGACGCCAGTAGATTATTTTCTTTGGGGATATGTAAAGTCACATGTCTATGCCGATAAACCCGAAACACTTGAGTACTCGGAAGCCAACATTCGACTCGTGATTGCCGAAAAACAGCCTGAAGTACAGCAAAGGGTATGTGAAAATTGGACCTCTAGACTACGCCATGTACGCACCAGTTGTGGGAGCCACATGCCCGAAATCATATTTAAATGTTAATGCCAAACAATTATCTTTGAAATAAAAAACAATTCATTAATATAAATATAAAAATGTGTGATTAATTTCAATTTAAAGTTCTCCGCCTCTAAAAAACACCCTATATTTGTGCCCCTTCAAAGTTAATCAACCGGTTTTAATTCTTAAAACGCACATGTTAAGTTACTACGTTACTTACCGCACCACCACTACATTACCCAATCAAAAAGATTTAAGGCCACGCTTGTGTTAGGAATATGAATGGTTGAAACAAATATTCCCAGTTAAAAAAGAGGATAAATCGGAAAAAAAAGAAATAAAAAGAAAGATTGTGGCCAAAAAGAACATGTTTTCTTTAAAATAGATGCGCCAACAATATTACAGGCGATTTTTATCATAATATTAATAATGATAATTTATTGAAAGACGTGGTACTATATTGTCGTCAAGTTAACAATACAAAAAAAAAATAATTTAAATGTCGGCATGTATCAGTCTTCTGTGGAAGCAATCATAATATTCTGGACGGTATAGAATTCGTTTTCTAGGAGTAACTTCTTGATGGTTAATCGAAATAGTTTAGGGCTCATCTCTCTTACGGTATGTAGGTAATGCATTAAATAATTTAACAGATATAGTGGTACGAGTTTTGTGATTTAGCTATTCTGTGGAAAGGGATTGACTATATCTGTCTTCTCTATAGCGTGTGTTGCACTCATGATTGTCTGAGTAAGTTGGAAAATGGTCATCTTTGCTATAAATGTACTCAAGGCAGGTAAGTATAAAGCAACAGGGTAATGTTAATATTTTTCACCTTTTGAAATGTGTTCTGGAGCTATCTGTATAGTTTAGTGCCGCCAATACTTTAACAGCCTTCTTTTGCATTACAAAAATTGTTTCCATCTCTCGAAGCGCCCCACGCAATTATTCCACACGTAGCAATACTATGGAAGTATGCAAAGTAAACACTTCGTGCTGATGGTAGGTTGCAGCTTGATGAGGATATGTGATCTGACCTATTTTGGGTTTCCGATAAAGTAACTCCGAGAAACTGGATAGATTTATTTCTTACCTTACCACAGCGTCTTGTACGAAAGATGAGTTAATTTTGTCTTTATTCAATTTTAAGTTGTTTATGAAGAACCAGTCCTCTGGTTTCTCCAGAATTTGTTTAGTTTTTTGTTCTGTGTCCTTTATGTCTCCACTTGTGGTGAAAGACGTGTCGTCGGCGTAAAGACAGACCATTCTGTTGGAATATTGGTAAGTCGTTTACATATATTAGGAATAACAGTGGTTCTAAACCCGAGCCCTGAGGCACTCCGGTTGCTATTTCTTTCCAAGCAGATTGTTGACCATTCCAAAAAACACTGTTTTCTTTTTTGTAGGTATGATACCAGAAATGTGTGTGTATTTTTCTTTATTCCATATTTTTATAATTTAGTTAGTATCGTGTTATATACAGAATCAAATGCCTTACTAAGATCACAGAAGGCTATTTGTGTGTAATATTGTTGGTCAAAACCGTGAATTATTGCTTTAAGTGCGCTAAGTATGGCCGTTGTTGTGAACATTTGTTTTTGGCAGCCTTGTTTGAATTTCGTAAGTAAATTATTCTTGTTGAAGTATTGTACTATTTTTTCTTGGGCTACTATTTCGAGCATTTTTGACAATGCAGGCAATATTGAAACTGGCCTGTAGTTATTACAAGCATCGACGTCTCCTTTCTTATGTAGAGGTGTTCTCTTTGCCAATTTTAATTCGTTTGGGAACATGCCGTCTTGCAGACACCTGTCATGACGACGCTTGTGAGTGGGTTCTACTTCTTGTATTTTTTTCGACAGTCCATAGATGTGCTTGGTATTTTTAGATTTTAAACCATTTATGAGTTACCAACACGAATTTAAACAATAAAAGAACTGTGAGAACAACATTTGAAGTTTTATTTTGGAAACCTGTTCACATAGCGTACAATTTAGTAAATTTATTATTTCCTTAATTCGTTGTTCATCAATTTAACCCAGCGATTCCATACTTGCGCTGATTGCTTTTACTAGGCTGACTGGATTTGAGAAATTGCTCGATATTTATGATAAAAAGTCATTAAACATGTATGTAGTAATAAGTTGGCAGTTTCCGACATATGTTCTTCACAAGAAAAAGTGTTATTGTTTTATAAATATCTACCTTTTTGTTTTTATGGATATTTTCGAAAACTATCATTTTTTACTAGTTTAGATTTGAAAACATATAATGGTTTAGGTGCATTTCCGCAAAAAAAAACAAGGTGCGTATTACATAAAACACTTCTTAACCTTCAGACGGACATATTTCGGAAGTTTTAACTACATATCATTGTTTATTTTATTATAAAATATGATGCTCTATCACGGTTTCGAGAATATTTTGAAAATAGTTTACTGAATCTTTCAACAATTGATTGAAGTTGGTTGGGGTTTGATTGGACTTGACATTTACGTTTCATATTATTCCTTCATTATTCTGATAAGTCTTATACGCTTTGGAAAATTTTAAGACAATTTTATTAATTGAAACATCTTTGAAAAACAATTATTTTTTTCTATATTTCCTTTCAAACAAATATTGATGAGGCTATTTAGTTTTATGTAACGGTAATTAATAATAGTGCCTACATAGAAACTAATCAATTCCAGGAAAGTAAAAAAATGAATTTAATTAATTATGAAAATTGTGTTATTGCTACACCCTATTTATGGATAAAAAGAATAATTTACTAAAAAAATTACTTTTATTTTTGGATTATTTTATTGTTTGCGCCATACAACTTCATCCCCATTATTTATGCTCCAGCACTTCCAGTTTTAAACAATTAAAACGTATTTCACGAGAACAAAAACCAATGTCGAGATGTGGATATGGCATTTCAGACCTAGCAATTGCCGAATTGGGATCGACCGTTGGACATACGGGACAATAACTTCACGTTACTGAAGGACAAAGAGACCAGACCCAGAGGTCCCTTAGGGTCTGACCTGCTTGCAGCGCCACAGCGCAGCGCGGACCACGGTTCAGTTGCTACGTTTCGGTGGCGCGGTCGCCGAGAGAAACCTGATGCTTCGTCCCCAGGATTATGTCCTTATCTTAGTAATTGATCTGTTACATGTCATCTGGGGCGTGTGTATATGTCATTACTGGGCTTACAGCACCGTTGACCCACGCCGCTATCTGCGAATTACATGAATAGACCGCAAATAAACGGATATGTGGGTGTGTGTGCGCGAGTGTGCGCGCGCCTGTGTTGTGATGGTCGCATCAAATATTTGATTATGCTCGAATGATGTTGACGTTACTCAAGAACCAATGTTTACGTCTACGTAGTCAATTTGTAAATGAAACAGATGCTTTACGAAATAGAAACTCAGATCATTCAATGTTTAGTTTAGATGTCTTATCCCCGTTTTTTTTTTTAAATGGACACTTTGAGCATATCTCTAAAGCAGTTTGTGCTCGTACTATAATGTAATGAAAACACGCCAACACGACAAGAAAACACGAGGTGGCCATGAGTAAAATCAACGAATGATTTTGCTGTCCGAAACCCAAAATATTACTTAATAATAATAATCATAATAATAATCTTTATTGTCCAGCAGCGCACCTTTACAGGACAATGATTAGAGAAAAATCGAATATTACTGAAAATTATACATCTACAATAATTAATAATAACAATAACACACAGCCTACAATCAGATCAGACACCATATCAGCAGTTCACAAAAAGAAAAGAAAAGCAATTAGACTAATCATTCACAGAGTAGTTATAATTTTTGCACATGTGAACCAGCCTTCTAAGAATGTTAGTTCTACAGCGCGGAATATAGAATATGCTGGAATACCTAGCACCTACACGCGGCACTAGAAAATTCACCCGCTACAACAAAAAAGAACAGTCCACTTTGTCACATAACAGCCTTCTCAAGAAAGCCACACTGTGCTGGATCCTACGGTCGTACAATGAGGTCATGTTGTGTCTCCTCAGCAACTCCTCGCCACTACATCCCCTAACAGGCTAATGACCGTCCAGTCTAAACGACAACAGCTTGAGGAACCGACGCTGCACACCCTCCAGGGATAGCTGCTGAGAGACGTAGATCGGGTACCAGATCACAGAGGCATACTCCAAACGCGAAGCAACAAGCGCATAGAAAAGAGTCTTAAGAATCTCTGGATCCGTTGCTCTCTCCATCGTGCGAATAACAAATCCCAACATTCGCGATGCCTTGGCGCACACACCCTCAATATGAGCTGCAAACGAAAGATCAGAGGTGAACAATACGCCGAGATCGCGCACCCTATCGAGCTTTTGGAGAACTGCAGTATCGATGGTGTAAGATGTACTGATAGGTCGAAGCTTTCTCGTGTAAGATACGTGGCTACACTTGTCAATGCTGAGTGCAAAAGATCAACATCATCCCCGGAATTAATGGCAGCGTAAATCTTCAGGTCATCTGCATAGGCTAGTGTGCTGCATGTAAGTGTGCTGATCAGGTCATCGATGTAGATATTAAATAGCAATGGACTCAGATTGGAGCCCTGTGGGACACCAGATGTTGGCGAGAAGCATCGCGACGAGTATCCATTGTAGTATACAGAACAGGTCCGCTCGTCAAGGTAGGTCCTCATCAGTTGCACGAAAGAGGGAGACATGCCAAACGTGCTTAGTCTAGAGAGTAGAATGCCATGATCAATAGTATCGAAGGCTTTTTTGAAGTTCATCTATCTGCCCACCCGCATCAAGCACCTCCGACAAAACCTGTGTGATCGAGGCAAGATTGGACTTACAATTTCAATTCCAATAAACACATACTATCAGCCTAGGTACAGCTACAAGTTAAGATTTGTAGCTCATGAATCTCGAAGCATGTTCCAATAACTTCAAAATCTTGCAGCTTAATTATACGACGTTTCTCTGCACTCTCCTTAAATATGTGACATACACTGTAAACGTGTTAGTTGGACAAAATCATACCATACTCACTACTTTTGCGCTACGCTTGAGTTATTTCCACTGGGCGCAAGGTTTTATGCGAATATTACTTATGCTCCACCCCATATTCAGCAAACTGCCATCTTTTATGGCTCCTCGGCGTAGGTAAAAAACAGAGCATCTCTCTCAAACAAATAGTAGCAATTCCCGACTTAATTTCTCCAATAAATATATTCGATTTTCGTTTAAGGGCCAAGAGAGCCTTTTAGGTGGGACCTATTCGACGGCATGAAAACAAACCTCCCCAATTTCAAGAGGACGCAAAGAAAAGCAAAGGCTCCGGAAGGGGAAAAAATGAGAAACCGGACGTATGCAAATCGCGCTACCGTTTTTTCGAGAACGGGAAGCGAAAAGGCCAAAGAAGAAAAACGTAACGGAGGTACGGGGATTTATATGCGGCCCCTCGACGGGTCGGCGGCCCTTTCCAGCTTTAGTGGTCCTTCCGATTTTTAGGGCAAAAACAAACCGTCTACTTCCATTATCTGTTCACGGGCGATCGGGTTTTAGGAACGCGAGCGAGCGATTTTTATTATTACTCTCCCTTGATCGTTACATCGGAAAAATATGTCGTTAAATGGAAACAATCATTCGTAATTGCTACCCGAGAATATGGTCCGTCAATTGGATGAGAATTTATACTTTAAACCTCTGTGCTATTTACCGTAGCACAATGGCGGAGGCGCAAATTTGTTTTTTAAACGATATTTATTCAATAGAATCGATCTAACTCTACTGATGGTTATTTTCATCGATATAATTTCCCCATTAAAATGGAAGAGGTCCACTAATAATCTTATTGACGGTCAATTTAGTTCTCAATAAAAAAACTTCTTGTCTGATTTAAAACCAGTAAAATTTATAAAAAATAAAAAAATAAAAAAGGTTCGAGGTTGTTCTTCACTGCTCTTTTATTTTTTAAAATTTACGTTAGTGACGCATTTCGCCCTTCATAGGAATCTTCGGACTAACTCAAAAATATAAATGTAATATAAGACTAACATCGAAACAGAACAATTTGCGGTTTTAGATGTCACAGAAACTCACAAGTCAATTATTTTCCCTTCTTGAGTATGAAAACATAGGTAGATCCTAATCCTTGCTTTAAAAAATTTCAGGATGTTCATAACCTATAAGTGAATACATTGAATTAGCTATATTAAAAACTTTCTTAGGAACAAAACATTAATATGGGTCCCTATACATAAAAATAAATATTACCTGCGTAGTTTGATTGAAAACGTATACAGTTCATAAATATAAAATTCGCAAAACCAACTGTGCCCTCGTGTCAAACAATGCTAATGAAGATATGCGTATTCGCCAAATGCCAAAATTGTTCTGTTTCGATGTTAGACTTATATTACATTTATATTTTAGAGTTAGTCCGAAGATGCCCATGAAGGGCGAAATGCGTCACTAACGTAAATTTTAAAAAATAAAAGAACAGTGAAGAACAACCTCGAACCTTTGTTATTTTGGAAACCTGTTCACAAGCGTACAATTTATTAAAACTAGTAAAGTTTAGTTATAAGGTGTCACCATTTCCATCACCTTCGATCCTAAGGAAACTACAATTACAATTATAAACTATAGTTCATAATTTTGTGGGTCCGCCTTGTACCCCTTTTTGTAATACTACTGCCATATTAGCGTTCAACCTGTCAGAAGGCAGAGAAGAAGTTTCAAATGACTATACAATAATGTGACACCAAAAGCGGTACAGACTCTGCACTGTGGTTGGCCCCGGAAGGTGCTAATCTGGCAGGTGACTTGTCCATTCATTGACCATGTGAAGACTATATGATTCAATGACGCCACCAGACAGTGGCGTAGCTACATATTCAGCGCCCTGGAGCAAGAAAAATCTGTGCGCCCCTTGTCTGAGGTCTGACATTTCTTGAACATTTAATTTTATGTATCTACTTTCATTACCAGATTGAACCAAAAACGGAGTTTATATATACAAAATCCTTGAAAAATTCAGTTTACCAATATTCTTCAAATGACAAAAGTGTTTTATATAAATACCGGCATAGTATTTTATGGATTTTTTCTAAAACTAGTATCCTTTACTAGCGTAGATTTAAGAACATAGTTACACTAGTTTCGGTTTCCGTAAAAACCAAGGTGGCTATTACATAAGCCATTTCTTAACCTTCTGAAGGACTATCTCGCAAATGGTCAAGTTTTAATTGCACGCTATTGTGCTCAATCATGTTTTCATATACTTCGTACTTTCAGACGCATAACTTGAAAACGCCAACTCGTACTTAAACGATTTATACACATTTTATGTAGAGAATTGAAAGATCTAGAACTTTCCTAAAACAATCCATTGTCGTCCGATCAATAAAAAGATCCAATTCGGTCATCTTTGACAGTGAACGACTCTCAACTCAGACACGATATCGATAGGAAGTTTTTACACGTTATTTCTAATGCCCAATCAAAGGCGTATTTAAAAATCCAGTTGGGTATGAATTTTTCCGAAGTGAATAGCTGTATTTGTTTAAGTTCAATGGGCTAACACGCGATAGTCTACTATTCCCGTATTTTGTGGTGATATTTTGAGTGTGCTGTAATGTAAATAATCAAATTTTGTTGTATATAATTTCTTCTTTTTTTCGTTTTTTGTAATTATTAATCTGAAAATTTTCAAAATTCTAATATCTACAATGTGACAACCGCAATATGCAAACACAATAAAATAAAATTACCATTAAAGTAATAAAATAACATACAGCATTGACAACATTTTCGCAGTTCAGGTGAAGGTTGGTTGTGATGCCACGGTATGCTTTTCTAACCCCATTCAAGCGATGTTTAAGAACATTTTTTCAAGTTTCTTAAAGAGATTTTATTTTAATTTTTATAAAAATTATTTGGAAGAAAGCGTTTTAGGCAATAGAAACTTTTATCTACCAAAACATTTTTTCATTGGCAATTTCTTTCTTTTAAAAGAAATAACAGTATGTGTTTCATGTGAACAAGAAAATACTGAAAACCACTTACATACTTATAAGTTTATGATTAAAAGACACACGAATTCAGTAAAATAATAGCCATTTAAAAGTCATAATTTGGTGCTTCAGTCCCAACATCTTCAGGATTCGAAGACAAGAAGTGACTCCGCCGAAACACGTGTATACGGTTGCTTCTTCGATCTTCGATCTTCGTATGACGGAATTGCCCGACAAATACCTTTCTCCTTTATATCTTACCGTCGATTAACCAGCTTTCCTTTATATATATATATATATATATATATATATATATATATATATATATATATATATATATATATATTTGCGCAAAGACGGTGCTCCAGTTATAATTCAGAGATACATTCGGTTAGTCTCCCCGGTAGTCCTTGGGTAACGCGCTAGATAACGCTCGGACAACGGACAAGAACTCATCTAACGACTGGGAAATATTTAGCTAACAAGGCGTGTGCCGTCTAAAAACAACCGGATCTTGGAATATCTTGGAGTTTAACTAAAATAGGACAACAAACCTGAGGCGTGTTGAACATACTGATACATGAAAAATGTTTATTTCAACATATTTCTTCACTACATCCAGTTACTATACGCAGAATTTTTACATGATAACTATAATTTGTCCTCACCTTTACATCTTTGTAATGCTAATCACCCCTACATCAGTCATTCATATTTCTTCTGACAAGGTTACTTCTCTTGTACCCACAGTTCTTCTTGCACATGCTTTATGCTCGTATTTTCCATTTGTTTATACACACATTAGCTGACTTTAACAATTATCAGTCAAGTCTGATGGAAACGTAGCAAAATTATAAAAACGGTGGTTAAGATCAGCGGTCGCCAATCGGGGGTCCGCGGACCTCTATGAGCGGAGCGCACCTATAGGACTTATGTGAGTGGGAGAAGGACAGCGGGAGCAGGTTGGCGACCGCTGGTTTAGATTATCAGTTACTTTATAGACTGTTCTTTACATAACAGTGGAACGTGTATCTTGATGAATTTGTTTACAATACGGTGGAAGATCAGCAATATCGGTCAAAGAGAAGAAATGTTATTGAACATTAACATGCAGGACAATATTAGTTGTCCGTTTTTCTTTTTCCTCAGTGAAATAAACAGTATACAAGTGAGTAAAAAGAAGACCAGCATCATTTTATTTTCAGAAATGGCGGTGCTAAATATAAAGTAAACAACAAAAGTAGAAGGGAATCGATAAACCCCCACCCTTAAAACAACAGAAATTCCCCGGCATCACACCGTCGCGACAGTTGAACAAGCCCTTCCACCCACTCTTCGCCACCTAGAAAAATCCAATAAGCGCGTCTCAGCACGTATCACAGACCTCTTTATATTAATGCCTCTCCCGCAGTCCGATGTGTTCCATATTAGACAACCCGTCGCATATAACCACCCCCAGAAGCAACCCCTTAAACTCACCCCAAAAACGTTTGACCCTAACGTCGAAATGCAATAGACGACGTGTCAACCGTTTTCGTTTTTTTTTCTGTTCTTTACGAAGTGTTTGGACGCAGTCTGAATAAAATTTGAATCACATCCCGCTTTTTATCGCAAGCCGCGAATCGGGGATGCGTCGATAGGAGGAATTTGTCTTTATTGCTGGCGACGCGACGACGGTGGCTCCCTCCCCTGTTTGAGCTACGGTTTTGTGTAAATTGGGTTGCCACGAAAGAGGCTTAACCGTGGGAGACGCGAATGTATCTTCATTATCAGACAGGAGCAGGATTAGCGAGAAAAAAAGAGGAAAACGCGTAGGGAAAGGATGTAAGCGTAATTTGTCGATTGGATTTTTGAGGTCCTTATTAGTTTTGGGAATGACATAGCCCCCATTATAGGGTTTTAGAGATTTTCAATAGAGATTGTTTTGGAGATATCGTCAGGGAGGCCATTTGATAATAAGCTTGTTTACGGAAAACTCGATGAACCCAACCCAACATCTAAATTTTTGTAGACGAAATAATGTTTCAAATAAACCTTTGCCAATATTTCTGCTATCAGAAAAATGGTGAAAATGTGGTTTGCCCTGTAGCTTAAATATTATATCAACAAGAGATAAATTAATAGGCTCATGTAAGTAGCATTTACAGCTAGGTCCAACTGCATTTCAAATTGCAAAATTTTAATTCTAGTTAACAGTGTATTTCTACAAAAACTCAGATACTGAATCAGAGCACAAAATGATGAGAATGGACGAGGCTTTCTAACAGAGTACTTGAGAATCCAATAAAGGTCCTTCATTACTCAACATGGTGTCTCCAATTTAGACCAGAAGGTACAGTTACGGTTATCCCGTTGTAATCAGCCCAATTTTTTATTGTAACAGTGACAATCTCGATGGCTTTTTTATGTTCCAAAGAAACTTCAAAATCGGTAAAGTAGTTATACCTACATAATAATACCAATATAATTAATATATTGTTTGTTTATGGAAAGCTAATTTTCCCTAGACCATTTTTCTGTTCCTGCTCCTAGATACTTTTGAATCCATGATAATTCATCAAATCTGCGGGATCGGTCTCCATAAAGAAAGTGCCTTTACGCTCCTCATTAAGTATCTCTGATTTCTATTTTTAAACAGTTATATGCGCAGTTTCTCTGGGACTATAGTTCGGAACGTTAGTAAATTTTAAACTCGCCGCCATTCCACTAGAAAGGGGTGCAAACAATATCGATTGGATCGTATTCGGAAACGGGATCATAGCAGCAAGCTCGCTGGCGTTCACCAGAACAAATATGATTTCGAGCCAAAAGGAAGAGCGGCCTGTCATTGATAAGGAGCTTCACTGTTGTTCGCAGTGGTTTCGCCGCTAGAGGCGCTCCGGTCGCGTCCCAGCCAACTGCGATAGGGTACCTTTCGCGGAGATACCCATTGCCGTATATACATACATATTAGGTACTGTATATGTATTATGTATGTACACGTATGTATAATAAGTTGATGTGTAATGTAACTTCGCAAACAACATCGGTAGTGAATTCAAATAGAATATTCGATGGTTGAACGACAGACAGACAGGCGGTGTTGAAACTCGAAACAAAAACAAACAACGCGATGTTTTCCGCGTTTAGGAGCAAATATTACTAACTTAAGATAAGGATTTGTTGGTATATTCTGTAATGTTTGATAATAAGCGGAATTTTGTCTGCTTCTATAGAACGAAGATAAAGATTTCCGGCCGCAAAAAGTAAAAATTTACAAAAGAAAAAGTTATTGATGTTTTTACTCAGGAAATTATAGGTTTAATTTAATTAAACAAGGTCAATTGCTCAAATCAATCTTACCAGAAAACATTTTATTTCTTAAAATTATATGAGAATCAATTTGACATGAAAAAAGCTTTTGACACCGTCAGTAAGACAAACTTACTGAAAAAAAATGCAAAGATACGGTATCACTGGAAAGAACATTAAACTAACAAAAATATACATAACTGATCGACCACAACAAGTTCAAGTGGGTGGAACAAAAACCCAAACAAGTTTCTCACCATTCGGAGTTCCACAAGGAGGAAACCTGTCGCCAGTGCTTTACATTTTGTACACGAACAACATTCCTGAGCTGCAGCTAATGGGTAGACTGTCTCCGTGTTAGCAGACGATATCTGCATATGGTATATGTTATGCAGATATCGTCTGCTAACACGGAAACAGGAAAAATACAAGAAGCGACATAGAGAAGTTAGAAAAATGGAGCACGGACAACTATCTAACCATAAATGAACAGAAAACGAACTACATGATCATGGAGAACACCAAAGGGAAAATGCTGCAATTCCAAGTAAAAGGCCGCACGATAAAGGAAACAAAGAAGACAAACTTGGACAGACCATCCCATAAAATATGAAATGGGACACAAGTAAATCCAATCACAAACAAAAATCTATAGCATAAGCAAAAAATCACTAAAAACAAAAATATCAAAAAAAATACAAGTACAACAAAACAAGGCTCTAAAAATACTGTACAACCTAGACTACTTAACATCAACAAAAAAGGTATTCGAACTCACTGCAGAACGAGATGTCAGACAGGCTCTCCAAATGAATGACCTTATGCTACTACGTACTTAAGATAAATAGAAAAATCAAATAAGATCTGACACCAATGACCAACAGAGACATCCACTGCAAAAACACTAGGCAGCGAACATACCTAAGAAGGCGAAGAGTAAAAGCAAAAAGTACGCACTTTGCGTAACAACGGAAACAATAAATATAGACAACAAACTTGAGAACAGCACCAAACAACTTCACAAAACACTTTTCAAAAAGAAGATAAAACAAAGAGCTATTTTTGACAAGAGCAATCTAAGGAACACTGACAGTATGCATACACGAACACAAAGAACCCTCGATACCGCTAGCGCGGGGATGAACTTTACCACTCGAGGCGAGGACAGAGGGAGGAGTGGCCTCGAGGATGACTATGAAATACTGAGGTATGTTGCGCAATTGCTATGTACATAGTAAAATAAAGAACATTCATTCACTTTTAGAGAAACATCTATAGTAAAATGTATGTATATTCCGAATATTACCGGAAAAAGTTATTTCAAAATGCTAAGATATAAGAATTATATTCAAATTTGAAATCACTGCCACCAATGGCGTGAAAATATCGTTTAATACATGAAAATCGAAAACACTTGGTTACTGTTGATTATTACGACAAAGAATCCAGCATGAATTTAAAAATATAATTTTAGGTTAGAAACAATAAACGAAACAGTATGTGTTTTGTTGCATCTAGGGCTGATTGGGGTTTATCTTCTGGAGACTTTAGAAATAACGTGCAGACGCTTTAGTATCAACTCCCGCTAGCGCGGGGATGAACTTTACCACTGGAGGCGAGGACAGAGGGAGGAGTGGCCTCGAGGATGACTATGAAATACTGAGGTATGTTGCGCAATTGCTATGTACATAGTAAAATAAAGAACATTCATTCACTTTTAGAGAAACATCTATAGTAAAATTTATGTATATTCCGAATATTACCGGAAAAAGTTATTTCAAAATGCTAAGATATAAGAATTATATTCAAATTTGAAATCACTGCCACCAATGGCGTGGAAATATCGTTTAATACATGAAAATCGAAAACACTTGGTTACTGTTGATTATTACGACAAAGAATCCAGCATGAATTTAAAAATATAATTTTAGGTTAGAAACAATAAACGAAACAGTATGTGTTCTGTTGCATCTAGGGCTGATTGGGGTTTATCTTCTGGAGACTTTAGAAATAACGTGCAGACGCTTTAGTATCAACTCGAGAATGTTTTTATTGGTAACCATCAACAACCTGTGATGTTACTAAGCATTACAGTCTTGGGGATCAAGATGAACATATATAAACACATATAATACACATCTACCCCCTAAAATAACAAAGTACTTACACTAACAATAATCTAAACAAACTACTAATATTAGTATTCTTTTCCACTACGTAACACGTGTTCTTTTACGTTACTATGCTCATGAATAAGTACTTGATTACCAACATCAGTGTCAAACTCAGGATCAAAATATGTGCGAATATCATAGCTGTTACGTCTGTAAAATCTTCTGTTATCACCTTGGATTACTCTATCTTATAAATTGAAAGCTCGTCTCATTCTTGCTGTTTTATCGTAATAATTTTTATATTTATTTGTCTTGTTTTTAAGTTGTTGTAAAATATTCTTGTTTAATTGAGGTACCCTTTTGATGAGACCTAACTCCACACAAGCATCTCTACCCAAAATTGGTATGTTCTTTTCCGTCAATATATAAAATTGTAGTTTACGTACAACATGTTTGTAGTTACATTCTATCATAGCTACGCCTAAAGGTTTTATTTTGTTACCTCCATAACCTTCTAAAATTACCTTAGTGTTTTGTAACTTTAAATCTTTTATATTTTTGGCTGTTTAGTGATATTATATTGCATACTGATCCTGTGTCTAACTTGAAGTTGACAATGTTTCCTCCAATAGTTATACATTCTTTCCATTTATCATTTTTAGAACTATTAAACGTTATTTTATTGACATATAACACGTCTGACTTTTCTGAATTGTTCAAAACTACATCATCTATCGATACTGTTTTTACAGATGCCTTAGCAAAATGATGTAATCAGAATATCATTATCATTGAAAATCCATACTTAATAATTCTTCCTTTCTCACATATTTTATTATTTTGAAAGATTACTCAGATCATATAAATTGAAATCTCGTCTCATTTTTGCTGTTTTATCATAATAATTTTTATATTTAGTTGTCTTGTTTTTAAGTTGTTGTAAAATATTCTTGTTTAATTGAGGTACCCTTTTGATGAGACCTAACTCCACACAAGCATCTCTACCCAAAATTGGTATGTTCTTTTCTGTCAATATATAAAATTGTAGTTTACGTACAACATGTTTGTAGTTACATTCTATCATAGCTACGCCTAAAGATTTTATTTTGTTACCTCCATAACCTTCTAATATTACTTTAGTTTTTTGTAACTTTAAATCTTTTATATTTTTGGCTATGTTTAGTGATGTTATATTGAATACTGATCCTGTGTCTAATTTGAAGTTAACAATTTTTCCTCCAACATTTTTTAGAACTATTAAACGTTATTTTATTGACATATAACACGTCTGACTTTTCTGAATTGTTCAAAACTACATCATCTATCGATACTGTTTTTACAGATAACTGCATGCCTTAGCAAAATGATGTAATCAGAATATCATTATCATTGAAAATAACATAGAAATAATATTGGGTGCGATGGATTATAGATATTTTGGACAATTCCCATCCTTGAGGGTGCCATATAAAATTTGGAAGTCATACTAATCACGAAGTAAAATGCCAAAAACTTTTTTTGTTGGTTTTTTTTGTCTTAATAGCACTCCAAATTACGTCTAGGTTCGTAAATAAAAAAAAAACGGATGTACATGCCGTGTGAATATTAAAAACATATTTTTAAGATAGGGGACAGTGTTTATAATTGTTCTTGCATTTAAATGACATGTACAAATAACATTTTCGGTAATAATGAAAATATCATTTACTCTGAACACAAACGATAGTTCGTTAAAGGTTACAATATTGGTACCCATTTTTTAAACACGTTGTATGATAACTGATTAAAATAATAAATACTGCAAAGAAATTCTAAAAAGTAGGCTTAATTCGATTAATTAAATTAAATAAATTACCATCAATAAAATGGTGCTCCAAAATAAAAAAAATCTACCGGAAACACTGGTTATACTATACTGCGTAATAATCTATTAGAGGTTAAACCAAATTCAAAATATATTTCCAGGAGATTGACCTTTTCCATAGGAAGATTAACACGGAAATAAGAAATTAGATTAGAACATATTTTAAGAGATTTAGAAATGCATTTGACTAAGTTTGTCCACCATTAAAATGCTATCGATCAAAAACTACACATCAAAAATCAAATATTAACTAAATTAATATAGATTAAAATCGATTGACATTAATTTGGGACGTACTCTAACTAAAGATTTAATAATATCTACACATTCCATTAATTGCATAACAGTACGCGCAAATGTTAGAACCGTTATAGAGACGCCATTCGCCAGTCTCTAATAGGGGTCTTGCATTAACCCTTAAAATTAAAAAAATAATACGCTCTATTAGTGCCAATTGTATCCTAGAATCGTCCGCAAACGTTTTTTTTTTTTTTAAATCGGTTTGATCACAATTAATAATATTAAAATCGGTCTCGTCCCTTTAAATACAAGTCAGACCAGAACGCGCTGTTATTGGTGTGACGTAGCATGCTTGGTCGAAGGCCACGTGACATGAGCTAGTTACGATGCCATTGTCATGCTTTCACTCTTTCTACGACATGTGAAAAGATTGACATTAACGTTGGACGTACGTCTTCTCAGACGACTGTCAGTTTTGACAACACGCAAAGATCCCTTGACCCAACTATACTTATTCATTAACACAACGCACACAACGCCCTCCAGATACTATAACATTCAACTCGATGCCGTTCTCGTGCCCGTAGGTCCTGTTCTTTTCGGCCGCTCTCTACGGCCTAGGCTCGCTGAGCTTCTCACCAATCTTATGACGTCACGGAGCGTTTTGGCGCGCTCTTAGTCCGGTTTAAACTTTGATGTTCAATAACAGTTGAGTGCAACAATATTAAGCGGAAAAATTTTACACACGGTTTTCTTACCATCTAAGGATTTTATGTGTTAAGTTAGGTAAAATCATGCAAGATCCCTATTATATTCCTCCCCTTATTCACCCAATATCTCGCCATACCTAAGCCAATCACCAGCGTCCTCTCAACTCCTCTAGTTGTATCCTCTAGTCATACATAACATCCTCACCTGCAAACAAAGAAAAAATAACATTACCAATCACGAAATCGTCACAAAAAAGAAATTACAGCGGATAAGGATACAATAGAATTATTCAGTCGCTTTATTCGATCGCAGGTGGCGGCACGCTCGTCGATTGTTTAATTGCGGCGTCCGATACGTGCTCATTGGCCACGATTACTGGCAAAGTAGATTTTCATCGAGCGATTATTTATGCTCACTGCGTGTCGGGTTTGAATGGCATACTTCTTGGGTTACAATGGCTGCTGATAACGGGGCGACTCTGTTGGAATAGATATCGGTGACGATAGCTGCAAATAGGTGAACGAGTGTGCTACGCGGCAGGCATAGAGCTGAAGACAAACGTCTGTTGAGGAGATAAATCATCTATGTGTAATTTATTATCGAATATGTACCTACACATTTAATAATCGCGCAATGCGGTTTCTTTCGTGACTTTTGAAAATGCATCCACACATGCATATATGAGTTTCTTCAAAATGCAGCTTTTAATCTTTTTATCCCAGTAAAGGTGCGAACATAATCAGTTTTGAAATGTGGTTTTTGTTTGACCATACTGATGGACATGTGAAGTCCTGGATAATTCGACGCCAGAAAAGTAAACAGAAGAAGAATTTAAATATCAACCATTTTTACGTTCCTAACATCAAAGGTATTTGGCACGTTTTTATAATATATTCAAATTTTTCAAACCATTTGGATTTTCGGGAAAATGGTGAAACACGTGTTTATCCATGTTTAAAGCAGACTCTAAATACCAATGTTTGCGTATGTAGTATATATGGTGTTTGATTATAGATTTCCTAATAAAAACATGTATGATAAATTACTATAATTATAATAACTGCAACTTCACATGCAATAAATATATCCGCTATCATAAAATCTTTTAAAATTAGATATATATTAATGGAATAAGCAAATAAGTATGTATTATTAAAAGATAGAGGCAGAATTTCAGCACGCCACTGGCTATATTCCAGTAGGTAGTACAGCGAAGTCACGCGACACAGTTTACCCAATTTTCGTGTCTGGCAACCCGTGTGGCGACATTTAGGCGACCGATGATTTTAATTAGCCCTAAATATGACACATTATGACTCATGAATATACCTTAACTTTTCTATATTTTTAACTATATTGTTTCTTTATATGTATAATTAATTATATCTATAGCGAGACATAATGTAATCGATGATAGTTCTAAAAATCCAGGACAATGTTAAAATAGAAGAGATCAATATAAAAAATTAGATTGAGAAATTGCCACACGCGAAATGATTTCTTGTGCTTTATTATGATGTTATAAACAGTCAAATGCGTAGTTTTACTTTGTTATTATAGATTTAAATCCTTCCGGCTGAGGTAGGTTATTTGTTGTTTTGTGTAATCTGGGCTAATCTGATTGTATTTTTGTAGCTATGATAAAAAGTTTAAATAAATCGAAACGTCAGCAAGGATGAAATAGTTTTTATTGAATTCGACTGCTCCCAACGCCATTTAACTAATTATTCCAAAACTAATTATCTGTGGAGCGAAGAAAGAAGAATACTAAGTAAGTACGTAGGCTTTCACGGCCAGAATCATTTAGAAAATAAACTGCTTCCGGGTTATGCCGTGTGTCAAGATTTGTTAATGCTGACGTTTCGCGAGCCATGTTGCTCGCTTCTTCAAAGCTAATTGAATACTGAATACTCCAATTAGCTTTGAAGAAGCGAGCAACATGGCTCGCGAAACGTCAGCATTAACAAATCTTGACACACGGCATAACCCGGAAGCAGTTTATTTTCTAAAAGAATACTAAGTATCTCAAAAGTTTCTATCATTTTTTAATTATCTCAAAAAGTATCGGCTTTTGTAAAACGGTTATCATATTATAAAAATTACTATAGAAATTATTTTATGTGTGCGGAAAAACACTTTCATCCAAATTAAACAGTTGTTTTTTTTTCAAAATTATTCAGTCGCGTTAACTTTCAATGATTAATTTTATTTAATTTTTTTAATAACAATGCCCTATTTTTCTTTCTGATTTTAATAGATCCGTTAATTGTCTTTATAGTAGCATAAAAATGCAGATTGCCTACATAAGAAAATTTTCGAGAAAAAAAATTGACCCAGCAGCAACAGATAAATCTGTATACTGGCATAATGTAAAGGTTTCTGTATATTTGATACCACAATTTTACAGCCTTCTCCAAATGGTATCAATATACATATACCTCTCTGCTGCTTCAATATCTTCTTTTATGACATATTAATTACGCTGGAGAACTGGGATTTTGTTAATAGAATGCAAATTTGTTTGATAGAACTGAGGAAAAATCAACAATTTCCTATTACTTTTATTATTTTCAAAAGCCATTATTAAAAAAGTGAGACAAAAGTAAAAAACAAAAACGTGTTTCTGGGATTTTTTTTTGGAAATTTATTCCAGCTGAATCCAATGCCCAAGAAACATCTAAGCCCTAAGGTATCTCATAAGAAACCCAAATCTTGTTCACATGCGTTTTAAGGACTGGCAGCAATTTTGTAAGTTGCGTTTGGGCGCTTTTTTACAAAAACCATCAAAAATATATATATATATATATATATATATATATATATATATATCCTTGATATGGAACTTTTAAGAGCAGCGCAAAGAAATACATTGACAACGCACATGCAGGCTCGCAAACGAGTTATCATTATTTTTTAACTGTCCAATTCTTGCAAAATTTTGTGTTGTATAACTAACGCTTTCGTGTCTAGCCCTAAACCCACATCCAGGATATTCTGCAAAATCCGGAACACCTGGAAACCCGATATGTAGCAGTATTGCAGTATTGCCTATTGTAGCAGTAAGGTGGTTTATTCTTCATAACCAGAGCCGAGCAGAGATCGAGCAATTCAAGTTTTTACGAGATTATTTCAGTGGCGGGTAGACCGATAAGTAACTAGGGTCACGTGCGCAACCACAGCGGTCCTATTGCGCTGTTTACTTTCTTTACGATGTTGGTTATTGTAGTTTAGCCGCAAATAGTATGAAATGTTTATATTGCATATTAAACTATGTAAAATAAAAGCTTTGTGCAAAGCCATTCAACATTTACATATATTTTTAGATACATCTTTAGTTTCATACCATCTAAAAGGCTCTCGTGTCGCCGGGTAGCTTTTTTGAGACAATTTGGAACTGGTTGGTCGACTGAAACTGAACACACCTCTGAGCCTTGATCGCGAATACACGCATTTTTGAAAGATATTAGTGCCTTCGCTGGTTAGCGTAATTCTTGACTTCTTTAGTAGGTTAGTTGGTCTCTCAATTAGTTTTATTTAAATTTTTACCATTATAGAAATGTCAGGTTATAGTTTTGTGTTGTTATTTCTTATTGTTTAGCACGAATATTGTATTTAATTTAATTATTATTATTTTCGATATTAAGAATATATTTATTTGTTTCTTATTAGATTATAGTTATTTTCTATTTAAAAATGGAATTTGTATTAGAAGATACAGATGGGCACAAGCGTATTACGGGATGGACTATTCAACATACCATCCAAGATATTGTTACCGTAATAAATGAAACTGAAGTCAGTTGTAATATTTGTAACATTTGTAACAAGCGTTTTTCTTGCACTAAAAGCAATCATCTGACAGCTCACATAAATACAAAATCACACACTCATAAAGAAAATGACATTCAACCCGATACGTTCAGTGACGATCTATGTGAAACCCTTTTTGGCAGCAAATATTCCATTAGAAAAACTAAACAACCTGACCTTAAGAGCTTTTCTTGCAAAATATACCACCAAGCGTATTCCACATCCATCAACACTCCGACGAATACATATTCCGAAAACGTACACAAAAATAATGAACACCATTAAGACCAAAATTGGCAATAATTATGTATGGGTAAATGCAGACGCCACTGACATAATGGGCCGGTGCATAGTGAATGTGGTTTTAGAAATTTTACATCCCACTGAAGAAAATACAAAAAGCTTCCTAATTGCCACGAAAGTAGCAGACCGTGTTAATGCCGAATCTGTAGCAGATATCAGCCTTTCAGAATAATAAGATTAATCAATTTAATAAAAATTTATAAGAGCCTTTCAGAAATTTTTATCGATGGACAATTAAAACGCGACAAAGTTCTTGTATTTCTGAGTGACGCGGCCGCGTATATGTTAAAGGCAGGCAGATTATTGAAACAAATATATCCTCACTTGTTACACGTGACTTGTGTAGCCCATGCAATACATCGGGTGTGTGAATATATCCGCGGTGAATTTACCAATGTTGATAAACTCACAAGTTTGTTTTAAAAAAAAGCATTAATAATTTCTAAGAAATGTAATGTATGTATTTGACTCACGTAATGGCTATATAAAGGAAATGTGTTTTGTTTCGTGTTGGAAAGGCTTAAAAAACATAATATGCACATACATATCTTCAGGTACTATGTGACAAAATGTCAAAAACGAAATAAATAAACATTATACACCAAACATCATACACCAAACGGGAAAGCATTGGCAATATTACAACAGGTTTACGTGATATATGTCAAGTAAAACAGTACGTATACATTTCTAGTAGTTTATGTTTCTAATGAAACTTATCTCTGTGTTGAAAGAAATTATGTACTTATTTTTTATAAAGTATACCATTGGAGATATTTTTATTAGCTTATGATTTACTTATTCTATACTGTATCGCAATTACTTTTAAATTACAAAACTGTTACATCATGTTTATAATTTAAAGTTATGTAAAATAAACAATAAATAATCACTGACGGTTTTGGCAAGTGATTTATCCATTTGGAATCTTTGTAAGACAACAGTGGCCACTGAAAATTCCATTCATGTATAGTTAATGTAGTAGAATCGATAAACACAACACAACACACAAACATCGTTCCACAGTTCGAAAATACTCCAAACTCAACTGTTCATTGGTTTATTTATATCTATGATCCGTGGTCGGGCCCAATTTTAGACGAGCGCCAAGCGTCCGGATGATGTGTATGATTTACGTTTTGTTTATGTTTTCTTTCGCTCGCTTGTCATCGTCGTCTTCGTTGGCCCATCTCGGTGGGGTTAGCTGTATTCACGTTACACGGTAGCGGTGGTATCATCAACCTCAACGGCCGTTGGAGCGGTGAAAGCGGGTTGCTGTCAGTCCGGACAAAGCTTGCAGCTATGTTTTCGACAGTGAATGAGCGTGTATAGAAAGTGAAAACCGGCGTCTATAGTGGCGTTTACGCGCGCTTACTTGACACAGTTCCACGTTATGATGATGTTTTAGATGCTGAAGTTTTGTGCGAGTTTTAATTAGCCTGCTCTGGTTTATTTTTCGAAGATGTAAACTTTTTATGTTGAAACTCTTGTTCGATGTTTCATTTTGCCGCACTTTAATTAAATATTACCTCGCGTTATTCCTCTAACGTTGTTGTGTAAAACACTTTTTTATATTTTGTATACAAAAATGTTCATACATTATTTACTACAATTTCCTTAATATACGTTGTTATTTTCAAAACTTTCAGCTTAACTAACTTTGGTTAAATTTTAGGTTCCACTCTAGCCACCCCTCGAGTTTCAAATGGCACAATATCTTCAGACACTTAATTTTAAAGCGGATTAAAACTCTAGTCTTCTGCCTAAAAACGTCGGTTCATCGGTTCATCCGTTTTTACTTTATCACATAGTATGATATTACTTTATCATACATAGTATGATAAAGTACTGTAATTGTGCCGCAAAAAAATTTGAGGTTTTAGCGGAAATATGTCCGTTTGGGTCCCCCGAACATATTTGACCAAGGTACAAGACAATGTCTGTGTGTGTGTGTATGTGTGTACCCGTTTTTGTGGCGACGATTCGGGAGAAACTACTAAAGGTATCGAGACGAAACTTCATACTTAGAAGTTTCATGACAAAACTTAGAGCTGAAACGCTTTCTGTTGAAAAGGGTCTAAAGGAACTGGAGGTTCATTCTTAGCATTTTTGACAGATTTTGCAAATAAGCCGCCATTTCTGGAATTTCGTCGAAATAGTTAAATAATAAATTAAAGTAGAGGAAATTCTGAATAATTTATGACTATGACATTTTTTGGTACAATCAATAGTTTAACTGCATGAGCAAATTCTATTTCATCGAGATCGGTCGTACTGCATTAAAACTAGTAGCAAGGATTTGTCAGATTTTTTGAGTCTAATGACAGAAGGTAGTGTCAAACGCTAATGTTTTGACATTACCTACTCCCAATATAAGCTGCGTTCGGTTATTGTTCACCGTTACATTTTTTACACCCAATAACATGTAAGTGTCATTTGGACGGTTTACCCGGCGTCAACGGTGTAGAATATAATAATAATAATAATAATTGTTTATTGACCCAAAAGCAAAGAAAAACAATACATATACAGTAACAGTATAACATTAAAATATTAAATTGCTTAATTGGCCAAAAGGGTTGTCTTCACCGGTATTAGATATGACCCTGAGGAATATCTAAACCGGTGCTCTTCCAGACACCCTGTGAAATAGAAATAACTAAAGACAAAAAAAATAGATAACTCGATTCGATTAAATATAAACTAACGCAAAAACAACAATAAGTAGCCAAAGAAACACAAAAAAAACTAAAGTCATCGCATCTCCGCAATCACGCCACCGAAAATATAAGAATATAAGAACGCAGTTATAGTATAAACATAAATATTATGTTCATTAAAACGTAAAAAAGTGTCAATTGGACGGTGTACCCGGTGTCAACGGAGTACAATATCCGAACGCAGCTTTAATCGACATATCTGTCTAGTTCTACTAGTTTTATTTGAATGTAGACATGGCCGATCTCGATCAAATTGAATCTCATGCAGCTAAACTCGTATTTTTATATATAGTAGATATGATAAAGTCATGTGCCAGGCCACATCAGATTTTTTATATTTTGTATACAAAAATGTTAATAAATTATTTACTACAATTTCCTGAATATACGTTGTTCTTTTTAAAACTTTCAGCTTAACTAACTTTGATTAAATTTTAGGTACCACTACATTCACCCATATCTTCAGACACATAATTTTAAAGCGGATTAAAAAGTCTAGCCATCTGCCTAAAAACGTCGGTTCATCGGTTCATCGGTTCATCCGTTTTTTAGATATAGCCCAATACGTATCAGTTAATGAATTACTTATTATTGGGTCATTTTCATTCAGCGGAAAAGTGTAATATCTTATCTTCCAGAGCCCAAGAATTATTTAAAGGACTTCAATGTTTGCAATCAGTTTGCAAAATGATGTACCCAATTGAACTATATTTTCTTTAAAATTTAATTGATTTTTTTCAACCCTTCGAGTCCCACTGGTACTCAAATGGTCAACAGCTAATAATGGTCTCCCTCATTTGCTGTAATGAAATAGGTACGTACCACTTTAATAAAACACAACGCAGGCAAAGTTGGCACTGATTTTTTGCTTCATAACTTTAAACACAAGGTCAAGTCGCGTTATTTGTTTAGAGGGTCAAATAGTTTATTGAGAGTGTGTTATAAAATTGATTGCCATTTTTCAAAAACTGTGACGTGATCTTGACCTTGTCTTGCTCTATTGTTATGTTTCAAGACTAGAATTCAATCAGCAGTAGTTTTAAACTTCCTCCTCAAAAAATAAATTCATGTATTTCATAACGTTTTTCATCCAAATTTATTTAGTCTGAGAAGCTTTCAACTGAAGGATGTTCATTTATTTCAAAATCCCGGACACAAAATCAACACTGGGAATCACAAATAGAAAACGTTGCTTACGACTAGTAGCATGTAGCATACGCGACAAAATACGCCACAAAAACTCTCGTACATATAAATATCTGTTACATTTCACTAGATGACGCTTAATACTGCCCGAAGTGAAGTTTATGGTTTAAAACCGTCGACTCTATCGCGCTGCTTGTCCGTATGATTAATAGCGTTATCGTTGAATTGCACGGCCAACTACAAACTGTGTGCAACTTTGCCGCCATTCTGTTTCCATCACTGTCGCTCCCCCATCCGCCGAAACGGCGAAACTAAGCGGGAAAACAGCTACCAGCTCTCCTCTTCGGAATGAGACAAGCGAACTAGCTAAAGTACTCTTTATTTATATCCAGCACTATTAATTACCGGTGATTTATGGTCTAGAAAATGATGATGGCATTACGAAAATTGCAACTAGTAATTTAACTTCTTTAATGGTACATATACCTATGAGAAAATATATCTGACACATATATTGTAAATACTAACACAAAAAAGTTGATGTGACTGTGAGGAGTGCCTTAACTGAATGAGATTGCTATGTGACTCAGTGTAAAATTCAAACATCCTTAGGCATTGGCATGAGTCAAATACAATTAATATATTATATATTGGCAGGGACGGATTAAGCTCACTAGATGCTATTACATATACCCATTTGCATTATTGTGTGTCTCCTTTATATTGGACCTCACCTTCAACTTCAATCAACTTCTTCATTTTGGGACTATATTTCAACATTGTTCTTATATCCTGCAGGTGCCATCCAATTTCTATTTGTACTAGAAACTGATTTTTGACGTGTAACGTCCTTCCCTAAGTATCTGTACGGAAAAATCGGACAAATTATTTTTTTTTTGCATACATATTCACAAACGGGCGCGCTGTTTAGTCGATGGTTTAGTCACATATTGGGAAGCACAACGAAATTAAAGAAATTTAAAGAAATTAAATTGTTTGTGTAAAACAAGCATGACCAAAAGGTAGTTAATTAGGGTGCTATTCATTAACATTGGGTGTGTCGGTACCCTCACACTATTTCTCTAAATTATAGAAGAATATTATGTACACATGCGGAAAATATGATGTTTAAATTCTAATTTTTTGTTTCGATAACTCAGAAAGTACCCTACGGATTTTGATCGACCTTTCACCCAGAAATTCTCTGTATTTTAGGTAAAATTCAAGAAAAAGCAGACCAAAATTTATTGGATACAATTTTTGAGGTATAGCGCCGCAAAAAATGCAGAATGTATATGTCGTAGGCAAATGGCTATTTTAGGCAAAAGGCTTTTGCCCAGGCAAAAGCTATTTGCCTGGGCAAATAGGTATGAAGCAATTATTTATATTTTTAAAGCTATTTGCCTAAAGACCGTTGTTAGGCAAATAGCATTTTGTTTTCAATCGCGTTTGTTTTAAAACTCTGTGAGGTTATGTGCAATCCGTGAATGTTTGTCCTCAAATACGTCATAATTAATATTTAGTCGTTGTTTACTTCTTAGTAATATCATATTCTAATCATCATGGTTCTAATACAGTTACGCCTGATTTGTTGCAAGCGTCAAAACTCATGAGTGAAGAGAAACGATTTAATATGGATCAATATGGATTTTATTCCACTAAAACAAGACTTTTAGATTAGGAATGTTTAGTTTCCATTTAACAAGGAAAAAAAGTTACACTATACTGAAAAACAATAAATTTCTGAATTCTTATCTTACTGGCAATTTGACGCATCGATGCAGATGATGATATCACCTAACTATTTTGCACACGGAAAACCATGCGGAACAAATGTACAACTCAGTGAACATTTGGTGTGTTAAAAGTTGAAACGTTTTGCTTGTCTTCATAATGGTTCACAGATATGCTGCGGATGTTACTGTGATATTCCAAACATACAGCCGTGATAATGAATGGAGATGAAGTTAATAACGTTGTCAACCACAGACTGTCAACAGTCACATAACCTCACATAGTTTGAAAAACACTATCCTGACTATGCGCACTGCCGTCTCCAGTTCGTCTGAACGCGCACATTTTACGGTCACTTGCGATTAGGGTACACTCTGTTCACTAAAACCAGTCGCTTACATCATTATTTATTCTCCGTATGAATGAAATTGGCACAGAAGAATGAAAAATTATTGCTGCCATTTGTATGGCAATGCTGGTCATCAAAGAGTTTGTTATACAAATAAGGATAACCGACAGAGCGGAAGGAAGAGAGACCCCCATTAATTGATGATGCTACGAACTTCTCTATCCGTACGGAATGTATTTTAGCGTAGCGAAACGTAACTAAACTAAACAAAATGCTATTTGTCTAGGCAAATAGCTTTAAACATATAAATGAGGACTTGGCTGGAACTGGAAGTGCTTAGCACTCCGCTTTGAAGGGGTAAAATGCATGAAATATGACAGTCTTTCTTAGGGTGTCAGTATCAGCCTTCTTGCAAGCGAGTAAGAGTTAAGCTGGGCTGGGAAAACTAATCTTCAAGATGGTTAACAGTTCAAGTTAAACACAGGAGATTTAAAAAATGTTTTAACTATGATTTTGAATTGCCTATTATAATTTGTTCATGCTACCAAAACTACTGAAGACTCACGGTGAGAGCTTACCAAACGTATGACATCGGTCAAAAACAATTATGGACTAACTGTTTAGGCTAACGAACATTATCGTCCCTTTCCTATACTTCCTTTATAAAGAAAATACAGTAAATTAAACATAAAAATTTGTAGTTTTGGCGAAGTAATATGGTGATATCTACAAAACAAAAACTAAACACACTCAACCGTGATTTTATATTTACCTACTAACACGATGGGGCATTTTGCTTTTACAAAAAAAAAAAAACAACGACGCGTTTGAAAGGGTTGGTTGGTCGGTGCCGATTACGCCGATGTACGCGACGAAACGCTAAATAATGCAATTGTTTTGGTCGCCTTCACGCCCGTTTGCGATGAACGTGCCGCTCAACAATGGGGGCGCGCACGACTCACCAGAATAAAACACTATCGCACGTAATTCCGAAAGCTCCGCCTCCCCGCGATTATTTATTGTTTTGGAGCGCTCGTGCAGTCGAAAAGTTCGCACAATAACTGGTTGAATTATGCGCGATAATATTTCAAAAAAAAAATGATTGTACGAATGCATATATGTGTGTATGGGGATAGATGGCGTTCTGGCGGATTTGCAAGCGCGCGTGCAAAAACTAGTTGGGCATTTGTCCGCAATAAAAGTGTGCGTTATATTTTGCCGGCCAGATATCGCGGATGGTATTTTAAAGTGCTGTGTATAAATTTTAATGGAATAGGGAACCTAAAGCGTGTGTTTTGTTTGCAAGGGCCCTTTGAAATAACGACATGTGTATTTCGCGTATATTCAATTGAATCGTTTATTAGTAAATAGTAATTACTTTGTGCAATTTTAAATTGAACGTTTAGTGTCATAATAAACACATTGTTGAAGCACTGTTTTGGATTTCATAATGGACAAGTATTATTTAATGAAAGTTAAATTTGGTCAACTCCATAGCGAGTCAATCTCCGAAAACAATGCGGCAAGAATTTTTTAAATCGGCCGGTTACTTTTTATGAAATTGTGTCAACCGCCCAACAAAACCGCTTTTTCCGGACTTCGTATCCAGTCATGCTTTTATCGAAATCTCCAAAACTAAGCTTGTGAATTGATATATAATTTTAAAGAGTAGTAATCTGGGTACATTACAAATAATAATTAAAAAATAATAAAACATGTAAGTGCGTAAGGAATTTCACTTAGGGAGGTTGTTGCGTGAGGAAGTTAAGAAAAGTTAAAAAATCGATATATTGTGCGTTTCGAGGGCCGCTCGACTTTAGTTTGCGAAATTGTTAATTGCTCGGAATTTTCTCTGAAAAGTTTACAGTGTATTCTAAAAATGCTGTGCAATCAAAATCACAATACCACATTATATGATTATAAACCCAACATCTAATCAAAATTTGACAATGTTCGATGTATGCTCAAAATTTAGAATAAGTGTAATTTTTTGATACAACAAAAAATCATTTTTATTTATATAAATAATATTAGTAGCTAAGAGACTGACCAGCAATTAAACATAATCGAACACGTAAGAACTATTTCTGATTTACTTTTTCTAAGAGTCTGAAAGCAAGTATTCTGAGTTGTGTCCAGTTTTTAAGAACGTCATTTAAAAAAAAAACTGCCAAAAACTTGACACACTTCATTATTTTTGCTTTCAACATCATATTCTACGGAAAATAATACCAGATCACATGTTGGATTTTAATCATTATTGGTCAGATTGTCAGAATAATCATATAGCTAAGATTGTTGAAAATATGTGAAACGCTCTGATATCTAGACTCAAAAGCTAATTGATTATTAATTTATGAATAAGTTCAGTTATTAACTGGTATGTAAAAATGTCATATATTTATTATATATGCTACAAAATTAAACTTATTCTCAACTTTTAGCCCTTTGGAGTCGATCGCAGGTTTCGCAGGGACTAGGTATGGATATAAAAGAACATATAGGGAGGGTCAACATACACGACGTTTTCAGCTGCATAACGTTAAATAGGTTGCTAGTAGTTGGTTCAATAGAAAGCACAATATTGTCGAAAAAACAATGTTTGTCATCCTTGGCCGAACTTTTCTGGAGTTATTTTAGTAGCGTTATTTCCTGGTCTGTTCTTCTTTGACGTTATTTGTAATACCAAAAGAAAGATGTATGAACAAGTCCTGCTGGGTTTGGATTTTTTTAGAGTGTTGTATTTTTAATCTTTCCTACACACTTTCTTTCTAAATTATAAAATTGCAAAAGAAAAGCAATCGAGAGAAAGTTATTTAAACTATATAAAAAATCCATTACTTCTTGATTAAAATTTAATTATCCACCCTTAATTGAAGCAGAGTGTCGAGCTCGCGGTACATTTTCCCTACGACATCAATAAACGCGCCCGAAAATGTCCCAGAAATTAACAACGGCGAAGACCCTCCACCAAAAAAAAAAGGGCAAGAGAGAAAAGAAAAATCGCTCGTTCCGAATTGGGAAAGTGTCCGAAAACAAATGATTAAACTTAATTAAAAGGATCAAGCGGGCGGAGAGAGCGCCGACACGGGAGGAGAAAAAAAGAGTCGAAAGACGAAAGCGAACTTTTTAATAATTAAAACTCCCTCTGCCGGCGTACGAAAAAAAAATAAAATTGAAAGCCGGCGACGATGCCGACGACGACGGAGTGGGCGCAACAAAAGAGGCGATAATAAGCAATTCGAAACAAAACACGGCCGGCGCCCAAGTTTAATCAGCTCACCGCCGTATAAAACAATAAACCGAAGTGGAACAAATGAATGCCCGACGCCCGCTGTAGAGTTTTCCACCCTTTTTACCGACCGTTTAGGATCACCGGTAGAGCGCGCTAGTGGTAGTCGACGCCGCGGAATAATCCAAATTGACGAACAATATTCTTCATAAACTTACGAACGAAACTGGGTAAAATTCGTTTCAAGGTGAAACTTGAAACGATTTTTCATAACGAATATTTCAGACAAAAATTTGCATCAATTAATAATTCTTTTAAGCGCAATTGTCATACCATGGGAAAATAGGTACTAAGTTACGGTAAATAGAGCGATATTGATCATCTTAAAATTGATGAATAGCATATCTTATATTTAAATTTAAATAAACGACATTTGTCACGTCAGTTAGACATCTAAGTCTACCACCATATTAACTATTACACCACACAATTTAGAAATAACAGCAAAAATATTCTGGGTGTGATTACCTCATTCGAACCATTAAGACCCCACATAAAATATTAATTTGACATTAGAGTCAAGGGTTCTTCCTTTGGAACCCACTCCACTGAAACATATGAAACCCTTTCCTTATTTGCTTTCTTGTTGAAATTAGATACGGGGAGAGATTGATCAACCTTAATATTGACACCTAGTCAAGAATCTGTAATAATTTATCAAATTGCATGTTTTGAAGTCAAGTTTTATTACTTTTGGATTTCTTTGAAGACCTTATATAGCAACGGTGGGCAAATGCGGCTCTTCGTTGAGTCAAGTGCTCCCATTAAAATTTTAGTTTTTATCACTAATTGTATTCAGTTTTCTTGTTGCTTACAATCTTGAGAAGAAAATATATAATCATTTTCCTCGAATAAAAGTAAATGTAATTAATATCAAAGAAGAAATGTTGAAAAGATGTATAAAAGAAATAAAAAATTACAAACAAATTTCAAACTTAGGTTGAAGATTTGAAAAGTTTGAACACTACATTGCATATTTTGTGAACCCATTTATTTGTGACATTAATAAAGATGGATTTCCGATTTCCGAAATAATACTTACTGAAAAAGCGGCTCGGAATTAGAGTTATTAGAGATGAAAGAGAATCAGGCATTGCAAATGCTGCACAAAGCTACTTCTATGCTTGAATTTTAGAAATTCAAATTTTTAAAATTTTACCAATGATTATCGTTAGATACCATTATATTTTTTATTCATAAATATATTTCTATTTTTTATTGTTGATATAATATCTAAATATTATTATTATATAATTTTGAAATAAGTGTTTTCTTATCTAATATTACATTGACAAATAAATAATGTTTATCTACTTCTCTTTGTACAATATAAAAACCGAACTAGGGTTCTCTATGTCCTCATATGTGCCCAACAGGGTTGCCACCTTTTTGTAATTGTTCACGAGGGCAGTAAGTGGGTGACATATCCAATATGTCCACACCATACTGCCACATAAAACAAACAAATAATAAAACAAAATATTCTTGAAATATAACAAGAAACAAATACTACATTACTGTATTAAATATGCGAAAATGTGTGGTAATATCACAAAAATTAAAATGTAGGTATATTCTCAAATACTACCATGTAAACCGTAATTTCGCATTAAACTCGTTGACTTTTGGTGGTTAGCAAGGAATTTTGTATCTCGCTTAATTTTTTTAGGTGGCGTATTCATCATTGCTGTAATTAAGATAAGATGTAGTAGGTCGGAGAAAACGTAAAATATCAAAATCTTAACGAAATGTGCAAAACATTTGTGGGTTAGGTTAGGTAGCACAATTTCATCCTACACAGATAGAAAACTTTAATTCAAATAAATATACATTGAAATCTGCAATATGCATCAAAGAAATCTGATGTTTCGATAGAGGCAAAGAAATATTTATTTGCGGATAAAAACACATTTGTTTGAAATATGTGCAATGTGCATGGTAGAAAGAGCGTTTATTTGTGTCAAACAACTTATGTTTTCAATCAAAATTTACAATTTGTATATTATAACGAACGAGATCTATGTAGTTCAAATAATTATGTTTGTGTTGAGTGAAAGAATTAAAATTCTTTTTTATGTTTATGCGATTGCAAGCGATTCTAAAAAGGCAGTTTGTGGTTATGTGTTATACGTTTCTTCTTCTTCTTCTTGGAAAAGATAAAAATGGCTTTTGAGCAGGGTATAATAGCTCCTATCTGAACTTAGTCACAATCTTTGAATAGAATTTAGAATTTAAATAAAAAACTAGTTCTCCCAATAAAAGCGGAGTATGCGCGAGGGGAAATCACTCGTAGACACAGTAATTATCGGGAAAAAATTAATTTAACACTGTCGTTCATTCTATTTTGTGGTGTGTTCTCAATATTGCAGATATTGAGATGTGGATAACAACAAATAAACAATATTTTGCTGTGGTAGATATTCAAACAAAACCAAGAAACAAATATAAATTGTATGTCGTTCGGGTAGATAGAAAGAAAGAAAAGAAAAATAAAAACTTTTAAATTCGACGTCTAGTCTTATTCGGCACGCATTTTTCACCACCAATTTATGGCTGTCATAAGATTTCCTTATAATCCCCCACAAACATTACTTTACGACGTGGCCAGAAGGGGGGATATCGGCGTGTTCCCCCCACGGGGCCGGTAGAGAGTTGGGGTAGGGGTTAAAACAAGCTACCGACGTCGAAAGCTCGCCGCGTCGAGATAAATTATTTAAAAACTCCGCGAAACTTTTGCGCGGGAGTGCTGAATCCGGGTCGTCGGAGAAAAAAAAGAGCAAGGGGAGGAAATCCCACCCCAAAGAGATAAATTTTCCGGCCGCGCGGGATAAACGGGAGGGGGACGAGCAACGGGGCACCGGCCCTGAGGTGAAAGATCGAAACTTTTATGTATTTTCAGGTGCCCCACAGTACACGTGGTGTCTGATCCCGTAGCATCTCTGGGGGCGTATAAACAGCCAACGTCCGAGTGCGAAATTTTGCAGCCTTGAAAACCACCAAGTCACGTAGATTGCATCTGCTTGGATTAGGACACACAACCTTTCTTTCAATTTGGGGCCAACACATTCTGAAATGTATATGAAGCAGCAAATACATTCGTAATATGAAAATAAAGAAAGGAAAGAAAGAAAAGATAGGCATGAAGGGAAAGAGAAGAACGAAAGGTAAGAAATAAAAGGAAATAATGGAAAGAAAAGATAGAAAGGAAAAAAAAGGATAGAAAGGAAAGAAACGAAAGAAGGGAAAGAAAGAAAGAAGGGAAAGAAAGGAAAGAAAGGAAAGAAAGGAAAGAAAGGAAAGAAAGAAAGAAAGGAAAGAAGGGAAAGAAAGGAAAGAAAGGAAAGAAAGGAAAGAAAGGAAAGAAAGGAAAGAAAGAAAGGAAAGAAAGGAAAGAAAGGAAAGAAAGGAAAGAAAGGAAAGAAAGGAAAGAAAGGAAAGAAGAAAGAAAGAAAGGAAAGAAAGGAAAGAAAGGAAAGAAAGGAAAGAAAGAAGAAAGGAAAGAAAGGAAAGAAAGGAAAGAAAGGAAAGAAAGGAAAGAAAGGAAAGAAAGGAAAGAAAGGAAAGAAAGGAAAGAAAGGAAAGAAAGGAAAGAAAGGAAAGAAAGGAAAGAAAGGAAGAAAGGAAAGAAAGGAAAGAAAGGAAGGAAATGAAAGAAAGGAATGAAAGGAAAGAAAGGAAAGAAAGGAAAGAAAGGAAAGAAAGGAAAGAAAGGAAAGAAAGGAAAGAAAGGAAAGAAAGGAAAGAAAGGAAAGAAAGGAAAGAAAGGAAAGAAAGGAAAGAAAGGAAAGAAAGGAAAGAAAGGAAAGAAAGGAAAGAAAGGAAAGAAAGGAAAGAAATGAAAGAAAGGAAAGAAAGGAAAGAAAGGAAAGAAAGGAAAGAAGAAAGAAAGGAAAGAAAGGAAAGAAAGGAAAGAAAGGAAAGAAAGGAAAGAAAGGAAAGAAAGGAAAGAAAGGAAAGAAAGGAAAGAAAGGAAAGAAAGGAAAGAAAGGAAAGAAAGGAAAGAAAGGAAAGAAAGGAAAGAAAGGAAAGAAAGGAAAGAAAGGAAAGAAAGGAAAGAAAGGAAAGAAATGAAAGAAAGGAAAGAAAGTAAAGAACGTAAAGACAGGAAAGAAAGGAAAGAAAGGAAAGAAAGGAAAGAAAGGAAAGAAAGGAAAGAAAGGAAAGAAAGGAAAGAAAGGAAAGAAAGGAAAGAAAGGAAAGAAAGGAAAACAAGGAAAGAAAGGAAAGCAAGGAAAGCAAGAATAGAAAGGAAAACAAGGAAAGAAAGGAAAGCAAGGGAGGAAAGGAAAGAATGCGAAGAAAGAAAAGAGAGGAAGAAAGAAAGAGAAAAAAGAGAGGTAAGGGAGGGAAAGAAAGGAAGGAGAAAAGAGAATAAAGAGAGGAAAGAAAGCAAAGAAAACTAAATAATAAATAACAAAACCTACAATAGCGTATGCGCGCTTGACCAACCCAACTTTATAACATTCACACCTAGTTACTACGGTAAACTGTCGACTTTATGCCCAAATATTATCGTGGCGATGTGGGTCACTAGCTGTCATCCACGGGCGATCGCGATCGACCGTGGCGGAAAAACAACGGACCCGAAAATCCAGTCTCGCCGCGGAAAATCGGGTTATCGATTGTTCGCGACGTCGCCGTCATCTTTTTTGTTTTCATTTGTTTTTCGTTTCCGACCGACCGGCCTACCGGATTTTCGCTAAAAATTGGCCGTGCATGCGAAACCGTCGTTGAGATAAACGCTCTACCAGTGGCGGACCGTCGCAACGGGGTCTCTGTTCTACTTACGTTACGTTATATATTTGATTAAATATTCTGCAAAATTTATAAGAAATAATTATAAAGAAAGAAACTAAATATGATTGCTTTAAAATATGTTTTAGTAGACATATCTAAATAAACAAAGAAGAATATAAAAAGCAGAAAATGAAGAAATGGAGAAAGAAATATAAGAAATTAGTCGTAAAAGTTTAGAGTGTGGGATATAAAAACTAATAAAGTAGAAACGATTGTTTTCAGAGGAAGGAGTTGAAATAAAACAGAAACAAAAAATCTGATGTTGCCAGGCACATGACTTTATCATACTATGCAGCAGTGTCAATACTGACAATATACTATTAGTATAATCAAAACATCTGTCAAATTCTGGCAAACTAGTTGTAATGCAGATACGAGCGATCTCGATCAAATAGACTGTTTAATGTGTGTAGACGCGTTAGCGTTGGTTCGAATAAAACTGTTAACGCTTCACTAAACTATTTATTGTATATACATATGCACAGAGCGCTCAGCCACCAACAGAGTCAACTGCTATGCATACTGTCAAAAATAAAGTTTGCTCTTGCAGCTAAACTATTAATTTTACCAAAAACATGTCATAGTCATAAATTATACAAAATTTCCTCTAATTTAATTTATTATTTAACTATTTTGACGAAATGACACAACTGGCGGCTCATTTGCAAAATCTTTGAAGGTGATAAAGAATCGTCCCGATACCTTCAGTAGTTTCTCCGGAATCGTCCCACAAAAAAAACGGGTACACACAGACACACACACTTGTTCAATACCTACACAATACCTTGGTCAAAAATGTTCAGGGGACCCAAAAGGACATATTTCCCCTATACTCTAAATTTTTTTGACACGATTACAATACTTGGTAATACTACGTATGATAAAGCAAAAAACGAAAAGTATTAATTGACTTCTGAGATATCAACATAATACATTAAAGAATTTCAACGTTGTGTAAAATTTAATCTGATAAGAAACATGAGACGTGCCGCAGATAGACTGTGGAAGACATTGCTTCGA